>JAGFNQ010006333.1:0-290459 GCA_024364735.1 Boesenbergia rotunda | reverse complement strand
CAAAGAAGGCTCGGGTTGTACCCCATTCCAGCTGGTGTATGGAAGTGAAGCAGTAGTCCCAATGGAGGTGGGGTGCGAGTCTGGCAGAAGGAACCTATATGGAGAAGACAATGCGAAGAAGAGACGTTTGGAGCTGGATCTTATCGAGGAGATTCGGGACCGGGTAGCAGTTCGGATTACTCTTTACCAGCAAAGGATACAGCGGAGATACAACCAGAAGGTCATACTCTGGAGTTTCCAAGTCGGTGACCGTGTATGGAAGAGAGTCAAACCAATCGGTGAGGTGATCAAACTGGAGCCCCAATAGGGAGGACCCTTCCTGGTGGTTGAGAAGTTAGAGTGAGGAGCATAACATGCAAGATGTCCAAGGGAAAAGGCTGGGAAGACCCTGGAGTGCAAGGCATTTAAAATTGTATCATAATTAGAGTTTCGGCAATCCTTCTAATAGTATGTAATAAATATGATAATGATGCTCAGGATATCCAAAACTCTAAGTCCAGACTCTCGCTTAGGCGAGTTATAAGTGGGCATGCTCCCACACACCCACCGACCTCGACGACGGTCGGGCGTGGCTGTCCACACTCGGTCGGGTAAGTCAAGCGGTGTCGAGACTCTCGCTCAGGAGAGTTATAAGTGGGCATGCTCCCACGCACCCACCGACCTCGACGACGGTCGGGCATAGCTGTCCACGCTCGGTCGGGTAAGTCAGGCGGTGTCGACACTGTAACGCCCACTTTTTTTTTCATAGAGCGGCGTTACGTTAACATACTGAGGGCATGTAGACATCATAAGGCAGCGGAATAACTTTAAGACTTACACATACATGCCCTACTACCATTCCTAACATAATGATATGGGCACTTGGCATATTAACTTCATACTTAGCATCATATCATACTTAGCATCATGTCATAGCATCACATAAGCCGCCATTCAAGCACATAGGTAGTATAGGTAAAGTTCTAACATAAGACGAGTAAACATATTATTCTTCTTGGCCAAGTCACTACCACACACACACATTCTTGTCCTCCTGCTGCTTCCTTATTGTCCCCTTGCGTGATCTGCGGTATAAGGAAATAAGACTATAAGCACACAGGCTTAGTAAGACTCTTTCCTACTCACTAAAACCATTCATTACTTAATCGTAAGCACATGAAACATAAACATAACTTTATACTTGAACATAACTAGAAATAATCTTTCATGGCATGATACATGACATAACTTAAACATAAACTAAACATTCTTAACATGCATAATACATGGCATAACATAAACATAAATTAAACATTCTTAACATGCATGATACATGGCATAAACATAAACATAAATTAAACATTCTTAACATGCATGATACATGGCATAAACATAAACATAAAGCATGAACTAACCTGTATGGCATAAACATAGGCGTGCTTTCTATCATATCATATGGGCATCTTCTTAACATAACCATAAGCATAAATCGTTTACTATCATGCATATTTCTTGACATGAGACATAAGTATAAGACATTACTATCATGGCATAATGCATAACATGAATGCATGAGTCTAATGCATATACATAAGGATGCTTAACTTTTAAAATCATACTTTTAGATACTTGAACATAATCATAACATCATTGGGGGTCCCCGGCTTGTACCACATACATACATCATAAGCGCGCATCCCTAAGTAAATACGAGGTAGCGAGCCCTGACTTACTAGGGTAAGGACAGCATAGTCGGTAGTCCCAGAACCGGGGCGTTCTTAAGGTGCTCATCCCTGTTGCACAGCTTTGGAAGTGCCAGAACCGTGGACAGCATAGTCGGTAGTCCAGAACCGGGGTGTTCTTAAGGTGTCCATTCCTTGGACCCATACTTCGGTCCGGTACAAGCCCATTCATAAAGTAAAATACTTAACATGTTTCATCATTCATAAGACATGGCATACATCTTCATTCATAAACATGGCATGCATCTTCATTCATAAACATAACATGCGTAACGACCCGGCCCGTCTACCGGCCCATTTACCGGTCTCACGACCGTCGTACCGTCGTACCGTCAACCATCGACTGTGTCGTCATTCATAACATGGCATGCATCTTTATTCATAAAACATAGCGTGCACTTCCATTCGTAAGCATAACATGCATCTTCATTCATAGCATGCATTTTCATTCATAAACATAACATGCACCTTCATTCATAGAACATGGCCTACTTACATAAACATCATTCTTATTCCTAAAGCTTGCATGATCATGGCATATAAGGTAAACATTGCATTATGTTCATTGAACATGATATGTTTGCATAGACATTTATCCTAATCCATAGAACTTGCATGATCATGATACATAAGGTAAACATTACATTTGATACATAAGCATGGTATCTATCTCAAGCATGCATGGGTAGTACTTCCATAAACATACTACCTACTATTCAAGTACATGGCATAGGACATAAGTCATTCATAAATAAACCCTATTAAGCATGGTATCCAATCATAACATACAACATAAAACATGGTGCTTAAGGTTAGGGTCATAAGTAACTTAATTTCTACCACATGCTTGAACCTTTATAGATACTTCATAATAAAGCATAAACCATCATTCTTCATACCCTAACTTTCCCCAAACCCTAATTACCTTGCTTGGCCGAAACCCATAAGGGGAAAAGTTCCATCATTCAATTACATGTAAGGTAGCATAAGGAGAAGTAACAACCATACATTACCTATAGGGTCATAAGAAGTCATTTAGGCTCATGATTAGGGTTCACCCTAACCCCAAACCCTACTTTCTAGGGTTGGCCGAAATATATAAGGGCCATGGGTGCATGAATAAATTCATAGAATTTTTCCAATTAAACATCTAACATCTTTCATACCATACCATAGGAGCCCTTAGGACCCTTACTTGAAGGAAACCCTAACTCTTTGCCCTAAACCTCTACTTGGCCGAAAGTTGTAGGGTCACAAGGCCTTGTGAAAATTCACATAAGTCACCCTCAATCTCCCTTATAGCATGATAATACACAAAACACATACTTGAAGGTTTAGATTCAACCCTACCCATGGGTTCTTGAGATTGGCCGAAGCCCTAGGAGGTCCTAGGGTACCCCAAAATTTCTCCAAATCTCATTTTAACTTATATTCATCATGGAGAAACATTAAAAAACATGAGAAATATTAACATCATTTTGGACCCAAACACCCTAGTGGTCGAAAGTTTAGGGTCACACATCATGGTTTCTCCATTATAAATCCAAAAACCAACTTTATATCATGCTAAAAATCATAAGGGAACTATTATACCACAGGTGAGGGAGTCTTACATTGGTTGATCTTGATTATAGACCTTAGTTTTGGGAGAAGGATGGAGATCTTGTTGCCTTTTGACCACCCCTAGCCTTTGTATCCTTGTAGGAACCTTGGATCTTGGAGATGGAACCTTGGGTGAACTTTTTCCAAGGGAAATCCCCTCTTGAGGTATTCGGCTAGGATGGAGAAGGAGGGAGGAAGAAAGGTGACTTGATGGAAGAAGAGAAGTAACCCCCCCCCCCCATGCCTCTCTTTATAACTCATCAAGGAGGGTAAGTCAAGAGTCATGGTGTCTCTTCATTTTCCCCCAAGCTTTAACCATAATCCAATTCATTTCCTCATAGCACTCCCTTGCTAGGTGAATTGGTTAGAGCATGCATGATTGTACAAGAGGTCCAAGGTTTAAATCCTTGGTGCATGCACAATTTTTTTCCACTTATTTTTATTTTATTTTCCTAGTATTTTTGAAAATCCCTTAAAAATTCCCCCATAATTATGTTAATATTTCTTATTAAAATTCCTTTATGTTTCTATAAATTTTTACCTAAAATTCACCAATAATCATGGTACTAGAAAGCCCATATAAGGCCCATTAGTGCCTATTTCCCCAATTTACATGGGAAAATCATGGATTTCTAGGTAAAAATTCGTGTTAATATCTCTAGGTTCCTCGGAAAATTATCTAGACATGCTCAATATTTTAAAGAAATATTAAGAGAATTTTTCGGGTCGTTACAGACACTCTCGCTCAGGCGAGTTATAAGTGAGCAAGCTCCCACGCACCAACCGACCTCGACAACGATCGGGCGTGGCTGTCCATGCTCAGTCGGGTAAGTCAGGCGGTGTCGAGACTCTCGCTCAGGCGAGTTATAAGTGAGCATGCTCCCACACACCCATCGACCTTGGCGACGATTGGGCATGGCTATCCACGCTCGGTCGGGTAAGTCAGGCGGTGTCGAGACTCTCGCTTAGGCGAGTTATAAGTGGGCATGCTCCCACGCACCCACCAATCTCGATGACGGTTGGGCGTAGCTGTCCACGCTCGGTCGGGTAAGTCAGGCAGTGTCGAGACTCTCGCTCAGGCGAGTTATAAGTGGGCATGCTCCCACGCACCCACCGACCTCGACGACGGTCGGGCATGGCTGTCCACGCTCGGTCGGGTAAGTCAGGCGGTGTCGAGACTCTCGCTCAGGCGAGTTATAAGTGGGCATGCTCCCAAACACCCACCGACCTCGACGATGGTCGGGCATGGCTGTCCACACTCGGTCAGGTAAGTCAAACGGTGTCGAGACTCTCGCTCAGGCGAGTTATAAGTGGGCATGCTCCCACGCACCCACCGACCTCGGCGACGGTCGAGCATGGCTGTCCACGCTCTATCAGGTAAGTCAAACGGTGTTAAGACTCTCGCTCAGGCGAGTTATAAGTGAGCATGCTCCCACACACCCACCGACCTCGGCGATGGTCGGGCGTGGCTATCCACGCTCAGTCGGGTAAGTCAGGCGGTGTCGAGGCTCTCACTCAGGCGAGTTACAACTGGGCATGCTCCCACGCACCCAACCGACCTTGACGATGGTCAGGCGAGGCTATCCACTCTCGGTCGGGCAAATCAGGCGGTGTCGAGACTCTCGCTCAGGCGAATTATAAGTGGGCATACTCCCACGCACCCACCGACCTCGGCGACGGTCGGGCGTGGTTGTCCATGCTCGGTTGGGTGAGTCAGGCAGTGTCGAAACTCTCACTCAGGCGAGTTATAAGTGGGCATGCTCCCACGCACCCACCGACCTCGGCGATGGTCGGCCGTGGCTGTCCACGCTCGGTCGGTTAAGTCAGGTGGTGTCGAGGCTCTCGCTCAGGCGAGTTATAAGTGGGCATGCTCCCACGCACCCACCGACCTTGACAACAGTCAGGCGTGGCTGTCCACACTCGGTCGGGTAAGTCAGGCGGTGTCGAGACTCTCGCTCAGGCGAGTTATAAGTGGACATGCTCCCACGCACCCACCGACCTCGGCGACGGTCGGGCGTGGCTGTCCACGCTCAGTCGGGTATGTTAGGTGGTGTCGAGACTCTCACTCAGGCGAGTTATAAGTGGGCATGCTCCCACGCACCCACCGACCTCAACGACGGTCAGGCGTGGTTGTCCACGCTCGGTCGGGTAAGTCAGGCGGTGTCGAGACTCTCACTTAAGCGAGTTATAAGTGGGCATGCTCCCACGCACCCACCGACCTTAGCAACGGTCGGGCGTGGCTGTCCACGCTCGGTTGGGTAAGTCAGGCGATGTCGAGACTCTCGCTCAAGCGAGTTATAAGTCAGCATGCTCCCACACACCCACCGACCTCGGCGACGGTCGGGCGTGGCTGTCCACGCTTGGTCGGGTAAGTCAGACGGTGTCGAGACTCTCGCTCAGGCAAGTTATATGTGGGCATGCTCCCACGCACCCACCGACCTCGACGACGATCGGGTGTGGCTGTCCACGCTTAGTCAGATAAGTCAGGCGGTGTCGAGACTCTTGTTCAGGCGAGTTGTAAGTGGGAATGCTCCCACGCACCCGCCGACCTCAGCGACAGTCGGGCGTGGCTGTCCACGCTCGGTCGAGTGGGCCAGGCGGTGGCCAAGCTCTTGGACGCTCAGGTTATGAGTAAGCATACCTTCACATACTAGCCGACCCCGAAATCGGTCAAGCATGATTATCCCTGCCCAGTCAAGGCAATCAAAAGACAATGGGACTCAACCCACTGAATTGTGAAAAAGTTTGGTAAAAATCGATCCAGAGTAGGGGTCTTGACTTGATCGAGCGATCGGTTCCGAGTGAGGTTCTTGGCTTGACCGAGCGATCGGTCCCGAGTGAGGTTCTTTACTTGACCAAGTGATCAATCCCGAGTATGGGGCTTAACCGATATGAGCAATCAATCCTGAGTAAATAATCTTAGCTAGCCTAAGCGATCGATCCCGAGTGAATTTGTGTCCTGGAGGCATAAGTGATCTTTGTTTATAGTAAAGGTCAGGCCTTAATCGTGGAAGGGTCGGACCCCGAAGGTTTTGTTCGTGAATGAGCTGAGTGAGGGCCTCTGAATACCAAGGCCGACTAGTTGATGTGGTTGACCGGGAGGCCCAGCACCAAGGATTGACCATCCAAAAGACTTAAACTAACTCGGGGCTCGTGTATTGCGAGCCTGAGCCTGAGGGAATGTTGGTAAGTCTAAGACCGACTAAAAGGAATGACACTAGGGTCCGTTCAAGGAAATAACAATGCAGCAGGACAAAAATACATTAAGACAATGAAATTGAAAACGGAACTTCATATTAAAATAAAGCATGGGGGCATCAAAATAGTTATAGGCCCTAAACGGCTGAGTCAAAAAGAAAACTTGAGTACATTTTAAGTAAAGGGGGGCGGGGGAAGCGTCCTCGGGGATAAGCGCCTGAATCCGGGTGGGCTTCACAGCATTTGGAGGCAGATCCACTGGAATGTGTCCGGCCTCCTTGAGCTGCTGCAAAGTACCGTCCATACCGTACTTAAGCATATTGGTCGTGCGGTGAGCCGCCTGTCAAAGGAAGGGCTCCGACCGGATATAAGCCAGTCGGTTTTCTTCCATCCGAGCCGGCTTTCCCGACTTATAGGCCTCCATTTCTTTCTTCAGTTGGCCAATCTCTGCATCCCGATCTGCTACCACTGCATCCCTGGCCGCCAGCTGATCCTTTAGGGCCTTGAAGGCCTCCTCCTTGGCCGCTAACTCTGTCTCCTTGTTTGTCAGGGCCAGCTGGGTCTGGTTGTGGGCGACCGTCGACTCCTTCAATTGTTCTTGCAGAGCCTTGGCCTCGGCGGTCTTCTTGTCCAGGTCGGAGCGAGCTCGGGCCTGTCGGGTGAGAGTCGTTTTCTTCTGAGCCTCCGCGCCTTCCAGCCGGATGCTCAGCTGATCTATTTCTCGGTAGACGGTTGCCAGTGTGGCGTGCTCCTCCTCCGACTGAGCTTCAGCCTCTATCAATTAAGCCTTCAATGCAGTTATTTCAGAGCGGAGGAGCCCTAGACCCTCCTCACCAGGGGGAAGAGTGTAGTGACTCGGCTGAGTCTCCAGTTCTCTTATCCTCAGCTCCCTCGCCCGGCGTTCCCTGGTGTTGCTGACCAGGGGATGGGCGACTGATCGGCAAGCGACCCAAAACTGTACAAAAACAAATGCTGTAAACGAAATCCTAAATGGCAAAGAAAAGAGGAGATATACCTGAGTGGCGTCCAAGAAAAAATTATCAGCCAGACTCAGCAGACTCCTCTCTTGGTTGTTTGCCAGCCCCTGGTCCCAGCTCGCGACCAGCCGACCATGCAGGTTGATCGGCTGTGGTTGGACAATCTGAGTCAAATTGGTCACTGAGGGAAGTTGCACGTCCACCAGGGCTCGGGGAGGGGATTGCATCGACAGAAGGGCGGCCGCGGCTTCAGCTCCTGAGGAATCCTCCAGTGTTGTTGAGCGTGGTGGCGCCAAGCCAGAGGTCGAGGCCCCCGAGCAAGGCGGCACCAAGCTGGAGGTCGAGGCCCTTGAGCGTGGTGGCACCGAGTTGGGTGCCGAAGCTTTGGTGCTGGACAGAGCGCGGCTGCGACAAGGAGTCGTCAGGGCGTGAGCCTCCTGGGTGAGCTCCCAAGCCCGAGGTACGCTTAGGGAAACGGTCACGCGGCGGCGCTTTCTTGTTAATCCCTCTGAGATAGGTTGATCTGCCTCTTTATCCTCCGCCTGTGCCCCCGTCTCCAAGTCTACCACTTGGGGCTCTATCTTAGAATCTCCCGCAAGTGGATTGACTCCCGAGTCATCCCCAGCATTCTCTGGTTGTTTCGGAACCGGGGCAATATTTACAAGGGGCACCTCCCGGTTTGTCAACTCCTCTGCCGCCCGGGCATTCAGCTCTGCCTCGTCCAGACCCAGTTCTTCAACGAGGAGGGTGTTCAATATGGTTTCGGCTGCAACACAGAAAAAGCTTTAGTTAGCACTAAAAGGTTCAAAGACAGAATAAGAACTTACCAAAGGTACCGGTCAAAGCTGTCGGAATGTGACTCAGCCGGAATATATATAGAACCGCTTCACTCAACAGTTGGCCGGCGTGGAAGCGGAGTCCCCTGATCTTGGAGAAAGCTAGTTGAAAGCCCGAGTCCGAGCGATAGCTCTTGGGCATAGGGGGTTGAGTAGGCAGGTCCTCTACCCATTCGGTCGGCCAAGTCGAGGGTGGGGACAAGCACACGTAGAAGAAGTAGGACTTCCACCCCTTATTGGAGGAGCGGACTTTATCAAGGAAGGCTGACTTAGCTCGGGCTTGGAAGAAAAAATTACTTGGCTCCTGCTTTTTGGGGGAGTAGAAGAAGTGGAAGACTCGGGGGGTCGAGAGGGATGCTGTAGGTGGAAAAGACAACTACCGTCCCACACAAAATCCGAACGGAGTTCGGAGCCAGTTGAGAGAGGGGTATTTGGAAGTATCTACAGACTTCTGTAATAAATGGATGAAGGGGGAAGCGTAGACTGGCCAGCAGGTGATCTTTGAAGATAGTGAAGTAACCTAAGGGAGGTTGATAGGGTCGGTCGCGACGAGAAGGAAGGGCTAGGAGGTGGTCTTCTGGAATTTGGTAATCCACCTGGAGAGTTTCTAGATGGGCCAAGGTCATAGTCGAGATGGTGGTGGTGTATCACAAACTGATAGAGGAGGTTGACTCGGCCATTGGGTCGGGGTCAGGAATTATAAGTAGGAACTCAGAAAAGAAGAAAAGGAGTACCTAGAGGTCAGGTTCACCGGAAATCGCTGATCGCCGGAACTCACGGGGGTCAGGTGGCGGAGATCGGACAAAAGAAGAACTGAAAACGAAAGGTAAAATGAGGAAGGTTAAAATGAGGGAGGTGAACCTATTTATACCGCAGGGGGGATCGGGAGAGCCATCGGATGCGCAGAGGAAAAAAGGCGGGATTAGATCTCGACCGTCGGTTTCCCGCTCATTCTCGATGCTTCGAGACCGCTTACCCTGACTCCGCACGAGTCTGACAGGTGACGCCTCATTGTCGAGGAACGCCAGTCGGGGAAAGACACGTGGTAGAGGTGTTAAATGCCGATTTGACTGGGGATTTGGCACATAATAACTATGATTCAGGGGGTCATAATGAGAACCAGGGTTACGATGTCATGGATGTCCGACCGGGCGAATAGCCTAGTCAGTCGGACTCACCGCCTCCTTTGACTAGACTTGAAGGGGAGGCTTGTGATCCGGTCGGGTAGGTTTTCTGATCTAATGGAGAACCCGGTCGAGTTAAGATTCGGTCGGGCGGAGACAGTCAGGCACATCAGGTGCCAACCTAGCCTAAAGAATCAGAGTTCAACATTGCCCGGGCTTGGATCTGATTAGCGATATCCGGTCAGGCGTCTCCAGTCGGGGAAGTTCAGTCAGGCGGAAGTGAAAGCACGGGCTAGGCTCCCTTGAAAAGGGGAGTACCAGATATATAGCAGCATTCCCGGTCAGGTCCTCCTGGTCGAGAATACCCGGTTGGGTCCTCCCGGTCGAGAATGCCCGGTCGGGTCCTCCTGGTCGGGTATGGTCGGTCAAGAATTCCCGGTCGGGCACGGCCGGTCGGGAATTCTCGGTCGGGCACTTCCGGTCAGGAATTCCCGATCGGGCACTTCTGGTCGGGAACTCCCCGACCAGATGATTGAAGCACCCTGCCCGTGGAATCCTTCACCCTACTCTTAGAAACGACTCGCATAGGTCGGTTGTCCGCTCAGGCTCGACCGATCTGACCTGCCCGGTCATCAGATCGGAGAAATACCCACCAGAGATGGATGGATCTCCTTGGCAATGGGTCCGTTCCAAAAACATGAATAGTCGAGAAGCCTCTCTTATCTGACCGACCGTCTCCACTCGGTCAGCCAGACTTTGGTGGACTCACAGCTGCCTGATAGGATGAGCCCGAGTGATCTAATGGTCACATCGCCCAAATTGGTTAGTTATTATCAAGTCTTTGACAGCGATGAGATCTCCCAAATCTTCCCATTATAAGGAAAAGACATCTACTATAATCAAGGCTTGTCGGGACATCAGGCATTAATGGGGATAGAATTGACATCTTGAATGGACACCTAGGCGGATGTGACAGACCCACAGAGTGATTAAGGCTGCCAAAAAGTCAGTCTGTCAGCTGCTCAGTTTTTAATGAGACAAAACAGCCTTGACAAGACAGGGGGTCTCCTCCTCACCTATATAAAGTCCCTTTGGTGCTTCTGAAAAGGGGTTTCGATTCCGGCTGCTGAATTTTCTTCTCCACCTTTTGTCTTCCTGTTTTGGTCCGACTCTGACCCAACTTTGTCCTGTTAGCCTTTGAGCCTGACCCCGACTCACACGCTGCCGCAACTCGAGTCATCTCGATCCGACCCAGTCATCTGAGTGAGAGCCCTCTCTGCTTGTCGACAGGATCATATATATATATATATATATATATATATATATATATATATATATATATATATATATATATATATATATATATATATATAATTAAATAAATAAATAAATTTGAATAGATCGTTAAACTAAATAAATAAATTTAAATATATATATTTGCTCATTAATATTTATGAATAATATTCATTTATAAATATTATTCACAAACTATATTTATTAATAAAATACTTATCAGCATGCTAAAAAATAAAATAAAATAAATAAATTTGAATACTTAATAATTAATCAATCAAATTTAAATTGAGTTTAATAACATCTGAATGAATCAAGTTCAAAACACACTTAAATTAAAAACTTGATAATATTTAAACGAATCAAAGTCAAGTCCATAAAAAAATAAATTAAGCCAACTTTTAATCATCATTTTAAAAATTTAATAATTTTAAATTTAATTTAGCTTACCTCAGTTACCTTATTAAATAAATTTGAAATCTCTAAAACTGGACTCGGCACGGCATTAGGGCTGTAAATGAATCATGTCGCTCGTGAACTATTCGGAGCTCGATTCGATAGAAGCTCGTTCGAGCTCGTTTAATAAAGCTCATTAATATTAACGAACCAAACTCAAACTCAGCAGTATTCAGCTCGTTAGCTCGTGAACAAACTCGTTAATAAGCTCGTGAGCTAGTTCGTAAAATATAAAATTAATATTTAACATTAAATATATAATTATGACACTTTTACATTTAATAAATATAAAATATCCAATAAAACTCATTTGTATGAATAAAATCATAGATTTTAGTAAATATTTTATATTTTTTAGAATATATAATTTATTTTTTTAATAAATTGATGAATAATTTAATTAATAATTTATATTTGGTAAGTTCGTTTAGGGCTCGATTAGGCTCGAATATGCTTGCGAGCTATCATTATATTCGATAAATTAAGCTCGAGCTCGGCTCGATAATAAACGAATCAAACTCAAACTCTCAGATATTCGTCTTGGCTCGGTTCGATTACAACCCTACACGGCATGGTATGGCATTGATATGTATAATTAATCGGCTCGTCAACGAATTCCAACTAGCAATAATGTTTTCTCATCGGTTCCAGTTTCCGCACACGATCCTGTACCTTAAATTCTCACGTCGCACTGGTAGACCGTAGACTTTTACGATAAAGTGGAGTTGTAACACCCCAATTTTTACAATTTGAATACCTGGGGAATTGTTTAAAGTTCGGGACGAACTTTCTATAAGAGAGGGAGGATTGTAACACCCCGAATTTGTCAATGTAAAATTCATGACAATGTATGAAAATGATTATAATGAAATGATATGAATTTCATGTAATCACATGCTATAAAATGTTATGAAGGCATGAAATATTATATGCATGAAACATTATATTCATGAAATATTATTATCATGAAATGTTAGCATGAAATATTATATTTATGAATATGGAATATTAAAAAATATTATGAAATAATATTTTTGGGATATTATGAAATATTCTAAATTCATAAAATATTATTCATATTATGAATTTCATGATGGGCTTGGTTTATTGGCTTGGGAATGAATGGTGCTAAAAAGAAAGTGCAAAGTGGAGGAAGCAAGGATTGAACCTTGGACCTCCTAGTTGCACTCACCATGTCATAACCAATGAACCAAGCAATATTTCATGAAGAAGGAGAAAGGAACATGCTTGTTAAGTGGGTAAGAGTGAAGAGACATGTCTTTTCATGAGAAAAGTATAAATAGGTGGAAGTTGGAGCAACTTCCTTCTTTCCTTTTCTTCTTCCTCTTCATCTTCCAAAACCGAAACCTCTCTTCTTCCTTCTTCCAATTTTCGAAAACCTTAGGCAAGGGTTCTAACCCTAGGGCAAATTCAAGAGGGAGGAATCCAAGTGATCTTGTCATCTACCAAGACCAAGGAATCTTAGAAAGAAGATTTGGAAGAAAAGATTTTTTTTGTATACCCTACAAGTGTAGGGTACCCTACAATTTAAAGAGAAGAGTAAATTTCCAGCGCTAGGATGTAAGTATCCTCTCGCCTGCAGTGTAATCGCTTTCGTTTGATTAGTATGTTTTCTTGTTGTTGTTGTTGAAAAGGGAGCCTTCTTCCCTTGTAACCATTCGGCCACCACCATGAAACGGGCTTTGGTCTTTCCTTGATACATAAGGATATCCCTAAGAACTTAGGGTATAGATGTATGTTGTTTTCCAAATTTTTGAGAAGACAAAAACTAGGGTTTGGTGTCCACAAGGTTTCGGCCACCCATGGTTGGAGGTCCAAGAGAAGTTTGTTTTGATTAAATCTTGACACATGTTAGTGCCTTAGGGATTCTATACACTTATGTGTTGTTCCTAAATTTTTGGGAGAACAAAACACTAGGGTTTCCCCTTGGGAGACTTTCGGCCACCCCCTTGGAGGGAGGCCTTGGTCCCTTTGGTTGTAAGAATACATGCCTTAAAACTTAATGTAAGTGTGTATGGGTTTTCTTAATGGTGTTATGTACAAAATTCTAGGGTTACCCCATGTGTAGGTTTCGGCCAAGAGAAGAATGGCTAGAGTTTTTGTGATGCTTGATACCCTATTATGTTCCCATGATTAGAATGGTAGATAAAATGTGGTATATATATATATGTGTGTTGTTTTGTGAATGATGACTTGTCCAAAAACCCTAGAAACTCTTACTTGTATGTTTCGGCCAACCCTAGTTCTAGGGTTGGGAAGTACCTAATGAGACCATGAAGCATGCTATTATATATGTGATATGTGTATAAATTATGTGACCTATCTTGTTGGGTATAAAAGCATGCCTTATAGCCCATGGGGCACTCTTATGACATGAATATGATGTGATTGAGATGTGATTGATAATATGCCTAAAAGGAGATACTCTATTGAAACTGGGATCAAGAGCACCCGAATGCGTGGTGTGTCCCTAGGGGATCAAGAGCACCCGAATGTGTGGTGTGTCCCTTTGAGAAGTGATTAAGAGTACCTTTAGGCATATACTTATATGAGTAATTGCATGATAAATTACTTTACTTTGAAAAGTTGCGTACCCGACTCGGAAGGGGGTCGTTAAACAAATCCAATGCACATGTTAAGGTCATGGCAGTTGGTAGGACGGAAGGGTCCTGCTCTAATTAGATTGGTGGCTCGCTACCCCAATTTATTAGGGAACGCGCATGATGATGTGGTACGACAACTGGGCCCTGGATGATGATATGATATTTTGAAGTACTTACCGTTATGGAACTGTTTTGAAAAACATATTTTCTCATCATGTGATTTTGTTCCGTGAAGTACTTAGAGATAAATTGATGTGATATTTATGATGCTTTGATGAGATGCTTATGATGCTGATAATTCTATCTGATTATTGTGTACATGATATGATGTATCGATATGGATTTTGCGAGTAGGCCCGGATTCTTACTAAGCATGTTTTGCTTACTAGTTCCTGTTATTTTTCTTATGCTGCAGATAGCGGTAAGAAACACTCGAACTAAAGGAAGAGGCAGAGGGAAGATTGGAGGATGTGTGTGGTGATGGCTCGGGAAAGGATGAAAGATTCTATCTACCTTAGTTTATCTAGAATCTAAACTGCTTCCCATAATTACGATGGAAATTGTATTACTTTACTCTGAATATATGATGACTGTGACTACTCTATTGTTAGAGCTATGGAACCTAGGTCATGTTAGATAATACTATTGTTAATGTCTAATTCCTATAGTATGCATGCCAGTAAAATGCTAGATGTTAATACTTCGGTTGCTTATAAATGCTTCTTTTGTATATGCTTCTTTTGCATGTGTCTAAGACTAGATAACTCTTGCTATATGCTTATTTGAGATTTTCTGCTTTAGTGTGTTAAATGATTTCCATATTAGGTTGTAAATGCATGAAGATATACATGAAATGGAAAAACCTTGCTTGGTAATTTAGTCTTCAATGAGCATGCTTATTACTAGTTCATGTATTGTAACTGTTGGGTTGGATATACATGTTTAACATGACTGGATGATATGAATGTATGGACCCGTAACCCCGCCTTTAGGGTAGATATAAGGTCGGGCGTTACAGGAGTCAATCCGCGTCTTTGCTTCTTCCCTTCCTTTCTTTGATCTCGCTCATCTCTTCAACCCTGGCTATGGATAATTAATCGGCTCGTCAACGAATTCCATCTAGCAATAATGTTTTCTCATCAGTTCTAGTTTCCGCACATGATCATGTCCCTTAAATTCTCACGTCGCACTGGTAGACCGTAGACTTTTTGACGCCGGGCAGAATATAGATTATTCTGGGACAAGAAGTTTCAGAGGGATTTACGAGAAAAGAATAAGAAAGTAATAACGAGATAAGGAGTAGCCAAAACTGGGCTTAAACCTTATTGAGAAAAACAAGAGCGAGAAGAGAAAAATAGAGATATAGCTGTAACGTGACTTAAGCGAAGCAAATTGATTCAATATCTAAAAAACCTGTCCTAAACATCATCTAAGCATGAGTTTATATAGCACTTATATCCCTAAAAAAAACTCTAAACCAACCAGACTTAGTCCCCTAAAATTTAGGAACAAATTTAACCAACAAAACTTAATTTTCGAAGATTTAGAAACAAACTAAACAAAAATATATAACAAAAAAAAACTCAACAAGACTTGGTTTCCTAAGATTTAGGAACAAACTAAATAAAAATATATAACCAATTTTAAAACTCTAAATATATAAATCTGAATATTATTTTGGATCCCCTCCTGCATCAGTCTCCCGGAGTTGAAGAGAACTCATCCTCGAGTTCGACGTCTCCCTGATTGATGCTTCAGTGTAAAGGTGAACTCCTGCAAGTAATTTACCCACTTAGCGTGTCGACTACTCAACTTATGTTAACCGTTGATGTACTTCAAAGCCTTATGATGTGTGAATAAGATAAATTCCTTCTGCACGAGATAATGGCGCCAATGCTTTAAGGATTGCACAATAGCATAGAATTTCAGGTCATAGGTAGAATAATTTTTCTTGGCACCAGATAGTTTCTCACTGAAGAAGGCAATAGGGCGTCCTGATTGCACTATCAATGCCAATGCTAGATGCGTCACAATTTACTTCGAACAGTTTGTCGAAATCTGGAAGTGCTATAACAGGTGCTTCGGTCATCTTTTGTTTCACCAGCTGAAAACTAGTCATAGTTGCTTCACTCCACTTGAATTCGCGCTCCTTGAGGCACTCAGTTATAGGAGCAATTAAGGTACTAAAGTTCTGAATGAACTGATGATAGAAAGAGGCCAATCCATGGAAACTTCGGACGTCATGAATGGTTTTTGGCTGTGGCCACTCTAAGATTGCCTCTATCTTTGATGGATCTGCACGGACACCCTCAGTAGAAACTATAAATCCAACTTGTCGTTGTCTCAATAGCTCCATAACTTGTCGTTGTAGCTCTTCAGCATCCTTAGGGTTAAGACGGTATGTCGGTCGGTTAGGCAAGCTTGACCCCGTGACGAGATTAATTTGGTGCTGAATATCTCTCATAGGGGGAAGTCCTGGAGGAAGGTCATCGACCATCAACTCAGCGAAGTCTAATAAGAGTTACTGCACTTCAGCTGGTAGATCCGAGTCCGAGTCTATGACATTGCTTTTGAAAGGAAGCAAAGCATAGACTATATCTCTTTGCTTCATCTCATTCAAAAATCTGGGCATAGAAAGTAGTGTAGAATTATTGGTTACCAAATTTGAAGGGGTTCCTTCTCGTCGGGGAGTCAATACTATGTTTCTCCCTTTCATGCTGAGGGTGTATGTATTCTTCCACCCATCATGAATGACGCTGCGATCATATTGTCATGGTCGTCCCAACAATACGTGACATGCGTCCATTGACACAACATCACATCATGTTCGATCATAATACTTGCTGCCAATAGAAAAAGATAAAAGACACCTCCTATCTACGGTTATCTCACTTCCTTTACTTAGCCATGATAACTTGTAGAGTTTTGGATGACGATCTGTCTTCAACTGTAGCTTTTGAACAGCTTCTTCGGATACAATATTTTCACAGCTTTCACTATCAATGATCATCTTGCAAACTTTGTCTGCAACCGTGCACGTCGTGCGAAAAATGTTGATTCTCAGCCAATCATCTTCATATTCTTCCTTAGGGATCAGTAGGCTCTTGCGTACGACGAGAGTCTCATGACCATCGCTATAAAGAACCTCGTCATCAATATCGTCATCATAAATCGGCTCATCAATTTGTTCGAGTTCATCCTCTATGTCTTCCTCAACTAGCAGAGTCTTGTTTTTTTTATCTGGGGATCTTTTACACTCCAAAGCTCGATGCTCCTGTTCACCACATCGAAAACACTTGATAGTGGTCTTAGGGTTACCTTGTGGTGGCTGCTGAGAAGGGCGTGGCTCTTGAGGGCGAACAACTTGATTGTTTTGATCGCTCCTAGTCGTCAGTCTTTGGTTTAGTTGTTTTTCAACTGTCAAGGCTCGCTGATAGGCCTCCGAAATGGTCCAGAGTGAGTGAAGGCTCAAGGTGTCTTGTAAGGGTTGACGTAATCCCCCTAAATATCGCGCTACCATCTGCTCCTCGATCTCGGACAAATCATTCCGAGTAATAAGCTGATAGAATTCCTCTGTATAGTCGTCAACGGTTCTAGCTCCTTGCCTCAAGGTATGGAGTCGTTGATACAATGTTTGGGTGTAGCCGAAGGGAAGAAATTGCGTTCTCATTAGTTTCTTCATTTTTTTTCCCAATCAGTGATTTTGGATTTACCTTGTCTCTCCCGTGATCGTCGAAGTTGCTCCCACCATGCTGAAGCTCGACCTTTTAACTTGATAACGACCAATTTTACTTTGATGTGATCAGGTACTTCTTTATATTCAAAAATCCTCTCTACTTCGTTGATCCAATCAATGAAACCTTCCGCTTGTAATGTGCTAAAAAATCAGAAAGATCCACTCGGAAATCAAAGTTCCCAAATCGTTCCTCTCGACCATGGTGTTCCCGATATGTAGCACGACGATGAAACGAGTTCTCGAAAGGAGACTCAGAGTTACCATCAGAGATCTCACGATCTTCAAGATCTCGCGCTGCCAAGCGCTGGGTTAATTCCGCAACTTGCTTCTGTAAATCCTCAATCATCATTATATCTTGGATACTACGATCACGGTGCAGGGCTTTCTCAATCAGAACCTGCCTGTTGCGACCACGACCACGTCCACGATGACCCTCCATTGGATCTTAATGAGCTCTGATACCAACTGACGCCGGGCAGAATATAGATTATTCTGGGGCGAGAAGTTTCAGAGGGATTTACGAGAAAAGAATAAGAAAGTAATAACGAGATAAGGAGTAGCCAAAACTGGACTTAAACCTTATTGAGAAAAATAAGAGCGAGAAGAGAAAAATAGAGATATAGTCGTAATGTGGCTTAAGCGAAGCAAATTGATTCAATATCTAAAAAACCTGTCCTAAACATCATCTAAGCATGAGTTTATATAGCACTCATATCCCTAAAAAAATTCTAAACCAACCAGACTTAGTCCCCTAAAATTTAGGAACAAATTTAACTAACAAAACTTAGGGGGCGTTTGATTTGTTCCATTTTTCATTTTCATTTTCCAGAAAATCGTATTTTCTAATTTTCTGGAAAATGACGTTTTTTAATTCTCCAATTTTCCAGAAAATGCTATATTTTTTTCTGGAAAACAAAGCTGGAAAATACAAACCAAACATGTTTTCTAGAAAATCACATTTTCTACATAAAATGAAAATAGAAAACAGATTGAAAAATGCAAACCAAACGTACCCTTAGTTTTCTAAGATTTAGGAACAAGCTAAATAAAAATATATAACAAATTTAAAAAAAATCTAAATATATAAATCTAAATATTATTTTGGATCTCCTCTGTCACTTTAAGAAGTGTTTAAGATGAAGTGGAGTCGATCCGCGTCGCTTTGCTTCTTCCCTTCCTTTCTTTGATCTCGCTCATCTCTTCAACCCTGGCTATGGATAATTAATCGGCTCGTCAACGAATTCCAAATAGCAATAATGTTTTCTCATCAGTTCCAGTTTCCGCACATGATCCTGTCTCTTAAATTCTCACGTCGCACTGGTAGACCGTAGACTTTTACGATGAAGTGGAGTCAATCCGCGTCGCTTTGCTTCTTCCCTTCCTTTCTTTGATCTCGCTCATCTCTTCAACCCTGGCTATGGATCGGATCACCGTCCAGTCCGTCCTCCAACACCTCGGCCTCCCGGAGTTGATCAAGAAAGTCGTGGAATTTCTGCTCACTAAGGCCTACTCCGAGGTATCCCGCCTCCAAGGCCTCAAGGTTGAGATCGACGAGCTTCGGAGTACCCACGAGGAGATCCGATGCCTTATTGATGCCGTGGAGCGCCGCCACATCGAGGACGAATCCGTCAAGCGCTCGCTCCGCGATCTGAAGACTGTCGGCTTCGACGCCGACGACCTTATTGACAGCTTTCAGACCCGTATCGACGTCTTCAAGCACGCCAAGGAAGCTCCTTCCCGTAAACGGAAGCGATCCTGGTACTGCATCCCAATCCCATCTCTCGGCGTCAACACCGGCCTCGTCTGGCCCTACATCATCGCGACGAAGACTGCCAAGATTCAGAGTAAATTCCACAAGATCAACGAGAACCTGAGGAATCTTCCATTGATGCCCTCCTATGGGAGCCAGTTAAACGAGGGCTCGAACATGGCGGTCTTTTATCCACCCGTTGAATCTTTGCCTGTATCGAGGATTGTCGGGAGAAACAAGGAGTTCGACTTTATTTTGGCCGCAATGAAAGCCGATTCGGACTTGCCTCTTCGTGTGATTGCCATCTACGGCTTCGCTGGAATCGGTAAAACCGCTCTCGCCCAATTGGTCTTCACTCATTTCTCTGAGAGCGATCGGGAGGAGATATCAACAAATCCAAGTGGATCTCTCAGCTGTGTCAAGCGGCATTTTGAAATGGCGAAATGGGTGTCCTTGCTAAAAGGGTGTGACGCAGCAAGGGCTACTAAAGAGGTCATCGAGGGGATAACCGGGGAAATTTGCAAGCTTCAAAACCAAAACCATCTGCAAGATCATCTAAAGAAATTTGTGAAGGGCAAGAAATTCTTGCTCGTGCTGGACGACGTTTGGATGGAAGACATCAGAGTCTGGGACAATCTGCTCCGTCCTCTGCGGGAGGGAGCAAAAGGAAGCAGTGTTTTGATTACAACTCAAAATAAAGAAGTATCAAGGCGGATGGCCAATATGACTTCGGTGCATTTAAAGGGTCTCGAGAGGGATGATTGCTGGAAACTGTTTAGTGCTTTGGCATTTCCGCAAGCTAAAGAGAACGTCGATCAATTAAAAGACATTGGTGAACAAATAGTGAGCAGGTGCGAGGGCTCGCCTCTTGCCGCAATCTCACTCGGCAAAACCTTGAGCTCCGAAACTACTGTTGACAACTGGGAGATCGTCCTAAATGAAATGCTAGCTCTAGAAGTCTTGCCAAATTCTGGCACTGGCCCACTCTTGTCGAGACTCATGATAAGTTACCATTACTTGAACTACCAACTGAAGCAGTGCTTTACTTATTGCTCTATTTTTCCAGATAATTTTGAGTTTGACAAAGATCAACTGATCAGGATGTGGATAGCAGAAGGTTTGATTCAGCAAGAGGGAAAGCTACCTATGGAAGCTATTGGTAGCAGGCACTTTGACTACCTTATGTGGATGTCATTCTTCGAACGTTCCACCAACTGCCAGTACACAATGCCCAACCTGCTTCATGATCTTGCACGCCTCCTGTCTAGGCATGAATTACTGGTTATGAAAGATAATGGGTTGAATCGTTCATTTGTACAATTTCGTTATGCATTACTTCATCAAAAACATGTCCCAATATTGTTTGAGAAAATATACCATCAGGTGCACTTGAGGGCGCTGAAATTTTGCAATGAATCTAAGATAGATGTGGTCGGGATTCCAAAAGATCTGTTTGACAAATTACAATACCTACGCCTTTTGGATCTGAGCAACACTGGCATAGAAAATTTGCCAGATTCAATTGGCAAGCTAGTTCACCTGAGATATCTTGGCCTTTCGAGAACCAGTGTCAAGGAGCTGCCGGAGTCAGTGAAAGACCTGTACAATTTGCAGACTTTGGAGCTCAATTTTTGCTACAAACTTTCCTCGTTACCCGAAGGGACAAGTAACTTAGTCAACCTAAGGCATCTGGGTTTGCATCTTGACTGGGAACATATTAACGATTTGAGGCGCATGCCTACTGGAATTGATCGCTTGACTTCTCTGATGACTTTGTCAAGATTCACCGTGACCAATGTGGATGGGGATGGCTGCAACCTAAGGGAGTTAGAGAACTTGAATCTTCGAGGAGAGCTCTGCATCTGTAAGCTTGAAAACATTACTAATGCAAGTGATGCCAGTGAAGCTAATTTGGGAGAGAAGCAGATTGACAAGCTGATGCTGCGATGGAGCGGTGCCACCGCTAATATGCAACAAGGTGCGAATATCTCTAATGTGCAACAAGGTGTGAATATCTACAAGGAAGTTGCCGAGAGGTTACATCCATATAAGTATCTCAAATGCCTGTGGATCTCGAATTATCCCGGAAGCAAATTTCCAGATTGGCTGGAGAACAGTCGTTTCCCAAGTCTAGAAATGGTGAGGCTATCTTGCTCAGGAGAGTGTGAATCCTTGCCATCGCTTGGGCAGCTACCTAAGCTGAAGCACTTGCATATAGAAGGGATGAAGAAACTCAGCAACTTGGAGAACATGAAGGGGTTTCCATCTCTGGAGACTCTTACGATCAAAGACATGCCTGATTTGAACATGCTGTGCGAATTCGAAGATGATAATTTTCCTAAGCTCTCGAAGATTGTCGTTTCTCAGTGCCCCAATTTACGTCTTCGTCAGGAGGATCTTCCCAGCAGGATAGAGTTAAAAATTATTCCACAAGCCATTGACAATGCCAATGGAAATGATTTGAGCTCTTGAATCTTGATCTCATTCTGCGTAATCTACACGGAAATTTATATTTTCATGTTAAGTGAAAACTTACATTTAAGTTGAGCTGTAAGATTGCCATGATGTCAAACTCTACTATTCTTGCATTGCATTGACATGTTTGGCATATAAGAAAATCGTATTGTTCTACTAATGCGGTTGGTGTTCTTCTTTTCATTGTTTTTTTATTCACTTTTTAATTTTCTACTTACGAGAACGTAGGACAGAATAAATAGAGAAATATACATATATACACCGCCACTAGATTTACAAAATCATGAGTAGAACATAAATACAATTAATGGATGAAAAATGGTATTGATTTCAACGGGGAGTATTTGGTTTGTTGGTCCAAATGTATGAAATATTTTGTGTAGAAAATATTAGTTGACAATATGATTAACCTAAGTTTTCTTATATTACCCCACATACAACATTATTAAATATATGCTATTTTTATATTAAACTGTTGGTTTAAAAATGACTCTTTGTTAACTTTAATTAAAGGGAAAATTATCTTAAACTCCCTGCATGTAAACTCAACTTTTTCTTCCGTCCTTGCTTTAGAAAAAATTTGTTTCCACTCCATACATGTAATATTTCATGTGTTTCAACTACAGATTTATCGAATCTCCCTTCAATTTTTTTGGGTATAAAAAGTCTGAAATCAAGTATAATTTTTTCTAAATTCAGCATCATTTAACTAAAATTCAGTATATTTTATATCAAATTGAGTATGGTCTAATCAATTCATCCTAAGCTAATCAATTGGTCCGGTAGAAAAAGAATTGTGCTCAATTTGATAGAACATATACTAAATTATAATTGAAATATATTGAATTTCGGAAAAATTATACTTATTTTTGAACTTTTTATACGTATAAAAATTGAGATACTTAATTTGATAGAAAATATACTAGATTTTAATTATATGATACTGAATTTAGGAGAAACTATATCTCATTTTGGACTTTTTGTACCTAAAAATAATAAAGGCAATTAAGTATGAACTCTTAATCAATTAGTCTAGTGGAAAAAGAATTGTGCTCAATTTGATAAAACATATACTAAATTCTAATTGAAATATACTAAATTTAGGAAAAATTATACTTATTTTTAAACTTTTCATACGTATAAAAATTGTGATACTTAATTTGATAGAAAATATACTAGATTTTAATTATATGATACCGAATTTAGGAGGAACTATATCTCATTTTAGACTTTTTGTACCTAAAATAATAAATGCAATTAGGTATGAACTCCTAATCAATTGGTCCGGTGGAAAAAAAATTGTGCTCAATTTGATAGAATGTATACTAAATTCTAATTGAAATATACTGAATTTAGAAAAAATTATACTTCTTCCTGGATTTTTTATACAAATAAAAAATGTAATACTTAATTTGATAGAAAATATACTAGATTTTAATTATATGATACTGAATTTAGGAGGAACTATACCTCATTTTGTACTTTTTATACCTAAAAATAATAAGGGCAATTAGGTATGAACTCTTAATCAATTGGTCCAGTGGAAAAAGAATTATGCTCAATTTGATAGAACATATACTAAATTCTAATTGAAATATATTGAATTTAGGAAAAATTATACTTCTTCCTGGACTTTTTATACGTATAAAAAGTGTAATACTTAATTTGATAGAAAATAACTAGAAATATTGATACATTAAAATATATTTTTTTTTTTATTATATTTAAACATTTTATATTATGTTTTATTAATTTTTTTATAACTGATGTTTAAATTAATTGATTTGTAATTTTTATTAAACGTTTACATGTATTAAGATGACAATATTGCGCGAAACCTACATTTCAAATGTTTGATAATTAATTTCTGGCACTATCCATTTTGATTTATCAGTATATTTATTATCTTTAATCATCCTCGATTATGACATGCAGGCTACTGGACATTTCTTTGGATGACTATCGTACCTTTCTAGGGTTAGGCAAAATTTCACACTAACTTATCAAAAAAGCATTTCCCCTATATTTCTCACTTCAGATTTGTTTTTTTTTTCCAAATATATCATTCTAAAATTTGTATATATTCTCAAAATAGTAATTTAATAATTATAATATGACTTATTTCCCTTTAAATATAATCTTTATATATTATAGAAAGCGTACTGAAATTTACTTTATTGAATATTTGGAGTGAACTTGAATAAAAAAAAGTTTAAAAAATAAAATGAAAAGTGAACACGGCCAAAAGCAAATAGTGGATTGAATTTGATAGACGATGCAAAACAAGATAGATACGGTGAGAAAACTAGATTAAGTCTGTCAAGAATGTAGGAAAACTAGATAAGTGTATATAAGTGTATTGGTTAAGTAAATTAAGCAGAACAGATTGGTTGAAAAAATCAAATGTGTCAAACGAATAATTGGGCCAAATGACTTAGGTATATTGATAACCCCAATCATATAAAATGAATTATTCTACTAATTAAATCATTTCATATTTTTATCCCTCTTCTCCTTTATTCATCTTAATTTGTTGAATCCCTCTGGAATTGAAGTGATCCTTTTTTCTGTACTCATGCCATCAAAAGCGAGACAAATTGATTAGTTTCTGTTTCAAAGGCTACTCTTCATTCAACGTAATTAGTAGCAAGGCCAATTTCATGATTTCATCTACGATTTACTAAACTGCACTTGACGACTTACATTTCAGCTTCTTCATTAAAGGCATCTTCAGCATCGTCTAATACTTTATATTAAACCTGAGTTGCTAAACTTTATTAACAACTTATTTTGTCAGAACAGAAAAAATAAGGAAATATATTCCTATGGGAACCTTTGCCATCTCACATAGCATGTTTTTTTGTATCGTGGTATGTATTCTATTCTATAGCAAATGTTACCACAAGATCAGTAATCCCAACAGATTTCAAATGAAAATAAAATCAGAAAGAAAGAAAAATGTCAACGAGCAAAAGCTATTATTTGCCAGTCTATTACAGAAATGGAATAAGGTGTTGGTGAGAAACATATAAACCATATTAAGTGACAACCAGACACGTATTTGTTCTACAGACAAGTATTAAGATTTTTCAAAAGGCAGGAAAAACAGTGGCACACTGAGAGTTTTCTTGCTTCCACAATGTCTCAAAAGCATCGAACGTGAGCAATGGTGCTGTTAAGACAAGAGCCTCTAAGCAGCTTTGATTACTGTAAACAAACAGTGATTATAAGGATGCAATGAAAGAGTAGGGGAATTACTTGATGAATTTTTTTGTTGGAGTAACAAATCATGAATTTCATATTGAAGAATCGAAAAGTAGATACCTTGCTGGCAATGTTGTTGGAGAGCCAATCAAGCCCTTCATACAACCCTTCACCAGATGTAGCACAAGTACTCTGTATGTACCTGGAAAAGAAAAAATCTGTATTCTCAATCTCCAAAAATCCATCTAGCAATTTCATAAACTTTTAATGTAGGATATACTTTGCATAATCTGGAAGTTTGAGGTCGAAGAACAGAAGAGACTGGCAATAGTAGCAACTTCTTAAACTTTAAAGTAGGATCTTTTGCATAGTTTGGAAATTAGAAGTTGAAGAACCAAAGAAAGTGGCAATAGGGGAATCAACGTAGAAATTTCTTACACTTTACAGTAGGAAACTTGCATAATCTGGAAGTTGGAGGTTAAAGAATCAAGAAACTGACAATAGGGCATTAATTTCATTAGGAACGTAGGTTGGACTTCTACTGACTTCAGACCTGTGAGGAAAACATTAATAAAAATAAAAAACAGAAAACCTATCCTGTTCGTCCAAACTAGCAAAACTCATCTCAGAAAAACTATATTGGGTCCCTCTTTGTGAACTTTTCTAAACTTCAGAGGACATTTTGAAATTGATTTACCAGTCTCTTATGCTCAAGACCAGAATTGATAGGTCAGTAAGAATTATCTGACATCAACCAATGTGGGCCATCAATCTCTGCTAACATTATGCAGTCAAAACCTATTAGCATCATATCCACTTAAACTCATGGGAAACTATTTCCTTGTATTTCTTTCCAAGACACAATACAGTTAATTATTTCTACAAGAAAAGAAAGATAAGGGGGCAATAGAAATTGTAAACTAATCTTCTATTTCAATTACTGATATGAGTTTTCTTAAACTCATGAGAGACTGTTTTACTCTTTTTACATTTCTAGCCAAATATGGATCAACATCTATTCAAGAAAATAAGGGCCAAAGACTAATAACAATTTGTAAACTAATCTTCCATCCCAATTTATGTGTTCCTTTTTTTCCTTTTCAAGACACAATACTGATCAATATTTATTCAAGAAAAGAAAGGACAATGATCAATAATATAAAAACTGATCTTCCATTCTGATTACCAATCTGGGTTTCCAGGAGAGGATGCAGATTTCAGCCCAATTTTCTTGATATTGAAGAGAAAATAACCCAACCTTTTAAACTTGAACAACAAACAATCCTCTAAAGAAGATAATAATATGCATCTACCTTAGCCATATTTAATGTGACAAATCAATTCTATGATTGCTATTATTTTTTATTGGATTCTGGTAGTTCAGCATATATTCCAAAAATTAATTGCCAAGCAACAAATAGTATGTCAGTTGCCTGCTATATAATCATATGAAAACAGATAGGGCAAGTATATCTTACCAGTGACGCTGACGTAGAGAATGAAGGCCAAGCTTATCAGTTATTTCAGCAGCATTCATTGCATTTGGAAGGTCTTGTTTGTTAGCAAACACAAGCAAGACAGCATCCCTTAACTCATCCTATCAATATAGAATTACATGAAATTAGATTTTAAAAAATAGTTACAAGTAGGCATTTATGCATGTTTACAATAGTAATAAAGAGAACCGAGGAACTTTCCATTTCATGCGAACTAAATCAGGAAAGGCATACGTACAGCATTTAACCACAGTAATTCTCTTTGTCTTGTAAACAATTTACCTTAATTATTGGTGGAATATTCTAGATCAATATATAATACACAATTTAAAAAAAAAGGATAGAAAATAGAAATGATATCACAGCCATTATTACTCAACTGTTCAAAGAAATCAACTTTGATTCTCCAGAATATATTATGTAGAAACAGAGTCAATTCTGAAAATAAAAGCAAGAATATATTACTAAAACATGTACCTCATTAAGCATTCTGTGGAGTTCATCTCTTGCCTCAACAACACGATCTCGGTCATTGCTATCGACAACAAAAATAAGTCCTTGTGTGTTCTGGAAGTAATGCCTCCAGAGAGGTCTGATCTGTTGTTCACCAGAACATGATTTAGAAACAGGTAAACAAGGTGACTATAAATAGACAAATCATAATGAGAGAATCAACTCAGCTATGCATGTCAGGATCATAACATTTGCAGTGATATTTTCTGTGATACCACCTTAGATATTAAATTCCCATGTTGTTTCATTATCCCATTAACCTCTGAAATTCTCATTTCAGAGTAAAGGAGTTGTTTAGATAAGAGAAATACTGGCTAACCAGAATAGAGTAGTACCTTGTCCTGACCCCCAACATCCCATACAGTGAAACTGATGTTTTTGTACTCAACAGTCTCCACATTGAATCCTGCATCAAGACCCATCTCACTTAACAAACACATAATGATATATCGTGCACTCAAACTGATCAGAAAACCATGAAAACCTTTAAATAATCTACAATAACTAAATGTAAATATTCAAAAAATCTATAATAACTAAATGTAAATGTTCAAATAATCTACAATAACCAAATGGTGATGCAAGCTGTTCCTAATTACCCATGTTTAGAATATCCACCCGTGTTTAGAATATCCATAAAGTGCATTTTAAATCAATATAATTGTCATCAAAAGGAGCAATCATTAACTTAGCAAACGGATAGTATAACTGATAACTTTAAATGAAAAAAGAAAGACCTATTTAAAACATACTGTTGGGTATTCATCAACTTTTCTTCCACAAGCAAGTGATCATTCATCTACATCTCAAGTTCTGTGAATAGCTGGGACATCAAGGAAGATCCAAAAATGAATTGTTGGAATTGCTCAGATTCTTTTGTTCATTCCATTTGGAGAAAGGATCCCAAAGAATTGATCTTTTTTTTTGTTGTTGAATCTTTGTTTGTTTGATAGACGTGGAAAATTCCAAATTTTCATTTTTAATGGAATTAAATGATCTATGGATTAATGATAAGATCATTCAATTGTCTAAGATCTCTATCTTACTGGAGCAAAAACAGATCCTATGGAAGCATATTAAAGATTTGATTTGACAATACATTCTGTAACTTGCTAAAAACCAGATGCAATACTTTTATCTCATGTTAATTTCATGTACTTGGTTATATTTTGAATATGGATCTGAGTGTTGTAATAGGTTGATCGTGTTTCATTAATATTATTAAATTGATCTACATGGCTGATCTACAGTTGTTTCAGTTGTTCATGATATATATTCCTTATCCTCTTTGTTCTCCATGATCCTAACTACATGATATCAACAAATGACGTTCACAAGTCACAAACCTTAATCAAATATTTGAAAATCACTGATTCATTAGGCAAAATAATGCATGTTTACGACCTAAATAACCGCAGAAAAGATATTAGGTAAAACAAACCTCGTTCCCAAGCAAATGTAGCAACAGTCACCGGAATTAAAAATGAAAAAAAAACAGTAATGCTAACCGATTGTTGGAATGGTGGTGACGATCTCGCCGAGCTTGAGTTTGTAAAGGATCGTCGTTTTACCAGCAGCATCAAGCCCGACCATCAGAATTCTCATCTCCTTCTTCGCAAACAGGCGGCTAAATAGCTTTGCGAAAGTGAGCCCCATAGTTCCTTCAGCTATCACGAGCAAAACACGAACTTAATTAAACCTAAAACAATAGGGAATACAACACACCGATCAAAGATCTAGCAAAAAGGCCGCAGATCTGAAACAGAAACACGCATGGCATTGTATTTAACACGAACAACTAAAAATAAAAGACCAAGACAAGGAGAAGACGTCAGAGTTAAGGATCTACATGAAGACAATTCCGATCCGAGCGCCGACGCGAGAAAAGAAAGATTAATCTACGATTTAAAAAGACGGAAGCAGATCGGGCATCTCGTGATCTAAACACTAACATGAAAATATGTGATCAGGATCACCTGGGGATCACGGGAGGCGCGTAGGACGGAGGAAGCGGGTAGATGGAAGGAGATGAGAACCTGAGAGCCGAGGTCTTCGCTTCTTCCGATCCGCCTGGAGAATGAAAAAAAAATGCGATGAAAGCGAATTTATTTGGGGGCACTTACCGATATAAAAGCAACTCTGTTCAAAATAACGGTAAGGATGTAGCAGGTTGGCGTAACTTCCCGATATAAATGTGTTATAACGGTAGTAAACCGTGGTGTTGATATAATTGGTCCTGATGACGGCAATCAAAGTTTCTAAGAATTATTCACTCGATGCATTTCTTATGTATCTCTCTCTTTCAATCCACAAAACCCTAGCCAGATTTCATGTGTTCGTCTCTGAGGTGGCATGCATATATCCGAGTTCAAATATTTTGACTGCTATTTTATCAGTTTAAAGCAATAGATCGCAACGGACTATTAGCAGCTGCTTCAGAAACAGGTCAGATCTTTGTTGTTTTACGCCTTCCCTTTTGTTTGATCAACAAAGGGCAAAAATTTTAGTTTTTATTCCATTTTCAAGAAAAACTACATCAAGACCTCCCCTTTGTCCACAATCATGTTTTCCTAATAGTCGCTACAAGTTGCATTTTTTTTATGATTTATCTGTTTGTTGATTGTGCAGGAAGGTCCTAGCGAAGTATCAAATAAATCTTTGTGATCTTTCAACGATTTTGTTGTTCATCAAACAGAGTATGCAATTCTGTTTTTTTGGAATGTGGATCATTACACTTGGGAAAAGATTATTTAGATTGAAGATAATAATAGCCTTTAGAGTAGTGTATCTTGTTTCTTCGTAATATCTAGCAAACATTTTCTGATCAGGCATTTCTTACTCGGTTCTAAATTAGAATCTAAAGTATATGTCTGTCTAATAGCATATGTGTAGTGCTTGAAAGTTTGATGACTATAGTTTAGATTGTATTGTCGGTTGCCAATCTCTTTAAGTGGATACGTTTCAAGAAATAGTCTATCTGGCATTTCTGTTTGCCTTGTTGCTGGCGACTGGTCATTAGAGTGAACAGGTGAGTTCCATTACAGTGGGCAAGTTTCCTTAGGATGTAAACGAACTGTTTTAGCACCAGACCAGTGTGCTTTCCGATTACAGTGTTGTTTTACTTTGATTATGAGGATATAATTTAGGGAGATTTAGACTGGCCCATGAAGCTTCAAAAAAGAAAACAATCTCAATTTGACCTTTGAAGTTTCAAATTCTATCAAATGCCAATTTGCCTAAATTTCTCCTAGAGGGTAATGATGTTCGACACTTCGACCCTCTTTAAAATCTAGATGAAAATGCTCACTTGCCTTCAAGAGGGTGTGAATTCAAGGTAGGATTCTCTTTTTTCTCTTTGCCACTTAATCGGAATCTAGGCAGGACTAAAATCATATCGACTGATCTTTCCTATAATTCCTGATTTGCTGATAAACTAACACCTCTAAAATTTCATGGAAAATCAGTAAGTATCTCAAAATTTTCAAGAGGCCAACTTGTCAACCTGGTCATCTTCACATCTATGGATCGTTTGTGGTTTAATTGGTTTGCTCAATAATATCATAAATGTAATTTATATTTTTATGAATATCTATTATTTTATATAAGTTTTAAAAATATATAATTAAATAAATAATTCTAAAATATGAAAAACTTATAGATAATAAAATACATCAAACTAATGTATAAACTTCTATATACATAATTAACAATTGACTGTTCTAGGTGTTCTTGAACTCGTGTTAGACACTTGCAAGAAATGAATCCTGACCCTGCACCATCACATAATTGTTTTCATTTATGTTTAATTTAAATTTGTAAACACATGTTTTTCAGATTTCTGTTTTTTTATCTGGTTTTTATCAGTCTCAGCTTTGTGTTCTATATACCAAACTGAACCAGATCAACCTCCAATTGAACTGGCCTAGCAGGTTCCATTTAAAACTACTGCTTATCGCTGACTCATACACATTTGATAACTCTAGGGATCAAATTGAGGCACGATATTTTGGAAAACAAATTGATATTTCCTTATTTAAAATTATAGGGTGCAGATGAGAACTTTTCTGATAGCATATACATAAATCTTTCTTGATCAATAAGTAGATATGTTGGGACCTCTTTCTATTTAATTTTTCTATCAGTTTTCAGATGTGACTAGCGTGATATCTCACATATCCTATATAACATTAAATGTTGCTCCTAATGTGTTTTAGCATTTTTTTATTTTTATGTCAATACAAAAAATATAGGATATGCAATATATTACGCCAGTCACATCTGAAAACTGATAGAAAAATTAAGTTGGAAGAGGTTTCAACATAACTACTTATTTATCAAAAAAGATTTATGCATGAGAGACAAAATAAGTAGACGAGAAGGCAAAAATGATAGAGAACTCGGGTTTTAAGTTATGGTTTACAAAAAAGAGTAAAATAAAAAATAGAGTAGGTATTTTTGTAGATGGTTTGTTAAAGGATACAGTTGTAGGAGTAGTTAGAAAGGGGATAGAATTATAACTCTCTAGATAGTAATGGCAAAAGAAATTATGAACGTAATTAGCATATATGCACTTCAAGTAGCATTAGATAAAAATACCAAATCTAGATTTTGGGAAGACCTAGATAAAGTATTACAAAACATTCCATCAAATGAAATGATTTTAATAGGAGACGATCTAAATGAGCATATCGGAATGAAAAATGAGGAATATGAGAGGTGCATGGGGTTATGTGTTTGGAACAAGAAATGAAGTTGGGAAAACTATATTGGATTTTGCGAAAGTATATGACTTTATACTATCTAATACGTTTTTTAAGAAAAGAAAAAAAACTCACGTTTAAAAGTGAGAATAATAAATTACAAATTGTCTTTCTTATGGTTAGGAAGAGGGATAGAAAGATTTGTAAAAATTACAAGGTTATTCCTGGAGAAAATTTAACTACTCAACATAGATTGTTAGTGTTGGATATACGCCTCAATCATAGTATTAATAAAAGTAAAACATACACGACTCCGATAATTAAGTGGTGCAAATTAAAGGGAAAAACAAAACATATTTAAGGAGAATGTAACAGTACAAGCATTAGGTGAATATACGTTGACTCTAATATGACATGGGATAAGAGAGTATCAAAGTTGAAAATAGTAGCCAAGAATGTACTCGGTTAGTAAAAAAACAAACACCATCAAGTAAGAAATCTTGGCGATGGAATGAGAAAGTGCAGAAGAACGTTAAGAAAAAACAGACAGTCTATTGGGAATTATATATTTGTAAGAACGAAGAAAACTTTAAAAAAATATATATATAGCCAAAAAAAGAGATTAAAAAGCAATGAATGAAGCAAAAAATGAAACTTTTAAAAGGCGAAAATGGAATACAAAAGAAGAGAAAAAAGATATTTATAAAATTGCTAAAATGAGGGAGAGGAAGATAGGAGATCTTACTCAAACATGATGTATTAAAGATGAATGCAATAGGGTACTAGTAAATGATGGAGAAATAAAAAAGCGGTGGAAGAGATTTTCATCAACTTTTTAATGAAGGTTTTGGTGATCAATTTAACTTAGGTAATTTAAATAGGTCAAATGACTATAAAATTTTAAATTTTATCGTAGAGTTCCAACTTCAGAAGTAGAACAAGCTTTAAATGGGATGCAAAATGTAAAAGTTGTTGGATTAGATGATATTCCGATAGAGGTATTGAAGTGCCTACGAAAATAAGGTATTGAATGACTTAGGGGCGCTTGGTAAGCGGGTTTAGAAGGTGGGAATGGAATGAAATAGATTTCATTCCCATTGATGATGCTTGGTATACGGGAATCGAATCAAAATAAGGATATGATACGCTTGATTTTATAACTCACCCCCCACTAGGTTATCACCAAACTCATACACCCCTCAATCAAACCCATTACCATTCCCATTGCCAAATTTATACCAAGCGCCCCCTTATAAAATTATAGAACTAATTAAGGATATGTATAAAGATATGACAACCAGAGTGAAGACTTTAGGCAGATTAACTAAGTATTTCTAATAAAGATAAGGTTACATCAATGATCAGCTCTAATTTCTTTTTATTTTGCACTAATCATGGATGAACTCACTGGACAAATCCAAAACACAGTACCGTGGTACATGTTATTTATAGATGATATTGTTTTAGTAGATGAGACACATGAAGTAAATGTGAAACTAAAATTATAGCGGAAACATTAGAAGTGAAAGATTTTAAGTTTAGTAGAATAAATTAAGATAGAAGATGACGAGTTGTCTGGACGTTAGAGTTTTAGGTATTTAGGATCATTTTTGTAAAGCGATGGAGGAATTGAGAGAAATGTCTTAATAGAATACAAACAGAATGGTTGAAATGGAGGAAGGCATCAGATGTTTTATTTGATCATCAAGTGACTTTCAAACTTAAAGAAAAATTCTATAAAACGGCAGTTAGACCTGCTATGTTATATGATGTTGAATGTTGGGTTATTACTTGAGCACATGAGCAGAAGATAAGAGTTGCAGAGATGAGGATATTAATGTGAATGTGTGGACATATGAGGATGGACAGAATAAGAATGAGAGCATTAAAGAAAAAGTTGGAGTTGTATCTATTAAGGAAAAATTTCGAGATATACGTTTATATATTTAAGATGGTACGGACATATACTTAGACGATCAATAAATGTACCAGTTAGGAGATGTGAAATTATGATAAATACGCACATCAAATAAGGAAGAGAAGGACTAAAAAAAACTTCGTTAGCAACAATAAAATAAGATAAAATTTATTTAAATATAGATAATGATATTGTATGGGATAGAGTCTTTCGTAGAAGGATCTATATAGCTGATCCCACCTAATTGGATAAGGCTTGATTCTTGTTGATGTTGTTGTTGTTTATATCAATACATTTCAGTAGATAATAGATCATAACATTGCTAATTAAAATTGAGTAAAAATTTTAGCTAAGAAATGGTATGTATTAGATACTAAGTAGCCTGCTGTATATTGTATTTATTATAGAATAGTTTCTTTTAACGAGCAGTTCTTTATTTAATTAGTCTCATAGTAGAATTTGGTTCCGGAGACTTGTTGCAAGTGTAGTAGTTGTTTTCATCTGCATCTCATTTATGCCTTAGCATGGTAGGATGTACTGCCAACCTTTGCCAAATTATGACGAATGAACTAAATTTGTTTCTTGGATTTCCATATTGTAACTGTTTCTTAGCGCGTTCGGCAACAAATTCCTATCCAATGTGTAACTGTTAGTTATTTTGCATTCAAATTTTATGTATTATATTCAGCCATCCTACTGTGATCTGACTGGTATTTTCCTGGGTTTCTGGATAAAATAATCTGCCTCCGGATAAGAGAGAAGCAACAGAGAATGGACCATATTACCTCATTGCAATATGAATTTGATATCTTCCATAGCTCTGTTCCATTCCAAATGCTTTGATGTCCAGAAAAGATCCACAGATCATGTAAGGTGATACAACGGGAACTCTAAATTGTAAGAGCTACAGCTGCTCCCGTGAACAATGGACTTGAGAAAATTTCCTTGTCTGAATCCCTCCAAAGCAATCCTGCAAATCCATAAAGGTTATGATCGTTGGTGGGCGTGGTTTTACTACCCTTCGCCACTCAAATAAGGCTATGAGCTTGCTATAGTTGATGTTCTGGTGCTCTTGGACCTGAATTTGTAGTTCATTCTGGTTTGCAAACAATCCACATCTTATTCTTTGATGGATTGGTCAAGAGCAGCGTACACACAACAACAACAATGTTATCAGAACTCTCAATATTGTATTTTCTATCAAGGAATCAATATAAACTGGTGACTGATCTCTTAGATAAAGTGCGTTTACTTGTTCATGTGAAAACTTATGCAAGCGTAGCGAGACGATACGCCGACTTCAATGGCCAAGTCAAAATTGAAGTTCTTTGAAAAATATTGTGAAAATATTTTTTTCAACTTTTGACTAGAAGGGAAACTTCATTAGCTGCGTGCTTTGCTGGTTAGCTCCGACTCATATTAAGATAATCGAAGTACTTTGAAAAAGAAAAAAAATAGTTCCCAAGAATTAATTTCAAATGTAAGTCTAAAACTTCAAATTCTAAAGGATTGATAAAAAAACAAAAATTTAAAGAGCAGGCCCACTCAGTAGGCCACCAGGGTCCAGAAGACTCAACAGTTGACTTTAGAAATTTAGTTCATGAGAGATAGACCGAGAGAGGAAAATTGAGCACCCTACGGGACATGATGCCATGGTAAAAAGTAAGAATGATTTGAGTTCAAATTTCACCTCGAGTATTTTTGAACACCTGATGATGCTGAGATACTGGTCTATAAGGATGATTTTGACTTCAAATTTCACCTCGAGCATTTCGAACACCCGATGATGTTGGAACGTCGGTCTATGAGACTGGCTGGATAGCTAGATTTAAAAAAAATAAAATAATGTAAAATTAATAGAAAGACAAAAACAATAATTTTACATGTTTGAAGAACATCCAACACAATAGCCTATATGGATTGGTAAGTCCAATTCATCCAAATAATACTACGACAACAAATTAAAATATGGTTGGTGTAATATGAAATCAATTACTCTTTTGTAGAATTATTTCCTCTCTCAGGTCCGTATCATTGAACTTCAAATATATAGACAGTTTGTCTTCTCCGAATGCTTGACCCCATTTAGTAGAATTTTATCTCCTTTTTTCACAATTATGAACAGAAGCAACTTTGAACCAGTCGAGAAGCTAATTAAGACTTTAATGGAACGTCTTTTACATTCTTGACGCGAGTGAATCCTTCGAAGTTTCAACTGTAGAACATATATCATTGTCTGTGAGCCAAGAGGAAACTGAGAAGGGTTGTTTGGGTGCCGATGGGGAACCAGTGTGGGCGTTCTTCAAAGACTGCAAACGCTTCTTCTCCTCATGGTTCAAGTAAGATTTTTTTTGTTTTCCTCTGGTCTTCCATGTTTCTGTTATTTGAAAGAAGGAATTTTCCCTAGCTTTTTCCCCCTTGTTGCTGAGTGATGCGACATATGAGCTCTCCCCGTGTATAATCTTGTGCTTGAATAACGTTCGTTTCTCATTTATTTTACTTCTGTGGAAATCTTCCTTTCTAGATATCTTGCGTGTGACAAATTCCTCAAACAACTAAACCCTGTAAGATGATGAACTTTCTCGCTCTAGAGAAGATGTCTGACCTAATAGTAAGCAGATTGACAGGACAGCTTTTCCTAAATCTAGGTTTTTTAATTAGCATAAAACAGTTGCTAATTGCTATGCTTGTTTTGGGCTTCAGGCTGTTTGAGCATTCTATTTTCAATGATTGAGTACGAAATCTAGGTGTTTCTTGTTGATTAATTAGTTGATAAAGCAAACATATAAATCCAATTTCGCCCATTTAATCAAACTACCAACTAGTTCCTGGTAGTGAATTACTTCATTTTTCCTGAAACGAAACTTATTTGGTAAGTCATTCATATTTGGAGAGGGAACTATACTTGTATGTAATTTGCAGAGAAACCACTGTCCATGGTTAGTGATTCCAGTCTAAAGAAATCATCTAAGAAAACTTCGACTGGATCAGACAATTCTGTTGCACAGATCAAAAGTGAGGCATCAACCAATCTGAAGTCCTTTAACTTGGACTACCACAACGCTGCTAGTAACAATTTTAGTGAAAGCGAGGGATCAAAAACCGCCGGCCTGAAGTCCTTCAGCTTGACTGACCTCAAGAATGCTACTAAAAATTTCAGCTCCACTTCATATCTAGGCGAAGGCGGATTCGGTTGTGTTTTCAAAGGGTGGATCGATGAGCATACTTATGCTCCTACTAAAGCAGGAACTGGAATTGTTGTTGCCATCAAGAAACTCAAACGAGAAAGCAGTCAAGGATACAAAGAATGGCTTGTATGCAACTGATGTCTCACACACATTTGATGTTCTTGTACACCTATTGGGTTTCGCATAAGAGTCATCTTCATTGTGATGCCTGCAGGCAGAAGTGACCTATTTGAGCCAGCTTCACCACGAGAATCTTGTCAAACTTATAGGCTACTGCTCGGAGGCGGATAGCAAGCTTCTTGTTTACGAGTACATGCAGAAAGGCAGCTTGGAGAACCATTTATTCAAAAGTAGGTTCCTCTGACATTAGCTCTAAGACCTCCACAGGTTACATTCAACATTGAAACATAATTTCATCTATCAATTCTGCTGGGGATTCAATTGAAATTATGCAATTCCTTTTGTGCCTTTATATATATGGTAACATTGATCTCACTGCTTCTATGGTATGCATCTGTCATGAACAATTGAATCAGCACCATACACTCCCACAACTTACAATTTTGATAGTTCTTCTCGATCTCTGATTGTTTGTGAATGAATGCAAATCGGTTTATGCACTTCAGGAGGTGTACAACCCATTCCTTGGCCGACGAGGGTGAGCATTGCCATTGATGTTGCTCGAGGATTGTCCTTCTTACATGGATTAGAAACCCAAATCATATTCCGTGATTTAAAGGCCTCGAATATTCTCCTTGATTCGGTAGTCTCTACATTGACCTGCACTAATTCAGTATCCTGTTTAGCAAACTAATTGTATGAGTTCCTGAAAAACCACATGGCATAGTGAGTCTTACTAGCCAATACTATGCAGGATTTCAATGCTAAACTATCAGACTTTGGCTTAGCTAGGAATGGACCTACTGGAGACAAGAGTCATGTCTCAACTCGGGTGGTCGGAACTCGCGGATATGCTGCTCCAGAATACATTGCAACTGGTAAGCCCTGCAAATAAGTATACTACTTGGACTTGTTAAAGGGCATTGCTTGTTTGTTACTGAAGTAAATGTTCTCCACAAAGATAAATAGTTTATGCCTCTACTTTGGTATCCTAGCTCCTAGATATAAATTATCACTGAAAGACGACATATATCATACAATGCCAATACTCATAAAACAAGATCAAAATCTTCTTGTTACAAATTTCAATATTATGTGATCTCTAATATGGTTCAGTAAATTAAGTCAACTACCATTTTCCTATCGTCTCATAGTAACCAAGCCATCCAGCAGCCAATGACCTTGTACGTCTTCTTGGTAACCTTAAAAATAATGTTTCTTTCATACGACTATTTCTTCTAAAAAAATTTTCAGCCCATTGAATACTAGTGTATGTGGCAGGTCACTTGAGCTTGAAGAGTGACATATACACGTTTGGAGTTCTATTGTTGGAGCTCCTATCAGGAAGGCGAGCAGTGGACGAAGACAGCGGGGCTTCAGAGCAAACTCTTGTGGAGTGGGCGAAGCCGTTCCTGAAGAATAAAGGAAGAATGTTGAGGATCATGGACATAAGATTGGAGGGTCGGTACTCTAAGAAGGAAGCCGAGGTTATTGCTTTTCTTGCCTTGCAATGCTTACATCTAGATCCCAAGAGCAGACTCAGCATGACACAGATTCTTCCCATATTAGAAAAACTTCGCGAAGGCAAAGACAACGTTACATCCCATGCAAGGGCCTAGTCATGTGTAGCATTTCCAATAGCTGGAAATAAAGTGGGAAAAACATTAATTGGATGGTTAAAATAAGATGATCATTTATGCTCGTGTTCTAAAGTGATTGGACTTGTCTTCTACCGGAACTAGTTAACGATTCATGAAAACTAAGCGAATTGATTCTTATGTTTTGTATGTTTTATGTTATTAAATTGTCTATAGCTCCATTACTTGCCTCAAACGCATCCACTGAAGAATGAAGATTATTGCAACATCAGTCCTTACACACCCCATTCCTTACAGTACATAAAAGCAAAAGTGACGCTTCTTTTCAGTGTTTTTGGGGGAAACAGAGGCTAAAGTTATGCCAATTTGGACACACTGGTTTGGTTTTTTATTACATAGTTTCTCATTCAAAGTTGTCTGTGGACAAGAGACTAAATTCCAACCCCACAAATTAAGCTTCCATGCGAGTATGCAACTGCGATTCCAGAACTAGAAGCGAAGCCTCTTCCGGCAAGTAGGCGACGACGACGACAGCTTACAACACAAGCCGAGGAGGTCCACCACGAGCTCCTCCACCAACTCCCCCAGCAAGTGAGATTCCAAACAAGCCCTCACCCGGCCCAGCTCCCACCTCTCTTTCTCCGCCCCCTCCTCCCACACCTCCTCCACGCTCTCCGCCATCGCCCGGCTCGCACACCTCCTCCCCGCTCGCCACCACGACGGCCGACCGGCCAAGTCCTCCGCCGTGGCCTGACCGCTCGGCATCGGCTCCATTATGTTCCGGCGTCGTGTGGCCTCTTGGGCCTTCTTATGATTATTCACATCTTCTGTACTACTACTGATCGACTTACCCGTATGAAAAACGGCCATGCGGGAGGGCTTCACGATCCGAGATTCGTCGGCCGGGCTTCCTTCGTCATCTGCATTAAGATTCGTGAAAAGTTCGCGTGACTACCGGTTTTGCAACGGCAACAAATTCATCAACGCGGACCGCTGCCTACCCTCTTGGGAACGTTGCGACCGCGACCGGGACCGATACCGAGGCGACGATATCGCGTCGAGCACCGACACGGGGCTCGGCTGCTCCCCGTTACACTCGCTCTTCGCGTCCCCGGCGCTGGTCTCGATCTCCAGCAGCCGGTCCGCTGTCTTCCCGGCGGTGGAGACGACCGCGTCCGCCTGGATCTCCGCCGATCGGATCGCCTCGATGATCCGCGTCAGCGCCTGGAGATCCTCGTCGCACTTCTCCAGCGCCCGCAGCAAGTCCCTCCGCTTGTCCGCGGCCACCGCCGGTGGCGGCGCGTCGTTGAGACCCATTAGCCGCGCCACCAGCGCCGGCGGGGTACGGGGGCTGTCCGTCAACGCGGGCGCCGGCTTTCTCCGCCTGATCTCCTGCGGGATCGCCGGACTCCTCGGCGACTCGCTGGAGTGCCGCATTTTCTTGGCGCCTTCGACCGCGGCCTCCGGCGGCGGAGGCGTCGTCGATCTCCTCGGAGGCGGAGCGCCGGGGTTCTCCTTCCTTTTAACTGCAGCACAACGGCGAACCGCATAATTAATTACGAAGGGAGCTAGAAGAAGGGGACGGCGGAGCAAGGAGCAGTACGGTTGCTACCGGAGGCGATGCGTCTGCGAGATCGGTTGTGTTGACGGGAGAGGAAATGGAAGACGCCGGACATGCAACCGATGCTGTTCGGGCGGTTTCCCGATCCGACCTCACGGCGAGATGAAGACGTTCGCACCGTTTCCACGTTTCCCATCGGCCCCTGATCTCTCGCTCGCTCTTCGTGAGTACTCAGAACTGAGGCGGAGAGTGTAGTGGAAGCAGGGCTCTTTATCCTGGCAGCATCCGAAATTACGGAAACGCCACCCAACAAAATTTCTTAAATAAGGTCGATGGCCGTGGAAAACATATTTGTAGACGCAATGCAACGTTAGACTAAACATTTATTGGGGCCGGTAAGGTTATAAATATGGTTTCGTATTAAAAATATATGTAAAATATCATGGCTAATCCTAACAATTAATATCAAAAGTAAGAAAAGACATGGGAGAAGCTTTAATCGTCGACTATATATAAGAGTTATGGTCTAACTTTTAATCGAGAATATAAGTGAAATATTAATTTCGAATAAATAAAGTGAGGATTCTCGTATCTGGATCAAGATGATCAAACATCGAAGGAAATCTTAATTACGGCTAGATAAGAAGTCTTAATAGTTGAGTGGACCGAGGAATAGGAAGTCTAGTAAATCGGTCCGGGTAGGAAGATCCGATGGATCAAGGATCGGAACGTCAAACGGATAGATTTTCATTTGAGGATATGTCCTTCGTTTGAGGATGATTGTTGGGTTGCAAAGTTATAAACATAGTCTCATATTAAAAATACACGAGAATAAAAGAAATATATTTTTATTGGTATGAAATTTTTTAGGTAGAATTCAAGAGTAAAATTATGAAAATTTAGATTAAAATGGACAATATCAAACTATTATAAAAATATTTAAATTATTTTCTATTTATCTCTCTCACATAGTAAAAAGGTGGAATCGTCACCTTAACGACCCTTGGCCCAGGTCCCATAAAAATTCAAAGAAAAATAAATCACGGTTATCACTGATACGGTGAGGTACCAGTCAACTATATAAAGTGGCTAGATGACGAATTTTAATTTTTTTTATTAGATAACAACAAAATAGAACAAGAAACTGATATCCTGAATTTCAGGAGATCATGGACGGAGTGCCCGGATTAGCTTTGGTGTCGTCTTTTAACGGAAGACTGAAAATTATAAAGCCAGTACAGTAAGTGCGGAGGTATCAATAATTGATGGAACTGGCTAAGGAGACATCGCCCACGTAGTCTTCCTGTGCAACTTCGAGTAGGCATCCAATGACAAAATATATTCTTTGGAGACGTTCCGCTACCATTTTAATCGAACATGTTTTACGCCTCTCCAACGGCTATGTTTGGTCTGATAATTATGTCATTCAATCAAAGAGAGGTATAGGAACAAATTAAAGGAACATTTATAAACTCTGATCTTGATTTAGTGTGTAGGTGCGTAGAATTGTTCTCGTAACACCATCCACGACACCATATATCTCACCGCTGCTTGAACCAAAATATCTCATTGACTGTTTGACCTCTCCTCTTCGAAAGGTTGATGTGTTAGGGTAGAATGTCCCTATAATTTATCTGTCTATATTTTACGGGAGTCGATGATTTTGAATCATATCTGATCCGAAAGGAATCGACGCGGATGACAAGTCATCAGAGTCCAGCCCACTAGGATGACGATGAAGGGAAGTAATACACCGGAGATTTTTCGGCGGAGCCCATTCCGACGCTCAAGTCAGACTTCGATTACTTGCAAAAGGACAACGAGGAAGAAGAATAGTTGTGAGTTCAGAGAGCCTAACCCATTTTACTGCATGTCCAAGTACCTTATATACTCGAGGGATTGATTACATGTATCTTCTACGCTCTCCTCCATGTTCTTTATTCGTCGGTTACACAATAACTTTTAGGTAACGGCCGCAGCGATTATTAAGGCCTTAATTGTCGCGTGTGGTGGACAATAACTATCTAACGACTTTCCTGATCCGGAAGAGGAACGACTACTTGAAGTCGAGCTATCGGGTGCATTGACCCTTGGCTCCGCTCTCTCGAGAGGGTCTCAGGATATCCTCTCCTGGGAGGGCCTCGGGAGTATGTCTTCCCAAGGTGGTCTCGGGAGTTTACGACCAGGCCTGATCTCGGAAGTCTGTCTTCCTGAGGAGGTCTCGGGCGTATATCATCCCGAATTGGTCTCGGGGATCTGCCCTCCCGAGGTGGTCTCGGGAGTCTACGATCCGGATATGGATGCCTCGAACATATATCATCCCGAGTTGGTCTCGGGGATCTGTCCTCCCGAGATGGTCCCGGGATTCTACGGCCCGGCTTGGCCTTCCTGAGATGGTCTCCGGAGTCCGAGCTAGACATTCGGGCTTGGTGGACCCCTATATATAGTTTTTCCGTTCCATGTGTTAATCATGGGATGTCCAACCCCATCAATATCATAAAGCGAGAAAGATAAAGTTTAAATTGCAATCAAATAACAGTAGTGTGATGTAGTGTTATTGGAAGACGCAATATCAACGGATACACATTTGTAAATTAACAATCTGCAGTACCGTCTAAACAGACGATGGGTTCATTGTTAACATTTGTGAGAAAGTGCAAGGAGGAGCAGTCTTTAATATTTAATCTTCGACAGAGTGAACAGAGAAAGGCAAAGCTGCGCTTCTCACGGAAGAGAGAGAGAGAGAGAGAGGGAGAATATGAGAAAGAAAAGAAATGACAGAGCGTGGAGGACATCATTGATTTCAGACGTCCACTAAGTTTTGCCGAGCACAAAAGATGAAGGTGCGCAAGGAGGCTTCACAGGCAAGGTGAGCTCATGTGCCATCATCTGTGATGAAAGGTAAAAGCTAGCTGGACGAGAAGATATAGTAACTGTACAAAAAAGAGATGCAAGGAGCAACGCATGCTACAGATAGATGATTGAGGACACGGAAAATGTTTTCAATTTCTCGACACATCAACACACAAGTCACTTGCGGTGAGAACTCTCTATATCGGAGAATTGCAAACACAAAGCAGTAGCATGTATGTTGCCAAGCATCACAAACTTGGAAGGAAGGTTCCTGCTTGCTTACTGAAACAAACACTTGCCCCCAAAAGGTGAAAGACAAATCACATGGTGCCTTGGTCCTTTTTTTTTTCTTTTGATCAGATAATGTACGACAATACGATTAATCTAAAATAGTTGAACCCGCCCAGTTATTTTTGTTTGTTGTTGTACTCCGATAATGCAATATAAATAATATATAATGTGATGAAACATGATGGGGAAGATTGCCGTGGCACCACTGAGGAACAGTGTACAATTCAACGTTGCGGCTCTGTGGCTTCCTCTCCTTCCCTGGCTGAGTTAGAAAGGTTTTCAAGTCAGTAATGGACCAACAACCCCCACCAACTATATGCAGTCACCAGTATTGCATGCCGATAAATAACTTAATTAGTCCTGCTGGAATTGACTTCAATTGAAGTGCTTAGTGTGAGACGTTTTAGAAAATAATCATTTTGTATTGGGATGAGGTTTCAGATGAACACCATTCAAGTACTTCCCTAGATTTGGAGAAACTTGTGTTGTGTTGTTCAACAATTTACTATGTCCTGAGAGTCAATGGTTTTCCGGCGAGTTCGTTACAGTTTTTCGTTTGTCCCGAGACCTGGAACTGGAGCTTGCCATGAACTGTCAGACAGTAAAAATAAGGGGACACATTGATTGTTTTTGTGTCCAAAGATAATAGACACAAAATAGGGAAACTATCTGGGTTGTAGCTAGCATCGACATGCAAATCAGAAAGTTTTCTAATGTTATAAAGTAAGAGCTTTTTTAACATTCTCTATAAGAATTAAGTTTAGCTCTATTTAAAATTACATTTTATTTTAAAAAAAAATTACTGAAAATTTTAAATAAATACACCCTATCTCTCACTGTCCTTTATCCCATTCTGAACCATCTTCCTCTTGATCGCCGACTCATTTTGACATCTCATAAATTGTATTAAGTTCATTGTTGATTCACTTGTCCAAGAGACTGACGAAGCCCAACACTGTAAAGACAGACTCAAGTTTTTTGCCGGATCAACAGTGTGGGCCGTGTTACTTCGAGCACATCTATGAAAACTTAAGTTCATTCAAGCCTAATTGCATCATGGTACAACAAAACTTCCAACTTTTACGTAGATCATAATTACTGAAACATAATAGCATTATTCATGAAACTAGAAAGGGATGATGGGGACGAAAACAAGGGCAAATGTATCAGTGGCTACTCATTGTTAAACAAGTGTTTTAAATCATAGTGCAAGAGAAGCACCAGCACACTTTAAATACCATGAACGTGCTGGTATCAGAGGAAAAACATTGAGTTCAAGAACGTCATTTCTGCGATGATAAATCCAGAATACTTCCTTGAGAAGTAAGAGGAATATAGAGACGGCATTTCAAGATTACTGAAACAGAAGAAAGAAAATTGAGGGTGAGCACTCTCCTATCTGTTGTGGAGAGGATTAGGCCCAGTGTTCACCCTCCTCTTCTCCTCTTCAAGAACTTCAACTCCTCTCTGCTGCGTATTTCCTCCAAAGCTTCCATTTTTATGCTGAACAGGTCTCCACGTGGGGAATCCAAACTCTCCTCTGAGTCTGCTAGAGCGACAACCACGAGTACCACAGGTCACCAGCAACTGCAACAGCAGCACCAGCAGAATTACAGAACAAGTGATGTCCTTCCTGGCTGCCATCCTTCCAAGCCAACTCTCATGGCTTTGACAGAGCCAAGAACGCGTAAAGGAGTGCAGTGTGGATGCTGGAAGTTTCACAGCTTTAACTTGGTGAGGGTGGTTGAGTAATGTTGGCAGGTTCCTTGTTTTGGGCTGTGGGAAACCTTGAAGTCTGCAAATGTGTTTGTTTTCCGTCCATGCATGGGTATTGGTGCTTCTTGTAATTAAAGTCCATGTACTCTTGTTCGATGGAAGTTTCTTTCAATTCTAAACTCGAGACTGCTTTTGAGTTAGAGCTGCTAAACTCTTAGTTCCATTACCAAGATTTCTGGTCAAATATCGGTTTTCCATTCGGAAACAAGATGTTGTTGAAAACAAGCTTCTGTTTAAAGTGGTGTTTAAGCAAAGTTACATCATAGAAACAATTTGATCAGATCAAAATGATTGAATTTTTCATCAATTAATTTGATCTATTTTCAGATGGGATGATCAAATCGATCAAACACGAAAATCACAATTAGGTTTCGAACTACCACAATTTATTACCAGTCTACTGCATCATAAACAAACATCCATATGCATGTTCCGATCACTAGAGACCTCGATGTGTATTCCAAGCGCTTCGTTGTTGGACTGCAGCTAAAGAAAATGCCAGGAGGCAGAAGCCAACAAAGTAAGTGTGGCATAGAGTAAAGCAGTCGACATAGGCCTAAAACTATGACTATTGTTTGTGATGACCAACTTCCTTGTTTTGAACGCTTAATTTACCATCCAGTGAAATGTTCTCAGTTTCATTTTTCCATCCGAAACAGTTTGCCAGTGAAAGAAAAAAAAAACAATACACAGTTGAAGGTTGATAAAACCTGCTTTTCGAAATGTGAAAGGATACTTTTCGAGCTTTTCTTTAATAAAAAGATTTAATAAGATCATTTAAAAATATGTAGAACTACCCTACTAAATTAATCTATCAGACGGTCGAACCTAACTGCTCCACCTATGAAGGTCTATTTATTTCACTTTGATGGGCTTGAACTATTTAAAATCTAAATCTAGAAACGTCTGAAATTATCTATGAAACAATTATTTAACCTTCATAAATGCAAACTTTAATACTACAGCGGTGAAATCTGCCCAACATGATTCTCGAAATCAATAGCACAGCGGTGATCGTAACTTTGCATTTTAATATGTGTATGTCCATTAAAAGTTGCCCTTCAGATATATTTATCCATTAATTAGGCTGCTACACTTTGCTTTTAATCCTCTTTCATCATCACCCTCGTCCTACTGTTTGACTTGATGATTTCATGACTATCTTCAACAAGATGCAGTAGGCAAACTCACAATCAACTCATTCTGTACAAGCACATACATTCTCCATCTGCTATTACTTTTTAATAGTTACCAACAAAGTGCAGAAGGCATTCACAAACACTACGAGCAAGTGAAAGTAAAACAGGTTGTCCAAATATTACCCAAAGTCGTTACACGACTATTTATTTGTAGCAGCAAGTACTTTGGTTATTCATTTTTGAACCCCTAATTCTCCTGTCGCATCTGATTCAAAAGAAAGTTACCTTCCAAATTCTTGTGGACTTCGACCTTAAATTTCACCTCCTTGCTTCCATTCTTAACTTTAAGGAACAAGTCAAACTTTGCAGTTTCTTCAATCACCTATTATTTTTTTAAAAAAAATCAAGGATAAATCCATATTATCAAGGAAGTGATGTCAGTATAAAGAACTTTGTTTCTCTTCTTTAGAAGCAAATTTAAATAATCTAAGGTTCAGTGAATGTGATTTCTTTTGGGGGAAATTATAAACATTCATTTTGAGCATTTCAAAAAGTCTTGAGATGAAGATCTAGGAAGATTTGGTCCTAAAATGGGTTCAGCCATTACATGCATTCCAAAAAGTCTTCAAACGAAGCTCTAGGAAAGTTTTATTCCCAAAAGGGGTTCAACCAAAAAAATGTTGAGCCTAAAAAACAGATAACTAAGAAAAAGTCAAAGGGCCAAAGCAAGGGAGACGCCCTGATTGAGCTAACTGGATCAGACAGCCCAGACAACTCAGTCAATCCTCACGGGTTCAATTGGGCCTGTTAGTGTGATCGGTCCAATGGGTCCAAACCGAACCGGCCATTCAGTCTGATGGGTTCCATCAAGTCAGTTGCTCCACAATATCAAATTGGGCCATTCAATTTGGTGGGTCTGATCAGCAGTAAGATGCACCCCAGTCAGGTCGGACGGTCCAATCAGATTGATCAAATGTGAATCCATTGGGCCAGATGTGAATGGGTCAATCTAATCGGTCCGAATGGTTCAGTTGAGATGAGCAAATCAATTAGGCAGGTTGAAATAAGGAGTCAGTCTAGCCAAACAAGTCGATCATACTGGACAAGTTGGCTAGGCCGATGAAACAAATAGCACAAGCAAGAAAAGCCATAAAAACTTATGTGGAGAATTCTTTTTATACAAATTATTCCTCAAGTATTCCGTATTCATTATGATATTTTTACCAATCAATCATAAAGATAATTATTCTTTATTAATTTCATTTCATGACTAGGTATTTTTACGAATCGCACATAAAGATAGTTATTCTTTATTTATTTCATTTCACAATCAAACAAAAAAATACATATATCTTAGGGAAAATTTGAGAAAACTCCCCAACATCAAACTGGGCTTTGCATGCACTCCCCAATCGAAAATTTCTTTGCATGCACTCCCTGATGGGATTGACAAGACAGTTTGGTGTGTTATTTTTTTTATCAGTATAAAAGAGTAAAAATTCAGTATAAATCGTAAAGATTTGTGTTAAATATCAAAACATTAGGGGGCTTAATTGCAAAGGAGGGCTCGGATGGGAATTATAGGAAGGAAGGGCTTAAATGAAAAAGAGCTAGGGCAATTAAAGCCCTACTTTTCTCCGTGGCAGATCACGCGCCGCGACTTTTCCTCTTCTTCTTCCCGATTTCTTCTTCGTCTCTGGGCTCCGACGGCGAGCGAGGTTTCATTGTCTCCGGCCGAGCAAAGACGATCTGAGCCACCGGAGAGCCGTGACTTGCTCCTTCTTCCTACACGCACCGAAGTCTCGCGGTTGCGCCACTGTGGCTAAGATTCCCGACGGGGCGCAGCTTGGCGCCGATCACGCTATCGCCGGAGTTACCGGGCACAACTGGGATCTCTTCTTCTCATCTTCGCTAATACAGATCCGTGCCAGCGATCTCAAGCTTCGGACGGTTGAGGTGAGTTGGATTTTCAAGTTGAGCTTGATTTCTGTGTTGCTTAGTTTCGAGTGGGAGGAAGCTGACTGGGTAATTGTTTCCCTTCTGCGATTGAGCTGATTCATTTGTGATTGGTGATTGTTCTGATCTGTGATGATTTCTGTGTGGTTCCTTTCTGTTTTTGGATTCTCGGTCATTGTCGTGAGTTTTCCGTGCTTGAATCTAATCGGATTGAGTTTCTTGCTATTCGATTTTAGATCGAATTTTGGGGTTAGATTGCCTCTGGTTGCTGCCCCTGTAAGGTTGATTTGGGCAGATGTTGATCAGGCGTGTGCCAGTGAATTGGCACTGATTGGGATCTTGGTTCCTGTTTGATTTCAGTTGGTGATGAGTGGTTGATTTCTGGTTGTGTGATCTTCCTGCTGTGTGCTTGATCGATTGGAATTCTTGACTCTGCCACCGTGAGCTGTGATTGAGGGTTGTGTGGCCTAGTTTAGATTTCTGTTTTGATGAGTCGATTGAGTGGGATGCTAGCTTTCAGATAGATTTAGGGTTTGAGGCTTGGAGAGTATGATCAGTGGTAAATTTTGGTTCGTGTTTGGGTCTGGTTGTGGTGCTTGGCATATAATCGATCTGTGATTTGGAGATGATGTGTGTGATAGTGATTTCTGAGGTTGATCATATGGTTATGAGTGTTTGAATTAGAGTTGGAATTTGTTTCAGCTTAGCGCCACACCATGAGTGGATTGGGTTTCAGAGTTTGGGTTGGGTGATGATGATCTCAGTGTGTGAGTTCTGATGATGTGGAATATGTATTGATTTTGAATTCCCATGATTAGATATGTAAACCTTATACTTGAGATTCTTGATCATAATTATTATTGCCATTTGATTTGTTATGTGATTGGCAGATTGGGTGGGATTGGTGAGTTGGGTGAAGCTTGATCAGAAAGATATTCTTGTATCGAGTGTAGTTTGATTAGGGGTTTGTATACAAATCCTAGTCTGTGATTTTGCCGTGAGCTTATGGTTGATGGGATTTAGGTTGGGTTAGGTTAGATCCAGATCAAACCAAGACCCAATGAATAGGAGTTAGTCATTTGATTTAAATTAATTAAATGACTACTGTATTAGGGTTGACCCTAATTGAATTTAGAGAATTATTTGATTAGCTATTATTCTGTGTATATAGCTAAGATCATATTTTTGGATGCAGGGCTTTGAGCTGACTCCTTGGTTGCGGATTTTATTTCTGGACGGGGGTTCTTGCGCACCGGACGACATCATATTGAGGCGGGTAACTCTGACTTATCTCCGAGATAGTCACAGCCTTATATGCTTGATATGCTAGGATTAGCGATAGGGTATTATTTGCGTGTATCGGTTTTCCGTTACTATGATATTTATATTAGACATGATATGTGATACTGATACCCTCTAGGATTTAGGATATGGTGCATAATTGTATGTGATCCTTGCATATCATGTTGATATAGGTGGATTAGATAGTAGATGCTGTTGTGACTGTCGTCATGCATCATCGTGCACCTTGCATCACTATCGACCAGGGGCCCATTGTTGGGTAGGCTAGGTCGACAGTCATACTGACCTTCCCATACGGCCGCTCATGGGTTAGTGGTTGACGGAGTATGGGTAGGATGCCCTGTGCTGCTCCGCTCAAGCACTCATGGGTTAGTGGATCGGAGCGTGGTAGCAGGCAGGGGTCCCTCCTTGAGTTGCCCTAATACCAGGAGATGAGAGAGATTTTTCTCCCCTATATTACATGGGGTAGGTGTAACACTCAGATAGAGATATCCCCCCAGTTCTACGGATGATGACCGGAGGTAGAGAAGGCTACCCGGGTAGGTCATGGGGTAGGGGTGTTACACCGGTAGCATACCGTCTACTCGATCGCTCTATTACCCGGGGTAGGGATGGCTTCCCGGATGGGTCGAGTACGGATGGAGTCACAGCTCTACGCCGGAGGTTGGCTTCCCGCTCAGCTTCCTCCCGTATACAGGTGACGATGTCTGACCGGCGACAGAGGTGACCATGTCATTGCACCATGTGCATACGTATTTCTTTACAATTGCTGTATGTGGTTGTTGCACATGATTTACATGCACATTCAGGAGACCCTTTTTCATGGTCTTGATGACCCTGCATCGCTGGTATGTGTGTTCTACTTCTCGGATTTGCTTTATTTAGTATGGATAGTACCTGTGATATTTTGATAGTTGTATCTCTATTGCTAGCTTAGACTATCTTGCATATATATGAGTTATCAGCTGAGTTCTTTGTACTCACCCCGTAGCTCCTTGTTTTTATTTCAGGTTGATCGCCAGGAGGGTCCAGCTGCCAGTCCCATCACCTTGCGTCGAGAGGTTTTCTTGTTTTATAGTTCCTGTATTGGGTGTCGGTACTGTGTATTTGATTTATTATCTTCCGCTGTGTTCTTTTTCGATTTGGTTGTACTTTTGTGTGCCGTGGAGGCCCTTGTGTCTTTTGACTTTGTTGTTAGTCATACCGGTATGCACGTCTTCCTTGGTTTTGTACGCTAGTTTGGTGTTTTGGTCTGGAGTTTGTGAATTGTCCGCCGGGCGTGGGGGTAACTGGCCGATCCGTATCGGTCGAGCGACTCCTCGGGGCGTGACAATTTATTTGGTATCAGAGCCCAGGTTGCGAGATACCTTGTGGTCTAGTGGGTGTTTTCAGATTTTGTGTCGGAGTCGTTCTCTCGTTGGACGTGATTGGGACATGGCGGCGACGGGCTACTCCGGGCGACACGAGGTATTTGTCTGGACGCATTTACCCTTTGGTATTCATTAGTTATTGTATGGTTAGACATTTTTCTATGTTTATAGGATTGTCTACCAGCTTATATATCTGACCGGTAGGTATGCATAGATAAATTTTGTTGGACGACATTTAGTCAATCCGCTTTAGTTGTGACCTTGGCCGAGGTCGATCGTAGGTGACTAGTTGATATGTTGCCGACTCGTCTTGGATACAGAGAATGTTGATTCTCGAGTAGCATCGATTTATGGTCGGAGGACGAGGGTCGAACATGTCAACAACCTATCGGAGGTTAAGGAGTTGCGGCTATGGAACTCCTTTACTATACTAGTACCAGTTGTTATTAACGGTGTGATGTTGAGACTGCTTACCGATATAGTGATGATTTGTCTTATATCAGGGAGTTGCAGACGTCTGGTTTACTCGTGCCGGGTTAGGGGGCCCAGAGGTACGAGTGAGTACACGACCTTGCTTGAGGTTGGTTGGATACTTCTCGATGGAGAGGGATTGGACATCTATTTCGATACCGATTTCGTGGATATCCATCGACTTGGGGTTAGCTTGATGGACATGCAGTCAAGCTATTCCAATCACGATCGTAGTCGATGTTGACTACGAAGGTGATCGGTGGATACGTTGTGGTTTCGATCGTAAAGCGGAGAATGTTGATTCTCCAATAGCTCCGACCGACGAGTTGGAGGCTTAGGATCGAATCAGACGACAACCTATTGGTGGTTGTAGATCGTAGTTGACTCTATCAGTATAGGGTCGATCCATTGTAGCTTATGGAGTTTTGTTTAAGGATAGATATCCTAGAAGACATGTCTGGAGGACATGACCTGCTGTGATGCGGCAGAGATGAAGATTGAACCTTAGATGATCCGCTGGGTCATTCTAGATGATACCGATTCTTGGTTGAAGATGGGAGCAGGTATTAAGAACCTAGTCGGGTATTTACTTAGGATTCGGAGAGGACTGGATGGGAATTGGGTGATCGTTGATCGATTAACCCAATCTGCGCAATTCCTGGTGGATCCGGAGGATCAGATTAGGGATGTGACATTAGTAACCTTAGGGTCGAGCACACTTGGCAGGGGTGAAGATGATTAGTGGTTGGGTTGTAGCTGATGGTTAGGTGACGATCTCGGGATCAGTCATGCTCTTGGTGATGTAGTATGGGCATACCGATGATCTGACCACCACATGGAGCCGATGAGTCCGGTGCCTTAGGGTGTTGGGATGAGTCGTTACTATTCGTAGACGACGTCTGGAAGTATTGATGATTGAATTCATTAGCACGGGTCGATGCCTTGGGATGATTAGACATTGTTGTCGATCAGGCTGGATGTGCTCCTGTTAGAGATTATTACCCTTGATTTGTCCGGGGCAGAGTAACCTTAAGGCATCAGACGGAGTGGTCCCTGTGGTGTGCACGGAATAGTTTATTCAGTAATAGATAGTGTGGTTTTGGGATCACCACCAGTTGCGGAGTATTTACTCTCTGTGGCGCTTTGACCTAGCTTTACGATATCCCCAGGATGTACTCGAGTGTGCAGGGATTTGCAACGTTCCTATTGGTGGAACGACATGAAGAGGGGCATCACGAATTTTGTTGCTAGATGTCTCGTCTGCCAGCAGGTGAAGGCAGAGCACCAGAGACCTGCGGGACTCCTTCAGAGTATTCCCATTCCCGAGTGGAAGTGGGAGCACATCACCATGGATTTGGTCGTGGGCTTGCCGAGGAGGCCATGATGCAATTTGGGTAGTCATGGACTGACTAACCAAATCTGCTCATTTCTTAGCTATCCGGAGAACAGACTCTCTTTATCGACTGGCAGAGTTGTATTGCCGAGAGATAGTCAGATTGCACGGAGTTCCGTTGAGTACTATCTCAGATAGCGATCCGCGCTTCACATCTCGGTTTTGGCAGAGTTTGCAGAGGGCCATGGGCACAGAGCTCCGTCTCAGCACAACTTTTCATCCTCAGACAGATGGTCAGTCAGAGCGTACTATCCAAACCTTGGAGGACTTATTGCGCTCGTGTGTGATGGACTATGGGGGCAGTTGGGAGGATCACCTACATTTGGTTGAGTTTGCCTACAACAACAGCTTTCATTCGGCGATACAGATGGCACCGTTTGAGGCGTTGTACGGTAGGGCATGCAGGACACCCATCCTTTGGGATGAGGTTGGAGAGACTCAGCTACTGGGACCCCAGAGAGTTCAGCATGAGGCAGAGTTAGTACGGACTATCAGACGGAGATTATCCGAGGCACAGGATCGTTAGTAGAGTTATGCTGATCGGAGGCGCAGACCCTTAGAGTTCTCTGTCAGTGACCATGTATTCCTTCGAGTTTCACCCACGAAGGGGGTGAAACGGTTTGGTCTCAGAGGTAAGCTGGCTCCACGGTATATCGGTCCGTTCCAGATTCTGGAGAGGATTGGAGCTGTAGCTTACCGCCTAGCACTTCCACCAGCTTTGGCCGGCGGTCACGACATGTTCCATGTTTCCATGTCGAGACGATATGTACCAGGCCCCACTCACATTCTATCTGCGGTGCCTATTCCACTCCAGCCTGACGCTACCTATGAGGAGGTACCTGTACGGATTCTGGGTTTCCGGGAGCGTCAGCTACGGAACAAGATGATCCGACTGGTCAGAGTTGGATGGCAACATCACTCCGATGCAGAGGCTACTTGGGAGCTCGAGGACACTATCCGAGCTCGATACCCCCAATTGTTCGCCTGAGGTACGTACTGTTAGTCCAGTTCAGCATTGTATTATATATATATATTGCTGTTAGTACCGGGGCTATTAGTAATAACGAAATTTGGGGACCAAATTTTTGTTAGTGGGGGAGAATGTTAAATATCAAAACATTAGGGGGCTTAATTGCAAAGGAGGGCTCGGATGGGAATTATAGGAAGGAAGGGCTTAAATGAAAAAGAGCTAGGGCAATTAAAGCCCTACTTTTCTCCGTGGCAGATCACGCGCCGCGACTTTTCCTCTTCTTCTTCCCGATTTCTTCTTCGTCTCTGGGCTCCGACGGCGAGCGAGGTTTCATTGTCTCCGGCCGAGCAAAGACGATCTGAGCCACCGGAGAGCCGTGACTTGCTCCTTCTTCCTACACGCACCGAAGTCTCGCGGCTGCGCCACTGTGGCTAAGATTCCCGACGGGGCGCAGCTTGGCGCCGATCACGCTATCGCCGGAGTTACCGGGCACAACTGGGATCTCTTCTTCTCATCTTCGCTAATACAGATCCGTGCCAGCGATCTCAAGCTTCGGACGGTTGAGGTGAGTTGGATTTTCAAGTTGAGCTTGATTTCTGTGTTGCTTAGTTTCGAGTGGGAGGAAGCTGACTGGGTAATTGTTTCCCTTCTGCGATTGAGCTGATTCATTTGTGATTGGTGATTGTTCTGATCTGTGATGATTTCTGTGTGGTTCCTTTCTGTTTTTGGATTCTCGGTCATTGTCGTGAGTTTTCCGTGCTTGAATCTAATCGGATTGAGTTTCTTGCTATTCGATTTTAGATCGAATTTTGGGGTTAGATTGCCTCTGGTTGCTGCCCCTGTAAGGTTGATTTGGGCAGATGTTGATCAGGCGTGTGCCAGTGAATTGGCACTGATTGGGATCTTGGTTCCTGTTTGATTTCAGTTGGTGATGAGTGGTTGATTTCTGGTTGTGTGATCTTCCTGCTGTGTGCTTGATCGATTGGAATTCTTGACTCTGCCACCGTGAGCTGTGATTGAGGGTTGTGTGGCCTAGTTTAGATTTCTGTTTTGATGAGTCGATTGAGTGGGATGCTAGCTTTCAGATAGATTTAGGGTTTGAGGCTTGGAGAGTATGATCAGTGGTAAATTTTGGTTCGTGTTTGGGTCTGGTTGTGGTGCTTGGCATATAATCGATCTGTGATTTGGAGATGATGTGTGTGATAGTGATTTCTGAGGTTGATCATATGGTTATGAGTGTTTGAATTAGAGTTGGAATTTGTTTCAGCTTAGCGCCACACCATGAGTGGATTGGGTTTCAGAGTTTGGGTTGGGTGATGATGATCTCAGTGTGTGAGTTCTGATGATGTGGAATATGTATTGATTTTGAATTCCCATGATTAGATATGTAAACCTTATACTTGAGATTCTTGATCATAATTATTATTGCCATTTGATTTGTTATGTGATTGGCAGATTGGGTTGGATTGGTGAGTTGGGTGAAGCTTGATCAGAAAGATATTCTTGTATCGAGTGTAGTTTGATTAGGGGTTTGTATACAAATCCTAGTCTGTGATTTTGCCGTGAGCTTATGGTTGATGGGATTTAGGTTGGGTTAGGTTAGATCCAGATCAAACCAAGACCCAATGAATAGGAGTTAGTCATTTGATTTAAATTAATTAAATGACTACTGTATTAGGGTTGACCCTAATTGAATTTAGAGAATTATTTGATTAGCTATTATTCTGTGTATATAGCTAAGATCATATTTTTGGATGCAGGGCTTTGAGCTGACTCCTTGGTTGCGGATTTTATTTCTGGACGGGGGTTCTTGCGCACCGGACGACATCATATTGAGGCGGTAACTCTGACTTATCTCCGAGATAGTCACAGCCTTATATGCTTGATATGCTAGGATTAGCGATAGGGTATTATTTGCGTGTATCGGTTTTCCGTTACTATGATATTTATATTAGACATGATATGTGATACTGATACCCTCTAGGATTTAGGATATGGTGCATAATTGTATGTGATCCTTGCATATCATGTTGATATAGGTGGATTAGATAGTAGATGCTGTTGTGACTGTCGTCATGCATCATCGTGCACCTTGCATCACTATCGACCAGGGGCCCATTGTTGGGTAGGCTAGGTCGACAGTCATACTGACCTTCCCATACGGCCGCTCATGGGTTAGTGGTTGACGGAGTATGGGTAGGATGCCCTGTGCTGCTCCGCTCAAGCACTCATGGGTTAGTGGATCGGAGCGTGGTAGCAGGTAGGGTCCCTCCTTGAGTTGCCCTAATACCAGGAGATGAGAGAGATTTTTCTCCCCTATATTACATGGGGTAGGTGTAACACTCAGATAGAGATATCCCCCCAGTTCTACGGATGATGACCGGAGGTAGAGAAGGCTACCCGGGTAGGTCATGGGGTAGGGGTGTTACACCGGTAGCATACCGTCTACTCGATCGCTCTATTACCCGGGGTAGGGATGGCTTCCCGGATGGGTCGAGTACGGATGGAGTCACAGCTCTACGCCGGAGGTTGGCTTCCCGCTCAGCTTCCTCCCGTATACAGGTGACGATGTCTGACCGGCGACAGAGGTGACCATGTCATTGCACCATGTGCATACGTATTTCTTTACAATTGCTGTATGTGGTTGTTGCACATGATTTACATGCACATTCGGGAGACCCTTTTTCATGGTCTTGATGACCCTGCATCGCTGGTATGTGTGTTCTACTTCTCGGATTTGCTTTATTTAGTATGGATAGTACCTGTGATATTTTGATAGTTGTATCTCTATTGCTAGCTTAGACTATCTTGCATATATATGAGTTATCAGCTGAGTTCTTTGTACTCACCCCGTAGCTCCTTGTTTTTATTTCAGGTTGATCGCCAGGAGGGTCCAGCTGCCAGTCCCATCACCTTGCGTCGAGAGGTTTTCTTGTTTTATAGTTCCTGTATTGGGTGTCGGTACTGTGTATTTGATTTATTATCTTCCGCTGTGTTCTTTTTCGATTTGGTTGTACTTTTGTGTGCCGTGGAGGCCCTTGTGTCTTTTGACTTTGTTGTTAGTCATACCGGTATGCACGTCTTCCTTGGTTTTGTACGCTAGTTTGGTGTTTTGGTCTTGAGTTTGTGAATTGTCCGCAGGACGTGGGGGGGAAACTGGCCGATCCGTATCGGTCGAGCGACTCCTCGGGGCGTGACAATTTGAGTATAACTTGTTTGAGATTGAGTACTAATTTAAGAAATTTGAGTATTATTTGAAAAAATTTGAGTATACATTGTTTCAATATATAGTAAAAATTTCAGTATACATTATCAAAATTTAAGTATGAATTGATTTAGATTGAGTATTATTTGAAAAAATTTGAGTATAAAATTTAGAAATTTGAGTATGTGAGGTTGCATCCACCACATCAAGATTTTCACATGAGGGGTCATCGAAATTTTATACTCAAATTTCTTAAATTAGTACTCAATCTCAAACAATTTATACTCAAATCTTTATAATGTATACTGAGTTTTCACTTTTTTATACTCACTACATCAAGATTTTCACATGAAGGGTCACCGAAACTTTGTACTCAAATTTCTTAAATTAGTACTCAACCTCAAACAATTTATACTCAAATCTTTACAATGTATACTGAGTTTCCACTCTTTTATACTCAATCCATCAAGGAGTGAATGCAAAGAATTTATCAAGTGGGGAGTGCATGCAAAGGCCAATTTGGGATTGGGGAGTTTTCTCCAATTAACCGTATATCTTATTGGTTATTGGTTACGTATCCTTTATCTGCTTATTCCATAAAGATGACTATGTTATTCTTCATCTCTTCTCTTCCGTGAACCAAATGCACAAATCAATTCTCATGGATTTGTGTATTGGTTGACAAGAATAATCATTTTGGTCCAATGAAAAATCAGCCGCTAAGTACAAAATCTTTGTTGAGCTGCTCTATTCCCTAAGAAAAATCAGCCTCTCCCTTAAATTAATAATTTTCAGAATAACAAAATGTGTGGATTCTACCCCTTTTACCCTTCAGAACTACATGTGAAACAATTTAAAAGTAGCAAGCATGTAGTGAGGAAAAAAAATAGTCAAAAGATTCCAGACCTCTGCCTTTGCATGGAGGACCTCCAGCAGCTCGTAAGGAAACAGGGAATTAGACATTTGTTGGATGGTCTTCAAAGCATGGTCTGCTGCATCTTTAACCAGAGGATCATTTACAGGAACAGTGCGCCAACCAGGACCAAGCTCATCTGTCAAATGATAATACTCACTAAGAAATGTGGAACCATTCTAACAGAGCTGACAGAAAATAATGATTGTAGTGGATACCCACTGGCACCCGAACATTATAGCTGTTATAGAGTAAGACAAGATACAAAATTCCCAACCTAGAAGTAATTGAAAGTAGTTACACAAGGTTCATGTGATCCTTATACAAAAGCCTGGCTGGTGCACAGCATAAAACCTATCAAATGACACCTGAATATGAAAGTTTGGATATTTTTTATGTCATAACTATATTCAAGAAGACAACTTACTTGCTAAGACTTTGAAACACGAAAACAAACTTAGAAATGGAGAAGTACAAATTAACAATGAACTAAAGTGGATGACAAAAAGGATCAAGTATTTGTTGTCTTGACATAATAAAAATGAGTGACTTGCTAAAAATTGTGAGGTATACTATCAACAATGGCATGGAAAGGATGGTCTTACCTTTTCTAGCAGACATATCTGTAAAATATTGCACCAAACCAATTCCATAAAATTCATGTTGTCTTCGCGGTCCCAACTAGAGGAGCCATTAAAAAATTTGAGGATTGGGATCAACCTAGGATCTAATTTCAGAATCTAGTTAGATGCTTAGATAGGAAAGATCCAAGACAACTAATGGAAGAACCATGAAACATCGTATGTATTAAAAGAACATTATAATGCTTAACATAAAAAGGGAATTGAATTTATGAGGGGTCACGGGATTTTTTCAAGAGGGGAAAAAATTTATGATAGCGCCCTATCATATATGAATTTGCTCCCTTTTTACTTTGAAAGAAAGAATTTAGGGACGATAGAAAGAGAAGTAGAAAGTAAGCAAGGCAGAAAGTTCAACATTTGTATTTTCATGTTGTTTACTAGGGAAAGAAAGGAAATAGAAGAATGAAAATTCTATGATCCAAACATTTGTATTTTCTATGATCCTAACAGATGAAGTTGTTAATTTGAAATATATAAGTTGGTAAAATGAGGTATTTTCTTAAAAGAAAAGGACTAAGCTGGTCATTCTAGTTTTAAATCACTCTTCGCTTTTCTCATTAAAGATGATTGAACTGGGAAGAAAAGTCATCATTTTATTCTCTCCATTCTCCAACTTTCTATCTTATCCAAATTTTCTGTTCAAAATAAAACCTTTTGCCCAGAAAATTGAAGCAGTTACACAAAAGTGAAACTTAGAAGCTACTCTGACTCTCTAGGCAACCAGCCCATAGAGAACAGAAAAAAAAAATTGCAGTGATAAACCTAACATAGTTAAACCAAGTGATCACTATAGATTGTGGGTATATATACAAAAGGGAGTACAGCATTAGACTATTTATTATTACCTCGTTTAACACCAAGGTCAGCAGTGGTAAGAGAGGGAGAGTCTCCCACATGCTCAAACTCTTGAAGCTCTTTAAAGTGGAGCCATGGCTTGACCCATATCTTGGCTTCATACAGCTTCTTCCTCCCTGCGTCGATTGCCTCCAAGGTCAAGTGATGAAGTGTTCCTGCCACAACTTGCTCTTTTGCCTTCACCACTCGAGTAAATTCCAGAAGCCTATTCTGTGCGAGCAGAAATGAAAAAGTATCAAAAGTATTGCAACAATGCTCCTACATACTATGACTGGAGAGACAATGAGTGACTAGCTTGTAATGGTTATCATCAATTTCAAATTCTCTTAATTTCACTTGGAGTATTTTATTTTAACCGAAACAGGGATGGTGTGAACTACGATTGGAATTAGCAGCAAACTTTGAAACGTTGCTTCATGATCAGTTTTTATCTTTGATGTAGTTTTTTTTTCTCATTCGCAAATTTTGGACGTTCTCCTATCCTAGTCATTTGTCATTTCCTATTTTTTACTTTCAGATGAATTTAGTAAACTGGCCAAACCCACACCACCTTGAAAAGTAGAGATCTTTCAACAGTAATAAATTATAAAACCACATGGAGTAGTACCCATCAAATTCCACAAGAAACTAGAACCTAGATACGACAAGCAAATGCACATACCCAAATTTTTTTATTCAAAATGACTCGACATTAAAGGAAATAATCCCCTGAATCATCTTGCCTGTAGATGATATGCCAGTCTGCTTTGAATTGGCTATCATTCAGGATTTTTTTTTCTCTTCAGACTTGAAGCTATTTTGAATGCACAATAAGGAAACCACAAAGAAATTGGCTAACATGCACTAACTCGCAATAACTCTAGATATGACAAAACATGAAACAATCAAGAAAACACCATCAAACAAAATCTTGGAGAGCAAAATATTACTAGATAGTTCATACTTTGTACATGTATGCATATATAAACCACGTAACTTATTCTCCTATAATTGTTGAGAATAATTCTATCAAAAATTATGGAATTAATCATCCAACAATTGTGGACTAATTTTAACAAGATGACTCCACAACTTCTTGGTGACAATTTATTTGCCTGATTCTCAAACTAATAGCGAGATGGTACCAATTTGCAAATGTAAAAGATGTGATGTTGTTTGGTCTCAGTCAATTAAAATCAGCAAGTTACTTCTTAGATAAAACATTAGAGCAAATCAGGTAAGAGAGTATCCTCTAATCTCCTTGTAATTGTTGAAAGTGACTTAGCTTGCATTAAGCAAAATAAAACAATGATCAGCCATTGCAGAGGCTTTCCTATAATCAACTCAACTCAAATTAAACACTAAGTCTGGCCATAAGATGCTTTGCACAAAGTTCCGGGACTACAAGATGTCTACAACACATCCATTAATGCAAAAATTTAAATTAATCTCATGCTGGATGGAACAACCCATCCGGCCTTATGAATGATGTGAGCATTTTCATGAGATGATGAGATGACTCAAAACGAATTCAAGAATTTCACAGCTATCAAAGATCCAAAGGATATCCTAACATATGGATGATCTATATCCTCACAGGATTCAACTGTCAGAAAGGATATCCCAGCAAAATTCCTTCATCAGATGAGTTTATTAAACCGTAACATGTGGATGATCTGCATCCTCGCAGGATTCAGCTATTGGAAAGGTTATCCCAGCAAAATACGTCTGATGAGTTTGTTATGCCTGTTTAGGTCTAGCATTGACAATAGAATGAGGTATAAAAGCTTGATATTTTATTCCGCAGTGGAATTTTTTCTTTGAACGGAGATCCACATAAGATATTTATACATTTCAAACACTTGCTTTGAGCAAACACTTAAGCCTGAGGGTAGCGAGTGAGATCATACGAACTACGTAATGACTAAATGAATGGTGCAGTTGAAAAGCTGAAATACTTTAGTTTGAGAGGAGAAATGATGGAGACAGCTTAGTGACGACATGGTTGACAAAGGCAGAAATAAGCAATAACGAGGAGGAACAGAGATATAAGGGTTCAGGCGAATAGATGAAGAATGAAAATTAGGATTTTGAGCAGTACAATGGATGAGGAAGGACGTCATACTGAATTGGTGATCTCCCATAAGAGGAATGATATAGAAAACTCGAACCCTAGGACAGGATCGGCTCTACCTCAAACTATATTTTGGGGATCTACCAAAAACATCAAAATAAAAAAATACAAAAAACATGAGAATCTTGTTTTAAAAACAAATAGAACATTATACCACACAGAAGTAATTGATACAGCGGCGGATAAAGCGTCGCAATGATTCAGATGAACTCTCTTCAAATAAGGTGAAGAACACAAAGGTACCTCTTTTTTGTTGTGCTCCTCGACAGCGAAGCGGGCGAGCTCCTCGAGCTCGGCACTGTTCTGCGCCCCCTCCGATTCTCTCACCTCTCCAGCCATGGATGCAAGCGCAAGCGAGAAGAACAGGGAAGCGAAGATCAGAATGAGGGCGAGAAGAAAAAGAGGGCGCGGCTGAGTGGGATGAGAATGAGTTGCCACGCTTCGATAGCAAGTTTTAAAACGACGATTCTGTGACCTTATTTCTTATAAATAGGCATCGTTTTGGCATCCGTCATATTCCACGCGTGTCGTGCAACGTGGATGCGGTCGGGCCGTCGGATCGAGAAATCTCAAGTCAGCAAGAAACTTAAGACTTAACTCTTAAGAAACAAAGAATGGCACGAACACTTTCCAATAAATTAATAGAGTAATGATAGAGAGAATGAAAATGACATGGACGGAGCTATGTACATGGTAGCTAATGACAGTGGAAAGAAAATTTTTTATAGGAGGAAAAAAAATGTGAGAAAATAAAAGAGGCTAGCCCGGGTTAACGACGATGTCAACGTCGAAGACTAGCCCGGGTTGATGATGTCGGTGTCACTCATAGCGCATAGTTTGGGATCAGCCCGGATAGATTATTTAGGCTGGCTCCGCCAGTGGAAAATGGAAAAGTAAAAATATAATGAATGATGTGGCATGATGTGACATTTTATATGTACACGTTTGATTATCGCTTGGACACCATCAACCGTCTTCGACCGCCGTCCCAAATCAAACTATATCCTGGGGGCACGGTGAATCCGTTGGAAATCGTGCATATAAGGTGTCACGTTATTTATTATGATTTTCACTATTCCATTTTCACTCTCTCAATCATTATTCAAATTAATAACAGTATTTATTTTAAAAAAATTGAAAGGAAAATAAAGCGCCTCTAAGACCATCTCCAACCATCAACACCAAATTTGATGTCATTTTCACACCAAAATGGTGCAATTTCAACACCAAACACTATTTCAACTCCAACTCATTCACACTATATATCACACCAAAAGGAATATTCTATAGAATATTCTATTTTTTCTTATTCATTTATTCATAATTTAATTATCGACCTAAATTTTAATTTAATAATCATTTTGCATATAACTATTATATTAAAAATTAATATTTCATTTATATTTAATATTTTTTAAAAAAAATTACATCTAATTAATATATAAAAAATTATGATTTTTATTTTGAATATTTATTACATAATTATTCGGACATAAATATATTTTAAAAATATTATAAAATCATACATAATTAAGATAAAATATATTACTAATATAACACAGACAATGATGGTGAATTGAAAATACAATATTATAGGAATTTAGCATTCAAAATTACTATATTGTTCCCATATATGATCAATTAACGCATTTCGAAGGGCAATATGAGCTTCTTTGTCTTTGATTTGTCTGTATCGAGCTAAAAAATCTTCAAACCGAGTACGATCATCTGTTGCTGGCTCAACATCTGGAGTTGGCACCTCGAAGTGTTCCACGATTGGTGTATTTAAATCACGTTCATCTTCAATTATCATATTATGCATAATAATACATGATGTCATTATATCATGTAAAATATTTTTCTGCTAAAAACGTGAAGGTCCTGCAATAATTGCAAAGCGTGATTGGAGCATGCCAAATGCTCGCTCAACATCCTTTCTACATGCTTCTTGCTTCATTGCAAATAATTTATTCTTTCTACCTTGTGGATCATGAATCGTTTGAACCAGTGTTGACCATTTTGGATATATACCATCAGCTAAATAGTAACACATATTATACTCTTTTCCTTAAATGACATAACAAGCAGGAATAGTAATACCTTCAGCGAGATTAGCAAAAAGATGAGAAGACTCAAGTACGTTAATATCATTGTTCGATCTGGGAAATCCAAAATACGCATGCCAGATCCATAGATCATAATCTGCTACAGCTTCCAGAATAATTGTTGGCTTTCCACTACGACCAGAATATTGTCTTGCCCATGCTGTTGGACAATTTTTCCACCTCCAATGCATGCAATCTAAGCTACCTAACATACTTGGAAAACCACGTAGCTCACCAATGTGGAGTAGCCTAGCAACATCCTGAGCATTTGGAGATCGTAAGTATTGCCCTCCAAAAACTTCAACAACAGCACGACAAAATCGTTTCACACATTCAACGGCAGTCGATTCTCCTATTTTAATGTACTCATCAGTAGCATCTGCTGGTAGACCATACGCCAATATTCGAAATGCAGCTGTTACTTTTTGTAAGCCGGATAAACCAAGTCTTCCAATCTCATCCCTTCTCTGTATAAAATAATTGTCATGACTACTAACAGCATCATAGATACACATAAATAAATTTCGTCTCATTCGGAACCTTCTTCGAAACATTGCATCATTATACAATGCATTTTCGGCGAAATAATCATTGAATAAATTACGATCAGCAGCTTCACGATTACGATTGTGACCAAGAATTGAGCCTCGATGCATTCTTTGATTGTTTTCTTCATTGAGATAATTCAAGATAATTTGATTATTGGTAGAAATCACCTGAGAGATCAGTTGTTGCCTTACGCCAAACTGCCTTGCACCAAACACCATTGCATAGTTATCATTATCAGAGCTTGAAGATGATAAATTTGATGAACCTTCATTGTTGTTATCCATTTTGGGAGATAACTGAATGAATGAGGTATAAGTCGCTTATGGGGTATTTATAATGTAAGTTATATCTACACTTTTCTTAATTTTTCACATATGACGTGACCTAACAATGAACACATTAGGACAAAAATTGCACAGATGACATGACACAACAATGATAACATCGAGACAAGTTGAGCAGGCGACATGACCTGGCATTGAACACACAATTTTTTGTATGCAGATGACATGACCTAACAATGAACACATTTGGACAAAATTGCACAGATGACATGACACAACAATGATAACATCGAGACAAGTTGAGTAGGCGACATGACCTGGCATTGAACACATAATTTTTTGTGTGCAGATTACATGACCTAATAATGAACACATTTGGACAAAATTGCACAGATGACATAACACAACAATGACAACATCGAGACAAGTTGAGCAGCCGACGTGACCTGGCATTGAACACACATATTTTTTTGTGCAGATGGCATGACACAACAATAAACACATTTGGACAAAATTGCACAAATGACATGACACAACAATGACAACATCGAGACAAGTTGAGCAGGCGACGTGACCAGGCATTGAACACACATATTTTTTTGTGCAGATGACATGACACAACAATGAACACATTTGGACAAAATTGCACAGATGACATGACACAACAATGACAACATCGAGACAAGTTGAGCAGGCGACGTGACCAGGCATTGAACACATATTTTTTTGTGCAGATGACATAACACAACAATGAACACATTTGGACAAAATTACACAGATGACATGACACAACAATAACAACATCGAGACAAGTTGAGCAAGCGATGTGACCTGGCATTGAACACACATATTTTTATGTGCAGATGACATGACACAACAATGAACACATTTGGACAAAATTGCACATATGACATGACACAACAATGACAACATCGAGACAAGTTGAGCAGGCGACGTGACCTGACATTGAACACATATTTTTTTGTGTGCAGATGACATGACCTAACAATGAACACATTTGGACAAAATTGCACAGATGACATAACATAACAATGACAACATCGGGGAAAGTTGGGCAGGCGACGTGACCTGCCACTGATCACAATTTTTTTTTTGTGCAGATGACATGACCTAACAATTTTATATTCATATTTTCCCCTATATAATGGCTTATCAGATGTTGGTATAACACATCTTGGCTCAACAATTTTTTTGAGAGTATCATCTTCTTTGGATCAAAATGAGTTCAACCCCCACCTCCCGACAATCTTCATACTCAATTGAAGAAGATAAACACCTATGTCATGTTTACCTTCATATTTCACAAAATCCAATCATAGGAATCAGCTAGTCGAAGGATCAATTCTGGGCTAGAATTGAGAAAGAGTATCATGCAGATCCGGATTTTGTACATTGTTACCGACCGCAAATATCTTTGTAAAAAAGAATGCTTCTTATGCTTAGTGCAGTATCCAAAATGAAAGGTTGCATACGGCAAATCGAACATTTGAATCCAAGTGGAGCATCTGAACAAAATATTGTAAGTTGTTATGCTCATATTTATTTTAGACTATCTAAATTTTATAATCAAAGTCTATGTTAGTTAATAACATTAACTTCATAATTAATGTCCAATTGTTTTCTTGCAGTTAACTCGTGCCAGAGTTTTGTTAGCACAAGACCCTAAATATACAAAGGGTTTCAAATTTGATCATGTCTGGAATATTCTAAAAGATATTGAAAAATTTGGTACTGACGATATGAATACTGCAGGCGTCAAATCGCGATGACAAATTCCAAATACTGGTTCATCTGAACAACAATTGTCCGAGGAAGAATTTCGTACTCCGTCTCCTTTTGTGGCTACTTTTGATCTGAATATCACTGACTCAGATAGCGGTGGTAGTTCTAGTAAACGACCTCCTGGGGTGAAGAAAGCAAAAATGAAGAAAAAAAATGATGACCAAATTGCAAAGGTAATTCAAATTAATGCTCAACTTGTTGAGGCAATGAATGCTAGTACTGCTGCTACTACAAAAATGACAGATGCTATGATCTACAAGGAAGAAACGAAAATTTTATTTAAAAATTTGAACTCGATCTCTGACCCAATGATGCGTGATTATATCCGCAATGAACAAATTAGAATTATGCAAAAGAGAACGCAAGTCCAGGGATCTCGTCCGGTTTAAAATCAAGGAGAAGGATCTCAATCATCTCCAATACAGACACAAGGACCACAATTCAATCAATATCAAGGTGAAGATCAAGAATCTCAGAATCCTGCGCATTTTTGCAGCCAATATCATAATTATTTGAGTGGAACGGGGAGTGATTTTCAGGAATATTAGTATTGTAATATTATTGGAGTTATTTTAAGTTTGTGTGTTTTATTTGTAGTTATTTGTTAGGTTTAAATATCTCAGTATGGTTTTTATGTGAATGTTTTTAAGTTTATGTGTGGTGTATTACCTATGTATTTAAGTGCTTATTAGTAATATGTTGATTTTGTGTCAAGTGTCATTTTTATTTTGTATGTCAACATAATAGATGATGTATTTATATTTATGCATATCAAATTTTTAATTATTTTATTATATTTTTTAAATTAGTGATATAATTTATAAATTTAATTGTAATTAAAATATACTTATAAAAAAACTATGTTTAATAAAATTAAAATATATTATTATACTTTTTTAATTTATATTTATAATAAATAATTAATATTATTAAATATTTATGGAAAAAATATTTATTATAAATTAATTTTTATTTATGATATTTATTAGTAATATAATATGTGCTAATACATATTATATTTATTCATTATATAGTATGATATTTATTATATTTATTTATTATATTAATAAAATATTAATATCACCAAATTTGGTGTTGCTAGTGTTGCACTGTAGCAACACCAAATTTGATGTAGAAATATGGTGATCGGTTGGATCAAAATGATGTCATTTTGACACCAAATTTGGTGGGATGGTGCTCGGTTGGAGATGCTCTAACTTCACTAAAAATTAACAGATGCGACCTCCATATTTTTTTAAAAAAAATCAGTTTCAGAAATCAAATTAATTATTTTGAATTTGATAACATAAAATTGGCGCAAGTAAATATTAATTTTCTGTTCGTTTGAGTTTAATCTATTTAGAGTTTTTTAAAAATTTTTTTGTCATAATAGATTTTAATTTTTTTAGAAAAAAATAATTATGTCATTCTTTGTCGTTGTCTCAGAAAATAAATCACAATGTCAATTTATAATTATCCGTTAAATAATTAGAAAATAAAAGAATTTTTTTTTCAAAAATATGTGTCAATCCATAATTGATTCTCCTCTAATCAACTCAACACTACGTGATGGGATCAGCCTGGAAAAAATATTATTGGAAGAAAAAAAAATCTTAATGATTTCAGGACATAAAAAAAAATTATTCCATACACGAATGATGCACAAATAAATAATATTATCATCTCTTCACCAACAACTTATCATACATTAGTTTTCTCCCTTGAAAATAATAACTCAATTTCATACATAATGAAATATGAACATAGATAACTATCCCAAACGAAGAAAAAAAAAACCATGTTTTAAACAAAAAACATGGGAGCTTAATTAGAAGCAGAACCCACTTCAAATAAAGTATGTTATTGGTAAACCTTCTTCTTCCTCAGGTAAAAGTAAAATCAATGGTAAAAATTTGATCACGTACTTTTTTTTTTAATTTCAAAACGGAGTGTGCCCGTTCTAGTTTAGACTTGCAGCTCGGGGCACTGGTCGAGGGGGCGCATCCTCTGCGACCCTGCCTTGAACGGGCAGGGTGTGTCGATGGGCGGCACCATGCAATTGTAATGCAGACAGAGCGAGGTCCCCGGTGGGAGGGCGGCGGTCGCCGGACCGATTTCGATCCCTGTCAAGAAGTTGTGCTGCAGGTAGAGCACTTGCATGCCATTGTTGAGCCCCTGGACCAGTCGGTTGGGTACCTCCCCGGTGAACCTGTTGTTGTTGAGATAGAGGCGGCTCACCGAGGCCAGCTGCGGCGGTACGGTCCCCCAGAGCCGGTTGTAGCTCAGGTCCACCACCGGGATGACCACGTCATCTTGCGAGGGTTCCACTGGACCGGAGAAGGCGTTACGCTGGAGCTGGAGCGCCGCCAGAGGGAAGCCGAACACAACCCCGGGAATCGGTCCGTAGAGGAAATTTGAGCTGAGGTCGAGGAAATTGAGTCTGATGAGGCGCCGAAGCACGGTGTCGACTCTGCCGGTGAGGGCGTTCGAACCGAGGGAGAGGTACTGGAGCGAAGGAGGAAGAGGCGGCACGGGGCCGGATAGCTGGTTATGCTTGAGGTTGAGGTGTAGGAGCGGGGAGGAGGTCAGAAAGGGAGGGAGGGAGCCGGAAAGCTGGTTGTGGCAAAGGATGAGATTGGAGAGCTTCGGAGAGGAGGCGATAGACGTCGGGATCGAGCCGGTGAGCTGGTTGTAGCCGAGATCGAGGGTGCGAAGGTGGGGGAGACCGGCGAGGTTTGTGGGAACGGTACCGGAGAGGAGGTTCTTGCTTAGAACAAGGAAGCGGAGCTCGGAGCAGCTGGAAAGGGCGTCAGGAATGGGACCAGTAACGCGGCCAGGGACGAGGGAGAGCTCGGCAAGCGCAGAGAGGCGGCCGAGCTCAGGATCAAGTCGTCCATTGAGTCCCGGCGCACCGGCGCGCGGGTCGCCGAGCGCAAGCGCTACCACATGATCCCGGACGCAGAACACGCCGGGGAAGGTGCAGGGATCGGCGGTGAAGTCCCAGGCGGAGAAGAATTCAGAGCCGGGCATGTCATCGAGGCTCTTACGGATGGCCTGCAGGGCTAAAAAATCAATCGGGTCCAGAATCGCCGTCACGCCACTCAACGACACCGCCACCATCACCATCACCGCAGCAATCATAAAGCATCGGCAATCCCGCAAGCAACGATACCCAATCGCCTCCATCAGCGCCGCCTCCTCTTCTTTCGACGGTTACTCCGCTTGCTTCTTAATAAAGGAGGGCGGGCGAGGGAGCGTTAATGTGCGTGAAGGGCGGGGAGGCGAACAGCACCTTGCTCGCCCGCGCTCCCTCGTGGGGAAAGATCGAGCGCTTTAATGGCGGAAATGTAAAGAAAGACAGAGCAAGATTACAGAGAAGGAGAGAAGAAGAAGAAGAAGATTTGGAGAAGAAACATGGCTCATTGCTTCTTTATGTCTGCTTCTTCTGTTTATGGTAGCAATCGATGTTGGCTTGTTGCTTGAGGTTGAGGTAGATAGATAGATAGATGGAATGGATCCCTCGTATCTCCCCTACAATAGACATGATCCGGACGGAAGGTGGGTGGTTGGGTGGGCAACTATTAACTTACCAAAACCTTTTTTATATACCGTATTATCTTTATAGACTGGTAAATGATTGTCCGATCCCTATGAAAAGAAAAGAGTAATTGTGATCATCAGAGTAAATCGGCCCGGAGACTTTGCCGCAATGACCATGTGACTTGGCCTCGGTGCGAGGCGCCACATCGATTGCTAGACCACTGTTTCAGATAATCAAATGGGTCCCATGGAAGGACTGCTGGGAAGGTACGTGGCTGATAGATTAAGTACAAAAGAGGGTAGAAATGGCTTCGCTTTGGATGGGTAGATGACCGAGTAAGTAACTGGTTAAGTAGGGCAGATAGGAATTTTATTCTTTTTCTGAAAATATACCTTCTCCTCCTCCCTCCTTCGATGCCAATAAATATTATCGCAAATTATTCTATCAAACATTAAGAATCCGAAACTTTATTTTCCTCTTCGATCAGCTATGTCTCTTTTTCGTGTGCTATTGCAATTCTACAATGAATGATCGAAAACTCCAGAAGATCTCTGAGAACTTTGGAAAGAAAGTTGATTTTTTTTTCTCTCCCTCTTCTCGTCAATTAAAAATTCCGCGGGAAGGTGGGCCAGCGAAGAAGGCCTTCTTGAATTGGTTTCTCCTTTATTTTCGTCCGCTCACGTGACGTTCTTCTGAGAGTCAATGAATTGGAGTTCATGCAGGAAGCGTGACTACTGACAACACGCTTTTTTGTATTCTTAATTGTGAAGTTATACTTCCCATTAATAGACGGTCTATTGGCGGTCAATTAGGTGTCAATTTATACTTCCCATTTTTATAGAAATATTTCCTCAGTAGAAATCTTTCGGTGCTAATCTTGACTTCATGTGCCGTACTACTAAAAAAAATTCTATTGTAACGTTTTATTATTATTTTAATTTAAAAATTTATCCGCACTTTAAAATATGATCCATCAAAATTTTCTTAAGAGCTTATAAAATATATAATAAAATACAAAGTTAAATAATATGAATCTTTTGAAATCAAATAAAATAAATAAATATTATTAATAATTATTTAATACAATATGTTTTGCTTTCATTTTAACTACGAAAGTACAACGGATTATTATTTTTTAGTAAGCATATAATATGTAAAGTAAAATATATAATTAAATAATATTTAATGTTACAAAATATAATTAAATAAAAAGATAAATATTAAAAATAATCATTTGACTGCAAAAATATCTATAAAGCTTGTGTAATCCCGATATTTAATTATTTTCTTTTCAATAGTAGACAACATCGTTAATCTATTTAATTTTTTTAACATGATTAATCGAACATATGTCTTAATCAACTTCAATTTGTTATGATATTTAAAAAAAGAGAACTAGTTATAATTAATTTCTAACTTGTCATCGGACTTATGGTGCAGTGAAAGGACGATTAATTGCCTCCTAAGCACTTCTTGTTCGATTATTAGCTACGATGAATTTTACAGAAATTTTTTCCTTAAATGAAACGTGTAATCATGAAATATTGGGCTTTTGGATCGCCCGTCCTGAATGTTTATCGATTTATCCTAGCGACCGATGGAAAATTTTCGTAGGACCGAGGTGATTGTCCCAAGTTTAATGTTACCTAATCTAGTTAATTTTTTTTAAGAGAGAAAAGTAAGTTTGGCGGAACATAATGTGTTGAGGTAATGTGAAACATCAATTGTTATAATATTTAAAGTGATCCATGAAAAAACAAAAAAATCTGAACAAGATGGAAACTAAATTTCATAAAGAACAATATAATTACAAGCACATACGAGAAAAGAGAAAAAAAAACACCTATACACCATCATTATATTGCAATTACATTTGCATCGATATGAAACGCAACAAACTAGTGTGAGCAAGAGAATGAGAATAAGGTAGGAGCGTGACATATGCATGCTAACTAGTTCCAGACAATATAAAAATAGAGAAATGATAGAGAGTGAATTTGGGAGAGTGAATGGGAGAGTGACTGAGCTGGCAGCCACGTCATCTCTGTCCACGTCAGCTGCACATTTCGCGTGGCCAAAAACTCGCCCGCTCGCGATGAAATTTCACAAATGCGCCCGTGCCAAGAGAAAAACCTAAACGCTGAACCTCTCCTCCGCGCGTCAAGCCACACCCTCTCCTCCGCCGAAACCCTCTGCCCGAAGCGGAGCTCCCCCTCCCCCCTCGCCTGCGACTCTACGTCGCCAAGCTCTCCGTCGATCGGAGTCCCCCTCACGAGCGACTCTGCGTCACCAAGATCTCCCCCCTCGCGAGCGACTCTGCGTCGCCAAGCTCTCCCCCCTCGCGAGCGACTCGGCGTGATCCAAGACCTCCCCCCTCGCGAGCGACTCGGCGCCGCCAAGCAGCCACCCTCCATTGATCGTTGCCCCCCCCCTCGCGAGTTCCTCTGCGCCCCAAGAAGCCACCCTCCCAAGCTCCTCTGCGTCGCCAAGCTGCCTGAAAAACGACTCCTCGCGAACCGAGCATCTCCCAACATCTCCCTCCGATCATACACAGCCTCCCAGCCTCCTCTCTGTAAGGTTTTTGTGGATTAGGGTTTAGGGATTTTCAATTTTTCATCTTAGTACTCAAATGTCATATTCGATCACATTGCTTGTAATCAATTTTTTCATCTGTTTATTTGCATTTATGTTTTGGCACACCACATTAGAGTTTTGGCACACCACACTTGTGATCAAAAGCCTGCCAAAAAATCATCTTTTTTACAGTAGAGGTGGGCTTGCGATAAGATTCAGTTTTGGCAGATTCATTTTTTTGTTTGCGTATGATTTTTGACAAACTGCATGCTCCTCCATCTTCATTTTTTTTTTGCTTGTGATCAGAATCATTTTTGGCAGATTTTGGATTTTTGTTTGCGGCTGTCTTCATGAATAAAAAAAAATGATGAACCAGGCAGCAGACAAATTGAACCTGGGGTGACTGGCCCGGCCCCACGGAAGTTTCTCACCGGTCACCAGGGTAAATCGGGAAGCGCTCGCGGTGGCCAGCTAGAAGCCCAGCGTCCCAGGCTTCGCGCCCCATTTGGAAGAAAAATTCCTACAAAATGCGCCATAGCTGGGGATCGAACTGCGGATGCCTGGGTTAACGACTAGTGACCTTACCGCTGCACCATAGCCCCGGGGGCTAAAATAGAAAAGGAGACTGTCTTCATGAATAAGAACATTATCTTTATATGATTTTCTTAGTTTTTTTCAATTACATTTTGCTGTAGGTGTTTGAAATTGCTATGATGGATGATGAAATAAACACTTTATGTTTGCCACTTATTGAAATGGAAAATCAATTGCAAAATGATTTACAAGTGGTGGGAGAGCCGTCAAGCTCAAATGAAGCTAATACTCCATAATTTCGGATGAAATTTGTATTTGAAGAAGAAGTTCGGGTTTTTTACAATTCTTATGCACAATCAGTTGGTTTTGGCATTTCTAAATTGGGATCAAAAAAGGGAGATGATAGAAAGCAAAAGTATTTCTCATTCGGCTGCTCAAGAAATGGTAAGAATGTTCCTAAGGGGAAAAATCCCTTTTATCCTAGACCTTCAAGCAAAACAAATTGCAAAGCTAGGATTAATATTATTGTTCAGAATGATGGCTTATACTCTGTTAATGGTGTTATTCTTGAACACAATCATGCTTTAAGTCCAAAGAAGTCAAGATATTTTAGATGCAATAAAGTTTTAGATGCTTAAACAAAGAGGAAATTAGATTTAAATAATCAAGCAGGAATCACTTTAAGTAAGAGTTATCATTCACTTGTTGTTGAGGCTGGTGGCTATGAAAATTTGTCATTTGATGAGAGAACGTGTAGAAATTATATTGGTGAAGCCCGTAGATTAAGACTTGGTCACGGTGATGCAAAGGCCTTGAATGATTATTTTTGTCGTATGCAAAGTAGAAATTCTAATTTCTTTTACATGATTGACGTGGATGATGATTCTCGCATACGAAATATCTTTTAGGCTGATGAAAGAAGTAGGGTTGCTTATGATTATTTTTCTGATGTAGTTACATTTGATACTACATATCTTACAAATAGTTATGATATGTCGTTTGCTCCGTTTGTTGGAGTTAATCATCATAGTCAGTCTGTTTTGTTTGGTTGTGGTTTAATTTCTAAGGAAGATACGAAAACATTCATTTGGTTATTCAATTCTTGGTTGACCTGCATGAGAGGGCGTGATCCAAGAGGTATTATCACGGACCAATGCAAAGCCATGAAAAATGCAATTGTTGAGGTATTTCCGAACACTCATCATCGATTATGTCTTTGGCATATAATGAAAAAAATTCCAGCCAAGTTTGGTAACCACGCCAGCTACAAGATGATAAAAAAAGAGCTAAAGAAAATTGTTTACAATTCTTTGACAAATGAATGTTGTGATACCAATTGGCAAAAATTGGTTCAAGATTTTAATTTGGAGAAAAATGATTGGCTGAATTCTTTGTATGAAAGTCGTCATAAGTGGATACCTGTATATGTCAAAGATAACTTTTGGGCAGGGATGTCGACAAATCAAAGAAGTGAGAGTATGAATGCTTTTTTTTTATGATTATGTGCATTCCAAAATTACTTTGAAACAATTTGTTGAACAATATGACAATGCTTTGAAAAGCAAAATTGAAAAGGAACAAAATGCTGATTTTGCTTCTTTCAATTTCATGATTCCAGTAATTAGTTCAAGCCCACTTGAAAGACTGTTTCAAAAGGTCTACACAAACAAGATTTTTAAGTTGTTTCAGGATGAAATGAGAGGTTTAATATTTTGCAATACTTCATTTGTGAGGGAAGAAGGGAATATATTATTTTTTGAAGTCATTGAAACTGTATATGGGAAGGATGGAGCAACTTCAAAAAATGTTTGTTATTGGGTACAATATAGTGAGTTGGACTTCCATTTGAAGTGTTTATGTCGGCTTTTTGAATTTGAAGGCATTTTATGTAGACATTCGATTTCAGTTCTTATCAAAAGAAATGTGACTACTGTTTCTGAAAAGTATATATTGGACAGATAGCGCAAAGACATTAAACGTGATTATCAAGGAATCACCAATATTTATGATGATTGTTATTTTCAAGAAGAAGAAAGAAGAAGATATAATAGCCTTCATCCTTTGATACATGAAATACAAAAACTTGGCTCAAAAAATGATGAGAGATTACAATTTTTAACTGAGATCTTGAAAGATGCAAAAGAAAAACTCGTTCAAATTGATGTTGATGAGTCTTTGGATGGTGTTCAAGCTAGCAACACGGTTAATGATGCTTCACGGATTGAGAGCCAAAAGTTTCACTCTCCATTGAAAGTGAGGTCTCGGGGACGTCCACCAAAGAAAAGAAAACAATCCATAATTGAACAATTTGCAAAAAAGGCGCAAGCAAAGTCTCGGAAAAAGGTTTGGTTTTTATCTCAACTAATACTTTGGTTTGGTGTTTTGCTATGGTTTATAAAATATGATTTTGGGTTTCTTCTTTTTCTTGTACAGTGTTCTACAGTTGAAAGAAGGGAAGAAGAGTTATCAAATTTAAATTCTAAAAATATAATGGATGATTAAAATAGTCAAAATGTAAGTTGTAGGTTTTCTTCTTTGTCTATAGTGTTCATAATGATTTCTAATCTATTTATTTGTCTACTTTGTTGTAGGTTGTCTTCGATTTAACACTTTCACAATGCCCATGAATAGATGTATGCATGGAGCTCCCATATGTAGGTGTAAGTCAAACTAATTTAATGTGGTAAAAAATGCACTTTAATATGATATAGCAATTGACAAATATAAGGTTTATTAATGGATAGTTTAGCATGCAATGATTTAACCATGCAGTGATTTACTTTTGTCTTGTCATTTTGGATGTAGTTTTTAAGTTTCTAAATTAGTTTTCTGATCTTTCCTTCTGATTTCAAAATCTGGGCGCAGGATATTGTGTTGATTTCAAGTTGGTGCAGGATATTGTGTAGCAATTGACAAGTTTTCTGATCTTCAAGTGGATTCTCTGAACGAGCAGCAATGAATTTCTTCATTTTTCTTCTGATATTTGCAGTTGATATGTCTCACCGTGGATTCAATGCATCAGAAGGAGAATCAATTTTGGTTTAGCATTCATTGTCAGCCAAAGTCTGTAAAACTATGATTCGTATTGGAACTTGTAATTAGTCCTTTGATGTACTAATTGGCATATAGTTGTACTGTAGTTTTCTTGCATTCTTGTATATTTGAAGGCCTAAATTATGTGACTTGAATATGTATATGTCAGACTCGAGTGGGACTTTTGTGTGTCCAACACAGTTAGGTATCTAGGCGTTTTACCCCTCATTTTGTACAATTTTTCAATCATTGCTAGTAGAGATGTGTCTCTGACAGGATTGTTGGGTTTTGACATGGTATGGCAAGATATACAAAGAAACGGAGCATGAGAGGTTATGGTTGCTTAGATGTTTTTTTCCTCAGAATTTGCAACTGATTTGATTGTTTTGTATTTGTACTTGTACTCTTTGAAATGATTGTCAACACCCATTTGCATCTTCATCTTGTACTAATTGCTCATCTTGCTCTTTTTTGATGAAGAAACTTTATTGTCCATTATGTATCGTTTCTTCTGACGTGGCTCATGTATTTTCATTTTGCAGCTTCTTGAGCCTGGGAAACATACATGGTTACTGAAGACTCTGTACGGTCTTTTAATGTTGTTGCCACAGGTAAATTTGCTAATCCATATATCATATAAGGCGTGCTTGTATAATTGAGGTAGCGCTAAGATTTTTGACAGATAATAGGTCAAGTCATCAGTAACCTCAAAGATGATTTTTGACACTGCTCCAACTAAGTTTTTGACCAAAAGAAAGATCTAGGATGCAGTTTTTGACCAAATTAGAAAACTTTTAAGTTCATTGGAGTTTTAGGTATTAGAAGAGAGAATACTAAAAATTTGCTTAATATGGTTGAAAGGAGGTCAGATAATTTGAATATGACAAGCAAATGACCTTCACAGAGTTCATTAGCTGGCCCTCAAATAATTGTCATCGATATATTTCAATACACTAGTTGGGTGGTAATTTAGTTTCTCATTATCATCTATCCTAAGTAATTCTTTGAATGTAGTCAATCTGGTTCACAACTCATGGAAATTAAGTTGGTTTTATTATTAATTCTCCATCCTTGTCCAGTTTTACCATAACAGTTAACTTTTTTACCTATCCTAACAGTATGTTGCTTGAAAATCAAGGGAAGGATTATGTGGAATCAGATACACAAACAAATAGGCTTGCTTTCATTCTGTTGAACTATGCTCTTAATGCGGAAAACGTTTGAATGCCCAAGCTCATCTATTTCACAGGTATGTGTGTGTTGCTTGTTAAGAATTATTGTATGCTTTATAAATTTTCTACGATGGTTTAAAGTGAACTTTAGAGTGTTTTAATTTGGATGTTGAATGTAGGAAATACAGATATCTGAGAAATCACATGATTCTTCCACTCATCCTGAGAACATTCAACCTTCTCAAAGGTCATCATTGAATGTTCCAGTGCAGTCGAAAACATGATCATGTCTCTCATTCTGCCGGCTCCAGGCTGTACGACTTGAAATACAGCATCTAAGTTGTACCACCACAATAAGATGGAATCGCAGCAAAGAAGTCATGTGGCTTACTTATATAGGATGTTTGACTGAGCAGCTCTTTTGGTCTGTAATCTTTATCTGGTCTGTAATCTTACTTATCTGGTCTGTAATCTTTATCTGGAACCAAGAAGACAGTTTTTGTGAATTTTTTATGCAAAATTATAAAGCTTGTTAAGAAGTGATGTTTGTTACATTTGGATAAACTTGGTTGGTATCTTACAATGGAATGCCAATTTGAAAGACAATTGGGTTGTTTCACATTAATTTTTCTTGTTCTTGACATGAGTTTGCAAAATAAGCTGATGTTTGACGTGAAAGTAAACTCGATGATGATGGTCCTCTTACTGGAAGCGGTGCCAGAGGAATTGGTGAATCTATTGCTGGATCCTTCCAGTGTGAAGAATAGAGGATTTTAAAACTCAGAGGTGCATGAATCAGTAGCTCACAAGATACTTCAATCGCATCTTTGAAACCTTCAAGTGGATTCTCTGAACGAGCAGCTATGAATTTCTTCATTTTTCTTCTGATATTTGCAGTTGATATGTCTCACCATGGATTCAATGCATCAGAAGGAGAATCAATTTTGATTTAGCATTCATTCTCAGCCAAAGTCTGTAAAAATAATTGATTTTCATGATCCTCATTAGATTTTCTACCAAGGAACTCATTTTGACTGCAAGATATTAGGAAACGTTTGATTTGGACTACTGATGATGGCTTCACGGTTAATGGCTAAGATTAAATTCACTCCGATTTAATAATCAAAACTCACTTATAGAGAAAGAGAATTTTTAATGTCATGAAATCACTTACATCTTATATTTCTCTGGCTATAATCTACCAGCAGGCTAGATTTGATGGTAAAATCTACCAGCAGGCTATAATCACTTCTATCATGTATGTTAAGAGGATCATTTTAATGTAAACTGATTTGGTTCCCCCTTTAGCCGTTGCATTCTAAACTACAGGTAGTAAATTTGAATGACAAAGCTGAGAACTATGAGCTAAAATTTATCAGGTAAGTCAGAATCTAGAAAAACACTAAGGAAAATCTTCCTTAAGTTCAGATCACAGAATAATCAAAAAAGTTTGTTTATCAGAATCTTTGAGTTCAGATCACAGAATTTTTAAGGACAAGCTATCAGTTACATATAGCAAATTATATCAACCAACTCAAAATCATCACAACCCAAGTAAATACAACTACAAATATAGCAATTCTAAACTTCTTATTCAGTGAACAAATTTCAGCACCCAACTTCATAGTATCAGAATTGTTGTTAACGTCACTGAATCGATCATTGCACTCAACTGCATCCTTGTAACCAATAGATGTCTTCAATTCACTAATCTCCAATTCTAATTTTTTGTTCTCTCTCTTCAAATTATTAATAATTTCCTTCGTTCTCTCTGACAGTTCTGGATCATGCCATAAGAAGAAGCCGTATCCATTTTCCTGCATTTTAAATGAACATAATTAAAAACCAATAATTAAAAACTAACAGTAACACATTGTTGTTACCTAAGTTATTGTATCAAAAACTTACTCTAAATTTTTGACAGGAAAAAAATCGTCTTTCTGGATTGATTTCTTTCCATGATGTCCATATATAGATTAGCTCTTAACCCACAATAACAAAATATATGGGGAGCACCACATTGCTCGTCATTCATGCGTCTTCGAGTGAAAGATGATGATGATGATGAAGATTGGCCACTTGCCATGAATTATCTTTCCTTTTTCCTTGTAAGATGAAGGATTCAAAGATGATAATTATTGGAATGAAATGAAATCAATGGTGATGAGCAAAATGATATACCAGAGTTGCTGCTCAAGTTAAGGGAAATATTTGATACTCTAGAATATCTGGATTCCTATGCAGGTTAAGGGAAGCTACTGTGAGTTCCTAAGGAAGGCAAACACCTTCATCATCTTTATTTTAATCCATTCATGTAATCTTGTAATATGAACTGGAATCACTTTAAGTAAAGAGAAATATGATTTGCATAATGAATAGATTGACATGATTGGTACCTCAAAATCTTTTTTAAAAAAAAATCCACAGCTCAAAGAGATTCCTATGACAACAGATTCAAGAACACTTCAAATGATAAGGAAACGACTGAAAGTAAAACATTCATGAATAAGAAATCCATCCTGTATGCTTTCTTTCCCACTGAGCTAAATCTTAAAGGAAGGAGTTTTACATCATAGTTAAATTACATTTTGTGGAAATAGAAATCCTAAGAACAGAATGGATCTTAAAGGATCAGTCTAAGTCCCCTTCTCTTTTGTTCAATCGCAACAAACCAAATTAGACAAATATAATTCATTGCAACAGAAAGTCACAACAGAAAGTCACCATACCAAATTAGACAAATAGAAATCATCACAACAGAAAGTCACCATACCAAATTAGACAAATAGAAATCATCACAACAGAAAGTCACCATACCAAATTAGACGAATAGAATTCATCACAACGGAAAAAGATCCAAAATGCAGTCTCCATCTTGTTCAACTAATTCTTCCCTACTATTGTAATTCTTCCCCACCTCTGTTGTAATTCTTCCCCACAACAGAAAGTCACCACTGTTGTAATTCTTCCCCACCTCTACTGTAAAAAAGATGATTTTTTGGCAGGCTTCTGATCACAAGTGTGGTGTGCCAAAACTCTAATGTGGTGTGCCAAAACATAAATGCAAATAAACAGATTAAAAAATTGATTACAAGCAATGTGATCGAATATGAAATTTGAGTACTAAGATGAAAAACTGAAAATCCCTAAACCCTAATCCACAAAAACCTTACCGAGAGGAGGCTGGGAGGCTGTGTATGATCGGAGGGAGATGTTGGGAGATGCTCGGTTCGCGAGGAGTCATTTTTCAGGCAGCTTGGCGACGCAGAGGAGCTTGGGAGGGTGGCTTCTTGGTGACGCAGAGGAACTCGCGAGGGGGGGGGGGGCTACGATCGGCGGAGGGTGACTGCTTGGCGGCGCCGAGTCGCTCGCGAGGGGGGAGGTCTTGGATCACGCCGAGTCGCTCGTGAGGGGGGAGAGCTTGGCGATGCCGAGTTGCTCGCAAGGGGGGAGGTCTTGGATCACGCCGAGTCGCTCGCGAGGGGGGAGAGCTTGGCGACGCAGAGTCGCTCGCGAGGGGGACTCCGATCGGCGGAGAGCTTGGCGATGCAGAGTCGCAGGCGAGAGGGGGGAGCTCCGCTTCGGGCAGAGGGTTTCAGCGGAGGAGAGGGTGTGGCTCGACGCGCGGAGGAGAGGTTCGGCGTTTAGGGTTTTTCTCTTGGCACGGGCGCGTTTGTGAAATTTCATCGCGAGTGGGCGAGTTTTTGGCCACGCGAAATGTGCAGCTGACGTGGACAGAGATGACATGGCTGCCAGCTCAGTCGCTCTCCCATTCACTCTCCCAAATTCACTCTCTCTATCATTTCTCATAAAAATAATAACGTTTACAAAAGAATACATCCAAATCGAAAAAGGTCAATTCGTAATGTGAGATTGACGTAACTTTGCGTGGAATCTGATCTATCATAAGCATATTTAATTAGAAGTGAATAAATGCTCACAAGCAATCATTTAATCCATCGAAGATAAAACAAAAAGAAACTCTAGTTTCCGAGTGAAATCGGAATGAAGCGATACCACAATGTAAAAGTTGGACAGATCAAACAAAAGCTTACCAAAATAGAAGATGGATTGAAGAAGCAGCTATCACCACCTGTGTAGGAAACCAACCCTTGAAGAGGAGGAGCTCACGGCGAAATCAAGATGATGAGAATGAGAGGATCAACTTGGGTAAAACTATGTCAAGTAGAAAATTCTAAACCTAACTAATTCTTAATTTTTAAATCTCTCTAAGACAAAGTAGATCTGAGATGAGCATCTCTTGAGTCTCACCTCATGTCCGGGCCTCTTCTAGTAAAATTCCTTTTACGAGATTCATAATCCTGAGATTCAATAATCTGTTAACACTTTAAAGCATGATTCTCTTTAAATAGAGCGCGAACCTTGGGATGTTAAGCTTCTGAACTGTCCTCGTGAGTACTTTCCGATTTACCCTGATACCCGTTAGAAAATTTCTATGGAGCCGAGCTAATCATTCAAGATTCGACATTATCCAACCTCGTTAATCGTTTTTTCTTAAAAAAAAAGAGAAAAAGTTGATAATGTATAATCATAAAATATCTAATAAAATCTAACTTCTTTTCCACTCATAGGGATTTTAATAGAAATCTCGTGGGAATGACTTTCAGCAGAGTGTAACTTAGGGCGAATCCAAAATTATAAGTTTGCAAGACTACATACTAAATAAAATAATTATTATAATAATGACCTTTCTAATCTTTCACAAAAATATATATTTAATTAAAATTTGATAAACATAAAATTTTTATTTTTAAATGAAGTCATTTAAGGGATTGGAACCCTAAATATGTATTAAAAAAATTTATTAAATATTTATTTTTAAAAATTTCAAATAATATATATATATATATATATATATATATATATATATGAGCAATGATAGGGAGAGTGAAAATGAGAGAGTAAAAATCATAGTGAATGATGTGGCATGACGTGGTATGACGTGACACTTTATATGCATACGTCCGATTATCACTTGGACACTATCGACGGTCTTCGGCCGCCACCCCTAATCAAACTATATCCTGGGGGGCACGGTGAATCCGTCAGAGATCATGCATGCAACGTGCCACATCATTCACTATGGTTTTCACTCTCCCATTTTCACTCTCCTAATCATTATTCTATATATATATATATATATATATATATATATATATATATATTAAGAAAAAAAATTTATATATGGGTGGCAACATGAAACCTACTCACATGATTTCGTAAAATGATAATTTTTATTAGAATATATAGACTTTGATGGATGATCTGTAGAAAGCAGAGAGGTTATTTTTAAAATATAGTATGAGATTTTAATAATATCGAAATCTACTTATTCAATTTAGTAAAATGTTGATTTTTATTAAAATGTATAAATCTGTTAAACAACTAGTCGAAATTTTAAGAGAGGTGTTTTTCCCACCCCTCTCCTATTTCATTTCTCACCCTCCTCTCTCTCTCCTTATTGAAATGTCACATATGTCCTCCTCTTTTCTTTTCTTCTTTTTTATTTTTAATTTATTTAAATTTTTATAAAATAAATATTAATGAAAAAATATTAATAAAAAAAATAAAAAATAATTGCTGTCATTAATTTTTAATTAATTTAATTAATTATTTTTTTATCAATAATTTTTTTATTATTTTATTTTATTTTATTTTTATTATTTAAGTAATTTTATTTATTATTTTTTATAAATACTTTATTTTTAAAATTTTATATAAATTTAATTTAGTTTTATTTTTAATCAATTTTGTTTATTTTCTTTTTTCATAATACTTGTATTTTTTTAATTTATTATTTTTTTAATTTGGTTTTTTTATTGATTTTATTTTTTTATTAATTAGGTTTTTTATCTTATTTTTTTGAAAAATTTTGTTATATGTCTATAATCTTTTGCTTATTTTTAGTTATAAATTTTAGGAGATATTATTTATAAAAAATTTTAAAAGTATAAAAATAAAATAAAATTTATATATCTAAAACTAACAAAAATACTAACAATTAATAGTGAACACATTCATAACTTAAGAACAAACATTTTTTTTTCAAATGAAGAACACATGTAATAATACAAAAAAATATAAAAATGCATAAAAAGTACATTTTTAGTCAATATTGCCTTCAAATTCTGCTCCTGACGCGTTTGGTGGTGGTATATCCATTACTTCGTACCACAAATGAATACGTGTCCTTTAACGAGTGACCCATCCTTTAGCTTCATACAATGAATGTTGCCACCACCACGTTGGAATGGGAGGTACAGGGTAATGAGGATATAAGAAAACTTGTACAAAGTGATTATCAACATGAGCAATAGCAATTTCTCGACGCTTTTGGTTTGGAACTGGAGGAGTTCTTAATGGCAAGTGAGTAAAACAACTCCCAACATTCTCACCAAATGTATGCAGTACAAGATTGTACCTTGATGCGATGACAATTTCCAAAGGCATTACATCCATCCAAAATATTTGTGAGGCACTCGGTTCGAACCAATTCAATGAGAATAATAGATTAGTTACCAAATTTGAATCTGGATAAAGTTGATAAAAAATAATAAATAAATTAAATAAAAAAAATAAAAATATTAATGAAAAAATAATAAACATTAATTAAAAAAATAAAACTAAATAAAATTATTATATATAAGTATTAATGAAAAAATAATAAACAAAATTAATTTAAAAAATAAAACTAAATAAAATTAATATATATATATAAGTATTAATGAAAAAGTAATAAATAAAATTAATATATATATATATATATATAAAAGTATTAATGAAAAATAATAAAAAAATTTAATTAAAAAAATAAAATGAGAGAATGAAAAGGGGAGGGGCACATGCGTCATTTGACACGGGGAGAAAGAGGGGTGGAAGGGGTGCGCGTTGTCAAGGGGATGGGAGAAGTAATTTCCAATTTTAAATAGGCGGATAAAATTAGATGTTAGAATATTATAACAGAAGACAAGGTGTCCTAAGACACACATTAATTTAATTATTTTATAAAAATATTTGTCCGGATGGATATTGAAATGGGAGGTTATGGAAAAGTAGTTTTGCCCTAAAACAAACAAATAAAATAAAATAAAATAAGTAGCCGACCCAATGCGTCTCGCGGAGGAGGGGAACCGACAACGCCGATGTGGGGCCCGCAGCGAGTTCCTCTTTCAGCCATCCACGCGCGCCCTCAGGAGCGTCACTGACGAGGGGCCTCCTCCATAAATGCTCTCTCCCCGACCTCGAACTCGACGCCTTGCTCCTCCCGTTCCCAATCCCTTCTCTACTTCTCCTCTGTTTCGATGACCAGAAGAGGAGGAGAAGCAGAAGAAGAAGAATTGAAGTGCTCGTTATCCTCGTTACCTCTTCTCCCATCCCCAATTCGCCCTTCCAAACCGGATCCGTAAGGACATCGCATCGATCTCCGCCATGGGAACCGAGGTACTGCGTCCCCAGGACTGCCTCCTCCGCCACCCCAAACCCTTCCGCCGGACCAGAAATCCTTCCTCCAAGCGCATCGTCTCCAGACGAGGCGAGTGTCTGCAGGGATCCAAGCCAAGGAAGCGCGAGATCACGGCTGCCAGCGTCGTATCGGAGTGCGTCCCAGGGCGGTTGGCGCGGGATGTGGCCTCGAGAGAGGTGCGGGTGAAAACGGCACTATTGACGCTCCCTCAGGACGTGTACGCGGGGTCGGCATGCTCGTTGTCGCCGTCGCCGCGGGCGTTGCCGCTGCCGAGATTCTCGATGAGGACAGAGGAGGCGACTGCCTTCGCCACCAGAGATTTGAGGCGGTTGCTTCGGCTCGAATGACATGCCCTAGGTCGCGATTCATGGGAGAAAACGAGGGAGGAACAACCCTAAAATTCAATCTTTTGTAGGCCCCTTTTTCTTCTCTTTGGATCAGAATCGAATTTTTATTGTTTTCTTGTATCCCGTGCGAGTTTTATTAGCCCGGATTGAGTTATAGGAATTTGGGCGATGAGTGCCAAGACGATCGAGGAAATGTAAACGAAGCGAATGAGGAAAATTGAGGCGTGTAGAAATTGGTTTGGTCCCCAACTCTCATTCATACCTGGTGGAATCTAATCTGTGAATAATCACAATAGTTTGAAGTGAAATCAGATTGCTTATCTTGAATTGCTTGATGCAAGAGAGTGCTGAAGGTCAGCTTGTAAGCGATGTCTGGCTGCATTCGAGGATTTGTTCTAACCCTGATGAAGAAGATAATGAAAACGTTGACAACAACACTTTTTTTTTTTTCATTTTCCTCTTCCGATTCCTTCATTCAACACTTTTTTCTGCAGCAGCAGAGCCCGTCGACGGTGGATACCCGATTCCATGCCTATTTTGAGGAAACAGCATGAAGATGCCTCCGGCGACTGTGCCGATCACCGGCGGCAGCGCAATCACCAGGATCTTCTCCTGGACAAGTAGCGTCGGGTAGAAGCACGTCACCGTGTTGTTATCCAGCAGCGCGACCGCCGCGAACACGAGCAGCGAGAGGGCGGCGTGGGCGAAGTCACCCAGCCGGAGCTTGTACTTAGAGAGGTCATTCCTCGCCGCGGCGCCGGAGTCGGAGAAGAGCCAGATCCCGCGCGCTGTCACAATGCCGTAGTAAAGCTCGCCGTCGGCGGGGTCGAGGAAGCTGTCGGTGAAGCAGGCGAAGGAGCAGTTGAAGGCGCAGGCAACGAGGAGCGCGCCTGAGAGCCACCTGTTTACGGCGGTGCACTGGCCGACGTTGGTGAGGAGCGGGCTGAGGAACTGGAAGAGGAAGACAGTGCCGCTGGGGAGGAGCTTGATGAGGTCGCCGACTCCCTTGAAGGTGCGTTCGGTTATCGTCGCATCACTTCTGGAAGAGAGCTCTTTGGCCATGGCTGGCGATCGGTTGCTGTGTGTTCGCATTAAGAATGTTGCACAGAGGCATTTATAAATTATAATGAAATGGCGGAGAGAGTTTGCTTGCGACTTGCGTGTATTACCGATGCGTGAACGATTGACATTGTTTTGCTTCACTCTTTGGATACTTATCTCTCTTTTTTTTTAAAAGTCACTCGCAGTTTCAGACATTCTGAAAAGAAATAAATTATAATTTTACATTTAAAAAAATCAAATATCTAATAAGATATTTATTTATATATAATAAAAATTAATCTCAAATTCTATTATAAGAAATATTCATACAAATATCATCTACTTCAATCATGAATTTTATTTTTTAAGTTCACTGGATACTAAGGGTGTGTTTGGTTCAGGGTGATCAGTGATAACCTTGGTTATCTGTCCAAGGTTATCGTTGATAACCTTATTTGATTTAGATTATCATCAATTCCCATAATCTAAGGTTTTCTGAGATTCCGGGGTTAAGGAAATCTTTCTGTCACAATTACCCTTGTTTTTTCTTTTTGAAGCCACAGGTTGTGGTCAGCGATAGCGAGCAACGAGTCGAGGCGAGCAATAGCGAGCGGAGGTGGCGGCGAGCAACGACGAGCAACCGGAAATGATAGAGAAGCAAATTGACCTCTACCTTCTCAAACCTCCGTTCCTCTACTCAGCCTTCATCATCGACGATCTCACTCATTGCTCGGATGGAAGAAGTTTGGAAGCGGCGGTGCGGCAGAGAGGGAGAAGAGAAAGTGACGCTAAAGCGAAAATGTTTCGTGCCTCCGAAGTGCGGCATCGGCGACATCGAAGTGCGGCTATATTAATCCGGCAATATTCTCCCGTCAGTCGAGATGGCGACAAGAGGGGGGCGCATGGCGAGGGAAGGGTGATAACCGAGGGATGTTGTCGGCGGTGATGCGTTGGGGAAGGACGACGCTCGTGACGATGGAGAGGGCGTTGGCGTGAGTCGAGGAGAAGAAGAGATCGAGAGAGAGGGGAGATCGGGAACGGCGGCGACAACGAGATGAGGGAAGAAGAACCGGACTTAATAATAATATAAAATAAATTATTGAAAATTAAACATTTTCTCATTTAATTAATTAAGATGGTTAAAACATATTTTCTTTTTATCCTATTTATCCCTATAAAAACTAAAAAAAACTCTGAAAATTTCTGAAATTTTTTTAAAAATTCTAAAAAAAATCTTTAAGATTATTTTTAATTAACTCTTACTATTTAATTTTTATTTAACTCTTATTTATTTAATTTTTATTTTAATAAATACAATCATAAATTATCGATTCCGACGATTGATATAATTCTCTACACTTAAATCAAGGTAAAAATAAATATATAATATCATCATATTTTTTTATTTTTAATTTGGGCAAACATATAATATTTAATATTGAACTAAGGGTAATATGGTAAAATATTATACTAGGTTATATACTAAAACCTCCAAACAAACAAAGTTTTATTGTATTACCTAAATTGAACCAAACAACATCAGGTTATGTTTCATTCCTTATAACCAAGGTTATGTGATGACCTGATAATCATATAACCAAGATTATTAATGATCACCTTGAACCAAACGCACCTTAAGAGTTCCTACACAGACATTTAATCTTAGTCATTTTGTAAGAGAATGGTTAGTGATATGGGTAAAGAGAAGGTGAAGGGTCAATGAGGGCATTTTAGTCACTATGCTGTCCCTTTTTAGGGTTTAGTTTTGACAAAGAAAGAGGGGGCGGGACACTGATTATGAGGGAGGAAGAAGAAAGAAAAGCAAGAGGAAGAAGAAAAAGGAGAAAGCGAGAGAAAGAAGAAGCGCGGCTTTCCCTTCGGGCCCTTCTCCTTCGATGAGCCCCTAGGGTCGTCGGCGTCGCCGCCTCCCCCATGCTGCCACTATCATCGCCTTAGATGCCGGCTGCCTCCGTATGGGGATCTCCACGCCGTTGCTACCGTCTCCTTCAGATCCAGGCACTTCGGCTAGCCCCGGCATACATCTAGCCTCCCCTGTGCTAGCGCTGAGCTTGTACATCGACGTCGCCGTTGACGTAGATCCACCACTCCCAGTGCCAATCAGTTGCTATCGGCGCCGATCCATTAATGCCGGCGACGATCCATCGTTATCGGCGCCGATCCATTACTGCTGGCGACGATCCATTGTTCCGAGAACCTCAGAACATATCCAGTAATTCTCTGAAAACTTTTCTGGACTGAGTTTTCGAACTATCGTATTTTACAGTGAATCTATCTAGGGTTTTTTTTAATTTCTCAAGCTTTGCTCTCAAAGCTTGATTTTCCCTTTCTAGATTCTTAAACCTATAATCGACATGTGCACCATAAACATTCTTAGACCTATCCATTCTAGGCATGTGTCTCCCCTTCTCAGGATTAATGCCTTGATCTTTAGGTCTAATGGTTTTATCATGAAATAATTTCCTAGGATTTTGGTATGCAATATTAATCCTACTCCTATCATTATATTTAAAACAAAAATTTTGTATGGGTAAATAATTTATATTATTTCTAGTATGCATGAATGAATTTAAATTTGAATTACATTTCAATTAGGGATTACCTCCCTTACTCTTATAGCACTCCCTTGAAGTGAGCTCCTTTTCTTCTTCTCTCATTTTTTCAAATGTTCTAATATTTTGAATTCTCCTTTCCGTGAGCATTGAGTGTGGTAGTGTCCTAGCTCATTACACGTGAAACACCGAATATGTTTTTTCTCCTTCTTTTTTCTACAACTCATATTAGAATATAAAGGAATGAAAATGGGTTTAGGGTCTACATTCTTTTTCTTACACAATGAACACTTGTCCTTGTAGTGCCCCTTATCCTTACACCTGAAGTACATAATGTGGTCTTTTGACTTTGCTTTGATGAAGGTACTTGCAAGGTTGACTTCCAAGATCTCTTCTTCATTTGTCTTGACTTTCTCTTCAACCTTGGATGAAGTGGATAACGTTTCTTCATCTTCTTGTGTCACTTCACTTGAGGAGGTAGATGATTTTTCTTCTTCTTTCTCCTCCTCTTATGTTAAACTCATCTCCTCATCTGATTGGTCTTTCTCCCCATCTTGGACCATTAAGTTCATCTCTTTAGGCTCTTCTTCTTCTTATACTCATGTAGGGTTTTCATGAAGAACAATCACTTTGCTCCATAATTCATGAGCATTCTTATATTCACGTACACGACTAACCACATCATTAGGTAAAATATTAATCAAAATTGATATTACCTTATTATTTACCTTTGATTGTGATTGTTGCTCCTTGGTCCAATAACATGTTCGAAGCTTCTTCCCTTACTTGTCTTTTGGGGCTTCAAATGGTTCTTTGAGTGCGATCATCAAATCACAATCCATGTCGAACCATGTCTTGACCCGCAACCTGCAATAGACAAAACTCTCGCGGTCATATGGAGGTGGAACAGTGATGTCGTCCCCCATTCTTTCTTTAAGCATTATTTCCTCTAGCTCTTTACTCTCTCAGCGATTAGTCCGTAAATGAGCGACCTCGCTCTAATACCACTTATTGGGGACTCGATCGTATGACTAGAGGGGCACGGGCGGAGCCAATTAAGGCCCAATGTGGGCAGTTGCCCACACTGGGCCCAACAACCAAAGTTTAGTAGTAATAAAAAATTAAAAAAAAAGAAGAAAAGGTGAACACGACAACAAATTAAAAAAAGGAAAAAATAAAAAATTTGAAACGTTCAACATGAGTCACATGCAGATTAAAAAAAACAGATTAAATAACAAAAAAAGAAACATTAAATTTTGTTTTCGTCCGTGAGACCGTGACTCAACGCCGCCCTCACCGACTCGCCGAAAACGAGAGATCGCACTCGTCGCCTCGTCGTCCCGACACAGTGACACTCCATAGGAGTTAAATTTTCTAATCTTTATACTTAATACTCTACAATATTGCATAAAAATGAAACGACTCAAGGTAACCACCTAACCCTAATTTCTAAATCCCTATTTATTTTTTCCTATCAAAGAAAAATTTGGTGTACCCGTTGGTTTATAAGCTTTTGACATTGGCATTAATTCTACCGGTTGCGACTGCGACGGTAGAGAGAGTATTTTCTGTCATGAGAATTGTGAAAGACAGGTTGCGTAATTGAATGAGTGATGATTGGATGAATGATAGTCTCATTGTTTATGTAGAAAAAGATATATTTCTATCAGTTGATAATGAAACTATTGTACAAAGGTTTCAAAATATGAAGACTCAAAAAGAACAATTATAAGGTAATTATTTTGTGAGGCTTTGTGATTATAAAATTTTATATCTTTTTCATAAATTATATTATATTGTTAATTGCCTACACTGAATTAATATTCTAACTCCGCCCTTGTAGAGGGGAGAATAGTAGTTCACCCACTTGTTCGTCGGTTCTTCCTACAATTGTTAGTTACGCAAGCGGAATAATATAAACTAAACTAATAAAGAAGAGCACAAACCAATTTAACATGTTTCGGAGATAAGACTCCTACTCCACGGTAGTCCGTAAGGTGGACGATCCCGACCGTCGATGGATGAGTCCACGGAAAGTCTCCGGTTAGCTCGTGTAGCTCCTTGTGGGTGGAGAAACCTCACCACAACTCGCACAAGACCCCTGAGCACAAAGACTACTAATTGACCTTTAACCAAAGTCAATTTCGTCAACATTAGCTAGCCAAACCAAGCTCCTTTAAATAGAGCTCGTGGCTGAACTAGTCGTTACCAGTCGATTGGTGTCAACACCAGTCGACTGCTCCAGCTGAATTCAAACGTTATAGCCCAACGTTCGAATTCCAGCCGACACTAATCGACTGCACAGAAGATCATTTAGCTGATCTTTCTTTGAGCTCTACCAGTCGACTGCTCCCAGCAGCAATCGACTATCCAAATCCTAAACCTAGGATTTCCCTTCACAAGTATAGTTCACTCAGCACTCAGACCCTCATGTCTCACTTGATTCTTCTTGCAACCTCGACCTGTTCCCTTCAGGTCTTCTTTGACTTTGACTCTCCTCCCTTGGATGTATACAAGCACGTGGCTCATCTCCATATGTTATCCTTCGTGTATACCTTGAAGTCTTCTTCTCTCGACTTATCGTTTCTATCTTGTCCATGGTCCCTCGGATGCACCATCCTTCACCGGAACCGACGCCGTCAAGCTAAGTCTATGTGCATCCTGTAGGACCATAGATTGCCTCAACAGAAATTGCCTCCACCCACTTAGATACATAATCAACGGCTAACAATATATAAATAAAACTGAATGAGACTAGAAAAGGACCCATGAAATTAATTCCCCAAACGTCAACAATCTCATAAAACAGAAGTTGTTGTTGGGGCATCTCATCTCTCCGTCCTATTGTTCCTACCCGTTGGCAACGCTCACAAGTCTTAACCATTCGAGATGCATCCTTAAATAGGAAAGGCCAATAAAATCTTGCATCTAAAATTTTTCTAACTGTTCGTTGTGGTCCAAAGTGCCCCCCCCCCCCCCCCCCCCCCCACATGCTAACGAGTGACAAAAAGATAGCACTGATTGAAATTCGTCATTAGGAATACACCTTCTAACCATTTGGTCGCTACAAAATCTCCACATGTATAAATAATCCCAAACGTAATATTTTGCATCACTCTTTAATTTATCACGCTATTGTTTAGAAAAATCCTTAAGAAAAACATGTGCTGCTAAGTAATTAACCAAATCAGCATACCATAACATCTTACTGTGCAACTGTAATAGCTGCTCGTTAGGAAATTCATCTATAATTGGTGTCGAATCCATCTCCCTTCCAATCCTATTCAGGTGATCAGCTACAAGGTACTCCTTCCCTCTCCTATCGCGAATCTCCACATCAAATTCTTGTAGTAGACGCATCCAACGTATCAATTTGGATTTTTCATCTACTTTCTTCATGAGATACCTAATTGTTGGATAATCAGTAAAGACAAATAAGGTGAAAACACACTACATAAGATTGGAATTTATCTAATGTAAATATAATAGTCAAAAACTCTTTTTCTGTTGTTGTATATCTGATCTGATCTGGATCTAATGTTTTTGAAGCATAGGAGATCACATGCGACAGTCCATCAGGTCGCTATGCTAAAACTGCCCCTACTGCATAGTTTGATGCGTCGCACATCAACTCAAATGGACAAGTCCAATCTGGAGACAATATAATTAGAGCTAAGATAGGGTTTCGAGCTTATTGAACGTGTCCTTGTACTCCTCATTGAACTCAAATTCCACATCTTTCTGTAACAGTCTAGAAAGAGAGGTAAGACAATTTTGCTTAAATCTTTAATGAACTTGCGGTAGAAACCTACATGACTAATAAAAGCACAAACATCTCAAACACATGAAGGATAAGAGAAGGAAGTAATAATATCTAATTTAGTAGGATTTACCTCAATTCTCTTCTAGAAATAACATGGCCCAAAACTATCCCGTGGTTAATCATAAAATGATATTTCTCAAAATTAAGCACTAAATTGGTTTTCACACATTTACTCAAAACTAAGGACAGATTATCTAAGCATGCATCAAATGATGAATCATGAATTGTAAAGTCATCCATAAACATTTCTATGCAATGTTCAAATAGTTCTGAAAAAAATACTTACCATGCACCTCTGAAAAGTACCTGGAGCGTTGCAAAGTCCGAATGGTATACAACGATAGGCAAAAGTTTCAAAAGGGCAGGTAAAAGTTGTCTTTTCTTGATCCTCTAGAGCTATAGGTATCTGGATATATCCAGTGAATCCATCCAAAAAGTAATAATAAGACTTCCCTGCAAGTCTCTCCAACATTTGGTCAATAAATGGTAAGGAAAAATAATCCTTCCTTGTGGCTTGGTTCAACTTGCGATAATCAATACAAACTCTCCATGAACTTGGCAATCTCATGGGTATCAACTCATGATCTCTGTTAGCTATTAGTGTGACACTGGATTTCTTTGGTATCGCATACACAGGACTTACCCACTGGCTATCCGAGATGTGATATATAATATTGGCTTTGAGAAGCTTTACCACCTCAGTTTTGACCACTTCCCAAATAAGAGGGTTAAGCCTTCGCTGTGGTTGCCTGACTGGCCTTGCATTATCCTCCAAGAATATTGAATGAGTACAAATAGAAGGGCCAATACCTGGTATGTCCTCAATACTCCATTCTGTAGCTTTCCGATGCTGCCGCAGAAGATCAAGTAGTTTTTGTTCTTGTTCTAACTCAAGGTCTTTAGCAATAATCATAGGTAACTGTTGATTATTTTCCAAATAAGCATATTTTTGATGTTTGGGCAGTAACTTCAGCTCAGGTTTAGGTGGCTGCCTTGCCAATGGAAGTTGTTTTTCTAAATTTGAATCTGTCCCTCCTTTTTGTACGTCTAGGCTGTTAGCATACATAACTGAACTCCTTTTTGTACGTCTAGGCTGTTAGCATACATAACTGAACTCCTTTTTGTACGTCTAGGTTGTTAGCATACATGACTAAACTGGAAGAATTTACTCCTATGCTTCCATCATCATCCCCCTCTGAATCACTATCATAATTATTAATTGGAATGTCAAAATAATCAAAAAGCCTATCCAAATCCGAGGTAACACATCGAAGATTTCAAAATATGTCTCTTCTAATATGTCAATCCCAAGCAAGGAATGATTTTCAGTCAATCCCAAGAAAGGAATAATTTTCAGCAAGATATTTCATTGCATCCAAAATGTTGAACTGAACCAATGTGTCACCAAATTCTATGGAAAGTGTCCTTGCGTGAATGTCAATCTTTGTCTTTGTCGTTTTAAGGAACAGTCTCCCCAGGCAGGGGTGTGCATTCGGTCAAAATCGAACCGACCGAACTGAATAAACTGAAAACCGAATTAACCGATTTTTTTTGAACCAACCGAACCGACCGAATTTTCTACCAAAACCGAACTTACCGAACCGATTTTTCTTCGGTTAATTCGGTTTTTGACCGAATTAACCGAAATTTTAAATTTAATTTGATTTTTAATTAAAATTACCAGATTTTATTTAATTAATTATGTTTTTAAATAAAAAATAATTAAATTAATATATTTATTCGGTTTATTCGGTTTAACCGAATTACAAAAATTAAAACCGAAACCGAACCGATTTAACCGAAAAACCGAACCGAAATTTAAAAAAAAATCGAAAACTGAATTAACCGAACCGAATTTCAAAATTCGGTCGGTTCGGTTCGGTTATTTCGGTTTTTCCGAAATTTTACTCACCCCTATCCCCAGGATGAGTGAGCGTAAGTTGGGCTTGAAGATGTCTCACCTTCCATGTCTAATATATAAAAATATGCCTAAAATATTAATTCTCTCACGTTGACCAAAATATCCTCAACTACTCCTGCCGGATGAACAAAATTACGATTTGCTAGCTGTATTACCACCCCGGTAGGCTATAATGGTCCAATCCCAAGTGCTTGGTAAATAGACTTTGGCATTACATTAATTAAAGCTTTAAGATTTAGCATTGCATTCTCCAAGCTTTGATTTCCAATGACACATGGTATGGCAAAAACTCCTGGATCCGTGCACTTTTCGGGCAGTGGTTGAATAAGGGCAAACACATTCTTTCCCATACTAACTGAGTTATTCCCCTTCAATTTCTTTTTATGGGCGTACAATTCCTTTAAGAACTTGGTATTTGATGACTTTTAGCAAGGGAATCTTCACCTCTACTTTGCTGAAAATGCCCGTAAGTATAAGTATCCCAGGTGAGTTTTGATATAGTCAACTGAGTCAAGTTAGGTCTTATTATGTTTGATCCCTGTGTCTAAGTGTGTAGGAGCTTAGGAGTGCAGGAAGTCGAGCGGAAGAAGCAGCGGTCGAGAAGGATGGCGCGGGAAGGGAACTAATGAGCTCGGTGCATCTGAGGGACACGGAGGTTTGCGGAAGAGTACGCCGGTGGAGCGAGAATGATGTGCGCGACATCCGAGGGACGAGAAGCTGGGGGGAAGCACACTCGAGGAGAAGGCCGAAGGAGGGTTCGGGTAAGCTCAATTTTGAAAGGTATGAGATCATCGAAGAAGACTCGTTAGAGACTAGTCAGTGTTGCGCTGACTTAAAGTCACTCGGGCACCCATGAATGGGGGCACCCTTATGCACTTGAACGCCCATGTTCCCGAGCGCCCCAGTGCATATAAGTGCATGAGAAACCAGTATTGATCCAGAAGTAGCTGTTCGTGAAAGTTACAAAGTGGATAACCCCTAAGTCACGTGTCAGGTGCCCCTAAGCGCTCAGGCGCCCGTGTAAGGCCACGCCAACGATTGGATAAACTTCACTGGGGCTATAACTAGACCCCCCCCCCCCAAAGCTCAGTTACAAACATCAATTCAATTGTATATGAATTCCTTTTTACTTTCACTAGTTTTCTGAGTTCTTTATTGTGTAAAAGACTTCTCCGCCCATAAGAAGTATTCTAGTGATTGTGCTACATTTGCCTTGGATTAGCAATCATCCAGATTGCAACCAAGTAACTCGTTTGTGCCTCTTTCTTTTTTTATTTATGTTATTAATCTATTTATGTTATTTGTGGAACTAATCTTGATCTTTGTTTAAGAAAGAACAAAATAGTTGTCTTTATTTTGCAGAGGCAATTTACCCAATCTTGTCGATCGCACAATCATCGACATGACAATAAGTTCCTGGTGCTCTTTAGCTTTCTCTCCATCTGGATCCTTTCTTGAATTAATCACCTTCTGGGGAAAAGGAAGGGTACTAACTCCTCTGAATGTGGCCGCAATTGTGATTCATCTTCCACATTGCTTAGGTCTAGATATTTGACACTGGTGTCAGACTTAGAAGTACTGGATCAACAGTTGCTTTGCCACTTTGTAGCATGATGGCGCTGACATTTCCTCTTGGGTTTCGAACTGTTTGTGAAGGAAGCTGTCATGGCACCTGTGTCATAGGTTGATTGTTGGCAGGTGCATTCTGACCAATTTACCTCTCGTAGTTGTGCTGCTATCGTCATGTCATTTATTGTTGCATTACTAGACTTTTCTACTGCAGCTGCTATTGCATTAGCTGTTGCATTACCATCTGTTATTGTAATTGCTACATTTGCTGTTGTTGTAGCATCATCTCCTCTAACTTGAGTGTCAATGCTTCCGATTTCAATGGCTAGTAAAACTGAGAAGTTCCTGAATTTGCAGTTGCATATGGTGTCGGTTGCCTTTGGAAGGCAAGAGGTGGTTGATATGCTGATTGTTGCTCGGAATTCCCCTACCTCAGATTTTGGTGATCTCTTCACCCTGGATTGTAAGTAAATGACATGGGATCATATGGCTGCTTATACCCTTGTTGTTGCCTCTAAAAAAAACTAAGGATTAGATTAGAAAGCATTTGTTGCGGCCACCTGATCCTCCAAGGTTGAACTCCCTTCTGGTTGAAGAATTGGGCGTGTATCAGTTGGATGAAACAAACTAGAACATAACCCACACATGTTCTCCAAGCGAACAGGTGCATCGGAAGGTGTCTTGTTCACTAATGCTCCACGCTAACTGCATTGATCATGCATCTATCCATTGGCAGTAACCCTTCATAAAAATATTGAATGAGCAAGTGATCACTGATCTGATGATGATGGCAACTAGCACATAACTCTCAAACATCTCCCAATATTCATATAACATTTTGTCGGAAAACAGTTGTATGCTACAGATGGCTCTCCTGATGGCTCCCGATCTTGATGTTGGATAATATTTTTCCAAAAATGCTCTCTTCATCTCTACCCAGCTAGTAATTGACCCCACAGGCCTAGAATACAGCCAATCTTTTGTTGCCTCTTGCAAAGAAAATGGAAAAACCCTTAAGTAAATGTGCTCCACTTCAATTCCATGTGCTTCATGGTGGAGCACACCGCATGGAACTCCTGAAGGTGCCTTAACGGGTCTTCTCCAGCCAACCCATTGAATTTGGGAGCAAATGAATAAGCCCAGAGCGCAGTTCAAAGTCCACATTCAGCTGAGGGATATATATATATATATATATATATATATATATATATATATATATATATATATATATATATATATATATATATATATATAACTTCCTATCAAAATATGCGTTATCATGCAACCCTTAGTTTGGCTCAACCGCTATTAGTGTGGCCCAACCTCCCTGATCAGGAGCTGCCAAAGTGTCGACGTCCTTAGTTGGCTCAACTTCTTCCATTCGGGATCGAGCTATTATCCATTAGTCTTGGATCAGCATATTATTCTTCTTAAGGCTCAATCTCTCCCGTTCGGGGTCAAGCTATCTCCACTGGTCTCGGACCATCAGGAGCTGCCAAAGTGTCGACGTCCTTAGTTGGCTCAACTTCTTCCATTCGGGATCGAGCTATTATCCATTAGTCTTGGATCAGCATATTATTCTTCTTAAGGCTCAATCTCTCCCGTTCGGGGTCAAGCTATCTCCACTAGTCTCGGACCAGTACATTCTCCATTGGTCTCGAACCAACATATTGTCCTGTTCAGGGCTCAACCTCCCCCGTCTGGGGTTGAGTTATCTCCACTACATATTGTCCAATTAAGGGCTCAACATCCCCCATTCGGGATCGAAATATCTCCACTGGTCTCAGACCAACATATTCTCCACAAGTCTCGGACCAACTATCTCCATTGGTCTTGAACCAGCATATTGTTCTATTCAGGGCTCAACCTCTTCCGCTCGGGGTCAAGCTATCTCAACTTGTCTTGGACCAGCTATTCTCCATTGGTCTCAAACTAGCATATTTTCCATTGGTCTCGGACCAGTTATCTTCACTGCTTTCGAACCAATATATTGTCATGTTCTGGGCTCAATCTCCCCTGTTCGGGGTCGACATATCTCCATTAGTCTCAAACCAACATATTCTCTACTAGTCTTGGACCAGTTATTCTCCACTGGTCATAGACCAGCATATTCTCCACTGGTCTTGGATCATCTATCTCCACTAATTTCGGATAGCATATTGTCCTGTTCAGGGCTTAACCTCTCCCGTTCGGGATCTAGTTATCTTCACTGGTCTCGGACCAACTATTCTCCACTAGTCTCAAACCAGTATATTCTTCACTGGTCTTGGACCAGCTATCTCCACCGATTTTGGAACAACATATTATCCTGTTCAGCACTCAACCTCTCCCGTTCGGGGTCAAACTACTCTCCATGGATATCGAACCAGAATATTCTCCATTGATTTTGGACCAACTATTCTCCATTAATCTCGGACCGCATATTCTCTACTTGTCTCGAACCAACTATTCTCCACTAGTCTCGAACTATCATACTCTCCACTGGTCTCGGACTAGCTATCTCCACTTGTCTCGGACCATCATATTGTCCTGTTCAGAGCTCAACCTCCCCCATTCGAGGTTGTTCTATCTCCACTGGTCTCAGTCTAGCATATTATCCACCGGTCTTAGACCAACGATTATCCACTAGTCTCGGACTCGTGATTCTCTCATGTCAGTAAGTCTTTCTCCTCGACCTTATATAGTTAGGAGAGAGCACGATGTCATCTTATGCCAGGTAAGCCTCCCTCGAGCACGATATTGGTATTTTTTCCCCAACTCCACTGATACTTGAGAGTTGAGGGATCGATACTATTTTCTCCCCGAATCTACTAATACGTAAGAGTCGAGAGGTCAATACTATTTTCTCTCTGACTTCACGGTCACATGGGAGGTGCGAGATTGAGCCTCATTATTCTTCTCTACCGACTCCGTGGAATTTTGGGAGTCGCGGATCGAACACTGTCATCGATACAACCACCTACTTGGCTCATCGCTATTCCTTGCTCGGCATGGCCACTACAGTCGTTCACTCGACACCACTTTAGTCGCTCGCTTCGACTCTCAGAGCTCTCTCTCTCTACGTTTTAAGGTTTCACTTGGTTCATTGACTACAGGCGCTCCCATTCTAGCAATTTGCTGTAACATAATTGTCTAGTCAGTCAGACTCACACTTCTTTTGACTAGATTTGAAAGGGAGACTTGTGATACGGGGTAAAGAGAATGTGAAGGGTTAAGGAAGGCATTTTGGTCATTCTACTATGCTACCCCTTTTTAGGGTTTAGTTTTGAGAAAGAAAGAGGGGGTGTGACGCTGTTCACGGGGGAGGAAGAAGAAAGCAAGCAAGAGGAAGAAGAAAGAGGGAGAAATCAAGAGGAAGAAGCAACACGACTTTTCCTTCGAGCCCTTCTCCTCTCCGACGAGCCCCAAGGGCAGTTGCCGACCCCGCTTCCCCCATGCTGCTGCCGTTGTCATCTCCGATGTTAGCTACCTTCGTATGGGGATCTCCATGCCGCCTCTACATCGCCGCCGCTGCCGTCTCCTTCAGATCTGACCACTCCGGCTAGCCCCGGCATAGATCTGGCCTCCCCAGCCATGACGACATTGAGCTTGTACATCGTCATCGTCGTTGGCATAAATCCGCCACTCCCAATGCCAATCAGTCGCTGTTGGCGTCAATCCACTATTGTCAGCATCAATTCGTCGTTGTCATCGTCGATCCAACGTAGATCAACCACATCCGACACTGATCTGACATAGATCAACCACATTCGACACCGATTAACATAGATCAGCCATATGCGGCACTGATCCAACGTGGATCAGCCACATTCGGCACCGATTCGACGTCGATCAGCCACATCCGAGATTGATCCGATGTAGATCAGCCACATCCAGCACCGATCTAACCCAGATCACACACATTTGCCTTATGAGCCATTGTTGTATTCCGGCTTATGAGTCGTTGTTGTATTATGGTTTATGAGCCATTTGTGGTGTTCAAGCCCTCGAGCCGTTTAGCGTACGAGCCGTTGTCGTATCCCGGTCTCTGAGCCGCAATGCTGTGTTTCGGTCTTTGGTCTCTGGCTTCGTGCCACTTTTGAATCCGCGTCGCCTCCGGCTCGCCTTTGCGGGCTTGGTATGCATTTATATTCAGTTTTTATATACTTTATTACAGTATTATTTATTTGCTTCATATACACTATTGGAGACTGACTTGAACATCGGAGGGTTGAAGGCCGGGATAACTCGATCTTCCCCCTAACACTCTGTCTACCCTTTCTATGTTTTCGAATAGCCTTGAAGGTATTATTCATAGGAGACATCTAGTACCTTTACTCTCTTATGGGCTTTTCTTCAAGATCAAAAGATTCAATCAATATAGAAGATAGCTCATCTTTCTCTTCTTTCGGTTCATAACGACTTTGTTAATATCTAGTATAACTCACCGATGACTCATCTTTTGAGAGGTCTCGATAGGATTCAAAATATACATATCAAAGTTGGCCCCTTCATCTTATGTTTTTCCGTTTCGAAAGCCGTTTCTGAATTTTATGAGTCGAATGTTCAACTAAGATGATCATTATGAAATTAAAAAAACTGAAAAAAAAAATAAATCAGTGTGGACGCTAGGTTTTTGTTTCAAGAGTAAATTTTAAATATGTTTTTTCTTTCAAAATTAGTATCAGTGTGCGACCAGTTACTATCAATAATAAATAAAATTATATAATTTGATAATATAGGATCCAGGATTTTTTTTATAATGGAGAATAATATATTTTTAATAAAAGTTTATTTAGAATTTTAATAATTAAAGATATCCTAAATATTATAACTAATTGGATGTGAATTTACTTTTTTAAAGATAAATTTAAGTTATATTCAATCTTTATAGTTCTAAATAAGTTTTTTATATCCTCGATACGCCACGTAACAAAAATATAAAAACTAATATTTTCTTTACTATAAAAAAAAATCTATAGTTTTTTCATGGGCCTACGTTGTCAAATTATACATTTTTATTATTAATTTTCTATTTAATATCATTAGATATAATTTTCATTAATATCCCTCCACTCATATTCTCAATTTAGATAAATTAATAATTATAATATTTCATTAGATAAAAATCTCAACCCTTTCACCTTTCGAAATTTTTTATTTCATAAATCTCTTTAAAATCTTAAAATGAAATGCCTTATTATGACAAAAAGATTTTTATACTTATCTCATGCGCACCTCATAATCCATCCCGGAGTTATGTTAAAAAAATACATCACAAAATGATTATATTCATCTGCTCTTTACAGTCTAATATCAAGGAAGATAAATCAGGATCAATTTATAACGGAGAGAATATATATCTATTAAAAATTAATCTCTTATATTATTATAATATATCTATTACCGTTTAAACAATTAGGCTACGTTTGGTAGGGGGTAATATAATCCGGTCTGTAATGTAATCAAGTTTGTAATGTAATGTAATGTAATCTTGCTTACATTGTTATGTTTAGTAATGAGTTGTATGTAATCTTTGATAACCATTACAAGTTGGATTCTTTTGTTTGGTGAGGGGCAATCCATCCTGTAATGTAATCAAGATTGACGACCGACGACCGTCGCCGGGCGGCCGGTGACCATTGACCGACCGGCGGTGGTCGCCGTCGCCGGCGGCCGGCCGGCGGCGGTGGTCGCCGGCGGCCGGCGGCGGTGGTCGCCTGCGGCCGGCGGCGGTGGTCGCCGGCGACCGGCGGTAGTCGCCTGCGGTCGGCGGCGGTGGTTGCCGGCGGCCGGCGGCGGTGGTCGCCGGCCGGCGGCGGCGGTCGCCGGCGGCCGACCGGCGGCGACCGACGACTGTCGCCGCCCGCCCGACGACTTTACAAGCTGTAATGTAATCCAGATTACGGAGGTTTTAGTTTGTAATCCAGATCATAAATCATCAACCTCTTTTGTAATCCAGATTATATTATATTACAATCTTAAAGTGATTCCAAACAAAAGAATCCAATTTGTAATGTAATCTCGATTACATTACAGGATGGATTACACCCTACCAAACGCAACTTTAGAGAATAGAGATCTCACAAGAACTTACATTGGATTCTCGTTAACTAATTTAAACACATCATGTTATAAATCAGAAGATATACAGATTTATTTTATTGTTTTCGTGCGAACATGGATGAGTAATGTTTAATGGAAATCTAAATCTAAAACCAGACCTCGCGAACAGTTTTATTCGGGAAGGCAATGGAGTATTTTGTTTGGTTTGGAGGTGGGGTATGGGTTTGGGTCGTGAAAGTAATGGTGTCCGTGGAAGCTACCAAAATATGCATACGAGTAAAGGAGGATTTAGATTCCCCCAATGTTGGATTTAGCCATATAGCAAACGAAGTTAGGATGATCAATTTGATCCCACGAAAATTTTCCATCGGTAAATATATGATAGTTAGGGATTGAACCGTGAATACTTTGAATAACAACTAAGTATCCTATCGCTGCATCATAATCTTAGAAGTTAGATTCTCTCAAAAAACTTAGACCTCCTATCTAAATTAGGAGCCAATACTAATTCACAACGTTTATAGATAGTAGATTTGTTCTAACTAATTAAAAATAATATTTAGTTATATGATAAAAGTGGATGCAATATTTTAGGTTTTTATACAAATAAATTTTTTTACCATTAAATTTCAAATATATTTAGCTAATTAATATAATCATATTTAGTGATTTAAGTAAAAAAAGTAATCTTAAAAAAATTTAGAGTAGAGTATTATTTAAATAATTTTCAACTTGGGCAATTTTTAACGAGTAAAAATTAAAAAGCATCTCAAATTAAGTAATCATCAAAGGGCGTCATTAAATATTTATCTCAAAAATATTCTTATATATAATGCTAGTGTTGAGATTACTATTAACTGTTATAACGTATAAAAATTATTAAATAATTATTACAATCTGCAAACTTAATATAATGTTATTATAATATTGTAACACATGTACTTGTAACTTTTAGACCATCTCCAACGATCAACACCAAATTTGATATCATTTTCACACCAAAATGGTACAATTTCAACACCAAACACTATTTTAACTCCAACCCATCACACTATATATCACACCAAAAAGGAATATTCCATAAAATATTTTATTTTTTTCTTATTCATTTATTCATAATTTAATTATCGACCTAAATTTTAATTTAGTAATCATTTTGAATATAATGATTATATTTAAAATTAATGTTTCATTTATATTTAATAATTTTTTTAAAAAAAATTACATCCAATTAATATATATTAAAAATTATGATTTTTTAAAATATTTATTACATAATTATTAGGACATAAATATATTTTAAAAATATTATAAAATCATACACAATTAAGATAAAATATATTATTAATATAACACAGACAAGTTGACAGTGAATTGAAAATACAATATTATGGGAATTTAACCTTCAGAATTACTATATTGTTCCTATATATGATCAATTAACACATTTCGAAGGACAATATGAGCTTCTTTGTCTTTGATTTGTCTGTATCGAGCTAAAAAATCTTCAAACCGAGTACGATCATCTACTGCTGGCTCGACATCTGGAGTTGGCACCTCGAAGTGTTCCACAATTGGTGCATTTAAATCACGTTATATCATATTATGCATAATAATACATGATGTCATTATATCATGTAAAATATTTTTCTGCCAAAAACGTGAAGGTCCTGCAATAATTGCAAAGCGTGATTGAAGTACGCCAAATGCTCGCTCAACATCCTTTCTACATGCTTCTTGTTTCATTGCAAATAATTTATTCTTTCTACCTCGTGGATTATGAATCATTTGAACCAGTGTTGACCATTTTGGATATATACCATCAGCTAAATAATAACCCATATTATACTCTGTTTCTTGAATGACATAACGAGCAGGAATAGTAATACCTTCAGCGAGATTAGCAAAAAGATGAGAAAACTCAAGTATATTAATATCATTGTTCGATTCGGGCAATCCAAAATACGCATGTCAGATCCACAGATCATAATCCGCAACAGCTTCCAGAATAATTGTTGGCTTTCCACTACCACCAGAATATTGTCCTGCCCATGCTGTTGGACAATTTTTCCACCTCCAATGCATGCAATCTAGGCTACCTAACATACCTGGAAAACCACGTAGCTCACCAATGTGGAGTAGCCTAGCAACATCCTGAGCATTTGGAGATCGTAAGTATTGCCCTCCAAAAACTTCAATAATAGCACGACAAAATCGTTTCACACTTTCAACGACAGTCGATTCTCCTATTTTAATGTACTCATCAGTAGCATCTGCTGGTAGACCATACGCCAATATTCGAAATGCAGCTGTTACTTTTTGTAAGCCGGATAAACCAAGTCTTCCAATCCCATCTCTTCTCTGTATAAAATAGTTGTCATGACTACTAACAGCATCATAGATACGCATAAATAAATTTCGTCCTATTCGGAACCTTCTTCGAAACATTGCATCATTATACAATGCATTTTCGGAGAAATAATCATTGAATAAATTACGATCAGCTGTTTCACGATTACGATTGATCACGTTGTGACCAGGAATTGAGCCTCGATGCATTCTTTGATTATTTTCTTCATTGAGATAATTTAAGATAATTTGATTATTGGTAGAAATCACCTGAGAGATCAATTGTTGCCTTGCACCAAACACCTCTGCATAGTTATCATCATCAGAGCTTGAAGATGATAAATTTGATGAACCTTCATTGTTGTTATCCATTTTTGGAGATAACTGAATGAATGAGGTATATGTTACTTATGGGGTATTTATAATGTAAGTTATATCTATACTTTTCTTAATTTTTCACATATGACGTGACCTAACAATGAACACATTGAGATAAAAAATATATAGATGATATGATACAACAGTGACAATATCAAGGCAAGTTGGCGAGGCGACGTGACCTGTCACTGAACACATTTTCTTATATGTAGTTGACATGACCTAATAAGTAAGTTTTAGACAAAATTGTATAGATGACATGACACAACAATGACAACATCGGGGCAAGTTGGCCGGGCGACATGACCGCCACTGAACACACATTTTTTTATGTGCAGATGATATGACTTAACAATGAACACATTTGGACAAAATTGCACAGATGACATGACACAACAATGACAATATCGAGACAAGTTGAGCAGGCGACATGACTTGGCATTAAACACATTATTTTTTTGTGCATATGACATTGTCTAACAATGAACACATCGAGACAAGTTGGACATGCGACGTGACCTGCCACTGAACACACATTTTTTATGTGCAGATGATATGACCTAACAATGAACATATTTGGACAAAATTGCACAGATGACATGACACAACAATGACAACATCGGAGAAAGTTGTGCAGACGACGTGACCTGCCATTGAACACACATTTTTTTATGTGCAGATGATATGACCTAACAATGAACATATTTGGACAAAATTGCACAGATGTCATGACACAACAATGACAACATCGGAGAAAGTTGGGCAGGCGACGTGACCTGCCATTGAACACACATTTTTTTATGTGCAGATGATATGACCTAAGAATGAACATATTTGGACAACATTGCACAGATGACATGACACAACAATGACAACATCGGGGAAAGTTGGGTAGGCGACATGACCTGCCATTGAACACACATTTTTTTATGTGCAGATGATATGACCTAAGAATGAACATATTTGGACAACATTGCACAGATAACATGACACAACAATGACAACATCGGAGAAAGTTGGGCAGACGACGTGACCTGCCACTGAACACACATTTTTTTATGTGCAGATGATATGACCTAACAATGAACATATTTGGACAAAATTGCACAGATGACATGACACAACAATGACAACATCGGGGAAAGTTGTGTAGGCGACGTGACCTGACACTGAACACACATTTTGTGTGCAGATGACATGACTTAACAATTTTATATTCACATTTTCCCCTATATAATGGCTTATCAGATGTTGGCATAACACATCCTATGCCTACAATTTTTTTTAGAGTATCATCTTCTTTGGATCAAAATGAGTTCAACCCCCACCTCCCGACAATTTTCATACTCAATTGAAGAAGATAAACACTTATGTCATGTTCACCTTCATATTTCGTAAAACCCAATCATAGGAATTAACCAGTCGAAGGATCAATTCTGGGCTAGAATTGAGAAAGAATATCATGCAGATCCGAATTTTGTGCATTGTTACCGACCATAAAGATCTTTGCAAAAAAGAATGCTTCTTATGCTTAGTGCAGTATCCAAAATGAAAGGTTGCATATGACAAATCGAACATTTGAATCTAAGTAGAGCATCTGAACAAGATATTGTAAGTTGTTATGCTCATTTTTATTTTAGATTATCTAAATTTTATAATCAAAGTCTATGTTCATTAATAACATTAACTTCATAACTAATGTCCAATTGTTTTCTTGCAGTTAACTCGTGCCAGAGTATTGTTAGCACAAGACCCGAAATATACAAAGGGTTTCAAATTTGATCATGTCTGGAATATTCTCAAAGATATAGAAAAATTTGGTACTGACGATATGAATACTGCAGGCGTCAAATCGCGACGACAAAATGCTAATACTGGTTTATCTGAATAACAATTATCCGAGGAAGAATTTCGTACTCTATCTCCTTGTGTGGGTACTTTTGATCTGAATATCACTGATTCAGATAGCGGTGGTAGTTCTAGTAAACGACCTCTTGGGGTGAAGAAAGCAAAAATGAAGAAAAAAAACGATGAACAAATTGCAAAGGTAATTCATATTAATGCTCAACTTGTTGAGGCAATGAATGCAAGTACGGCTGCTACTACAAAAATGACAGATGCTATGATATACAAGGAGGAAACTAAAATTTTATTTAAAAATTTGAACTTGATCTCTGACCCAATGATGCGTGATTATATTCGTAATGAACAAATTAGAATTATGTAAAAGAGAACACAAGTCCAGGGATCTCATCCAGTTCAACATCAAGGAGAAGGATCTCATCCAGTTCAACATCAAGGAGAAGGATCTCAATCATCTTCAATACAGACACAAGGATCACAATTCAATCAACATCAAGGTGAAGATCAAGAATCTCAGAATACTGCATATTTTTACAGCCAATATCATAATTATTTGAGTGGAACGGGGAGTGATTTTTCTGAATTTTAGTATTGTAATATTATTGAAGTTATTTTAAGTCTATGTGTGTTTTATTTGTAGTTATTTGTTAGGTTTAAGTATCTTGGTATCGTTTTTATTTGTATCGCTGTATGTTTTTAAGTTTATATGTGTACAGATGACTTATGTATTTAAGTGATTATTAGTAATATTTTAATTTTGTGTTATTACTATTTTAATTTTGTATGTCAACATAATAGATGATGTATTTATATTTATGCATATTAAATTTTAAAATTTTTTATTATATATTTTTTAAATTAGTGATATACTTTATAAATATAATTATAATTAAAATATGCTTAATAAATAAAATAATTATTCAATTAAATTTTTATAACTATGTTTAATAAACTTAAAATAGGTTATTATATTTTTTTTAATTTATATTTATAATAAATAATTAATATTATTAAATACTTATGAAAAAAATATTTATTATAAATTAATTTTTATTTATAATATTTAGTATTATAATATTTATTAATATATATTAGAATTAATAATTTTATATTATAATAAATTTTTTAAATATAAAAATAATTAAAAAATATTATTACCAAATTTGATGTTGCTACAGTGCAACACCAAATTTGGTGATGCACTGTAGCAACATCAAATTTGGTGTAGAGATATGGTGATCGGTTAGAGAAAAATGGTATCATTTTGACATCATTTTTGATGGGATGGTACTCGGTTGGAGATGGTCTTATATTTATAATAGCTATCAAATAGATGTTACAATTATTTTTTAAATAAGTAGCAACTAGTTAGTAATTTCTACGTTCTCTCAGTTACTAAATAACTTCTTCAACTATTTTCAAATGATTTTAACCAATTTAAAATAATTTTATGAAGTTTAAACAATTTTAACTAATTGATAAAAGTATTTTGATACAATACTGTTTAAACTTTATGATTTATGATTTGTATATTGTTGCAACTTGCAACTATCAAGTAGCTTTTATATATTATAATAATTACAGGATAAATTTTACATATTATGATTAATCCTAAATTTTAAAATATCGGACTTTAAATCATAAATTTTGATACTCAAATAGTAAATTTTTCATGTTGCTTTATATATTTCAATAATTACAAGATAATTTTTACATATTATGATTAATTTTAAATTTTAAAATATTAAATTTTAAATCATAAATTTTGAACATTGAAATAGTTAATTTTTCACGTTGTGCTAAATCTAAGTAGCTTTTATACGTGATGATTAAATTTTAAATCATAAAATTTTAAATCTCAAATTTATATTAAAATATTTTTTTTATCAGCGTGATCATAATAATTTTGAATTCATCAAAATTATTTTAATATATTTATAGTTGTTTTTAAATATTATATATTTATAATAATATTATATAAGAAATATTTTGAGAATAAAATATAAGATGTGATGTACTTTTGATTATTAAAAAAGTGTCCTTATGATTTTGATTTTTGTCCATTTTTTAATGAAAATAAAATAGTTTTCCGTGGAACAGATCAGCAAGTCTTCGTCTAAAACGGAGACTATTAGTTTAAATAGTGCATGAGAAAGATTAAACACTTTGAGATCGCTATTTAACTCAAATTTTATATATGATGGAAAAAGATGATTTGTTCGTCCTTAACATCTCTGTCAATCCATCTAAGAGTTAACATAAAAAAAAATCGTCAAGACTATTAATTTGGATACTATAGCTAATAAATGTAAAAGACGAATATATTAATTTTATCAAATTTTGACCAACAGTGACAATACTCATCAGCCCATCCCCAAGGACAACTCAAATCCTGAACACAAGATGGAATCACCGTCTTAACGGCTTGATCCCTGCCCCACGAGTGTCCAAAAGAGACAAATCACGTCGGGCAAGGCGCCTGGAAACTCTAATCCTATTAGACGAGCAGGAGTAGAGAGTGAGAAAAGAGGTGCCAAGACGATGGCGGCTGTCGTAGGGGAGGTGGACGTGGTGGATTTCGAGCCCGACGAAGATGATCTCATGGACGAGGACGTTGGCGCTGCTGAGGCCGACCCCTCCCCTGCCCCCAAGCTCCGATCCACGGTCGCCGGGAGCGGGTCATCTGGATTAGAACCCAGGAAGACCAAAGGTCGCGGTTTCCGAGAGGAAGCAGGTCCCAATCGCGGCATCCGTCTGTCCGCCAGGGATTTTGATTCCCTTGACTCCGATGGAGGCCCCGGGCCGCAGCGGTGTACGTTGGGGAAACCCAAACCCTAATACTGCTTTCCTTCTTATTGTCTTTTGGATTTCTAGGGCTTCTGGTTGAGCATAACTCTCCATTTTACATGTTTATCTTACTATTTTTCCATTCCCAACGTCGTGGGTTATTTTTCTCTATAAGAAAAAAATCTTGTTGAAACAAGAACGAAAGATTGACGGAAACTCCTCCAAGATATGTTAGATGGTGTCGCTGATTCCCCTATTTCCTAAAGATTGAAGCCTAATGGCTGTTAGTAGTTAGTACTAATGCAATTTCACTTCCTGTTTGGAGTATGGTGTTATGCATTTGATTGATTAGCTGCATTTTTATCTTGGCACTCAATTCTTTGAAATCTTTGTACACCGTGTTTGGATTTTGATGTTCTGGATTTAATTGGTTAGCTGCATTATTAGCTCAACGCTCAATATTTTGAGTTCCCTGTACAAGCCCATAAATGTGCGTTCTCTGAGCATAATTAATGCCCATTGTGATTGTCTAAGTGCAAGATTTCTTATTACTGACGTTTATGAGGCTTGATATAAATTGAAAGGAAAGATGGCTGAATTTGGTGCAGAGAATGTCCCAACAACAGCCTTCACATGTGATTCAACCCTGCACGCACGATTATGTTTTATTGTGTAAATTTATATAGTTACATGTCTTATGTACTTTTATTTATACACAGTTTCCTTAATTATGGCACAATATTTGAGTTGTTAATCAAGAAAAGTATCAGAAGAGATGTTCGTCTAGTTATTTTTTCAACAAACCAGAAGAGTGTTATGAATAAGTGAGGAAAACAGAAACAAATTTAGCATAAATTTCTTTGTGCTAATCCAGGATTTCAGTCACCGACTGGACTTGGACTTTTGATAAACTCGAATATAGTACATAACTTATAATTTGTGAAAAGTGATGGTATTCCTTTTTGACAACCTTGATGTCTATTTGTCGAAGAACTTGTCAAGCTTATACTAAACAAGAAATTCATCTTTCTCAGAGTAGTAAATTTTGAACCAAGTTGAACATTTGATGTTATTTGTAAGAATATTTATAACTTGAAGTATGAACTAATGCTAATTGTGTAGGTTATTCGTCTTTGTGATAGTTTCCTTGTGATATTTTTTTTTTTCTTGTACATTTTGCTGCTTGTTCCAGAAGGTTACTGTTTTATGTTGCATTTGCTCCAATTTTGTGGTGAAATCTAACTTTTGCTGAATGGTGTCATTGCTGGGATTGTATATGACAAGTGCAAATTCCATATTTACAGCTATTGAGGGATGGATGGTGTTGGTAACTGGAGTTCATGAAGAGGCACAGGAAGATGATCTGCACAATGCTTTTCGTGAATTTGGCCAAGTTAAAAATTTGCATTTAAATCTTGATCGTCGCACTGGTTTTGTTAAGGTAGGTATAATAAGTTCTATATTTACTCAGTAAAACAATCATCTTCAAACATTTTTATTCTTGTTAAAATTATCGTGGATTGTTTTAGAATGATATTTCAACACAAAAGTAGTGTAGAGAAAACTGTAAGCATTGTCAATTCGTAATACATATTATTATGGACAATTGTATTTCTGTAGACCTGGAATTTTACTGATTGGAGATTGTCCTTGGATATGATAGTTTTTATATCAGTAATATTTTTTGAATTGAAAGTGGAGGCAGTAATTTACATGTATAGGCTGATTACTAGGGGTGTCAAAAATCAACACGACCTGGCGACCCAACCCGAAAAAAATCGGGTTCGGGTTGAAAATTTTCGGGTTCGGGTCGGGTTCGGGTTGACCCGAATTTAATGTTTAGTGATTTTTTGGGTTAAATCAAATTTTATTTTGAAAATTAAGATATTTTTATGTATATTAATATTAATATTAGTATGATCATGATGGAGTATTGAGATAAAAGTGAAGAATTATAGAAAAAATAGCGAAAAAAGACGTTTTGAATTGGTTTTTTTGGGTTATTCGGGTTGGGTTCGGGTTGGTCGGATTCGGGTTTGGATGTTTCAGGTTGAGTTCGGGTTCGGGTTGGGAGTTTAAAATTTTTTTTTTTCAACCCGACCCGAACCTGACCCGAACCTCACCCGACTCATCCGAATTGACACCCCTACTTATTACTAGTATAATTCTTAAAAATATGAAAGGCTAATTGAAAAAGGCAGTCAGATCAACTAATGGTGTTATTTGACTTGGGATTGTCAGCCATCCCTTTGGCAATGATTCTGGTGTCAACTGTCAGTCACACCCCCATGGATGAGTTTGTTGTCAATCCTGGAGTCAATAGCATATATTGTCTTATTCTGTGATTGATATTTCTTCTATATATTTGTCAGCGAACAATTTTTTTTTTTTCTGTTGAGTAAACTTCAAATTATACTAGTTCCTATTTCAAATGCAATATTACACTTTCCTGGTATCATGTCTTGCTTATTAGTCCCATTCTGACTAATAATTTTTTTTTTCTAGCTATGCAGTAATGTAACACAGTTTTGCTGCTTGCTACACGTTTCCTTTTTATGCAGCTACGAATGCATTTATATTGTGTATATATTAAATGCAAACATGAACATAGTTCAAATCTTCCATATCATAATGGATTTGACATCATACTGAATCTATAATAGAATGTGAATCAGGCATACTATTTTATGAACTTAAATACGAGATGCGGGTTGTCGTGGTTATTTGCACTGATAGGCTGTTACATAATGATTTGTTGGACAGGAATTGTTTAACACTAAGTTCTTGTTGGCTTGTTAGGTACTTCATAGATGTTATCTAGAATTGTTTCTGTTAAAAGTACATCTTTTGACGTTGTTTAAATATTTTCTGAGAATAACATCTGGAGGGAGTAGACCAATTTAAGTAGGTTATACGATACTTTAAATATGATTAGATTATTGAAATATCATATTATTTTCAATTTATTTTGCATTAAAGTTTTGAAATGCACATTTTCCTTCTTTAGGGTTACGCTCTGATTGAATATGAGAACTTTGATGAAGCCCAAGCTGCAATTACAACACTAAATGGAACTGAGCTCCTTACACAAACAATTTTTGTTGATTGGGCCTTCAGCAAAGGTCCTATGAAGCGTAGAAACACAAGGAGAAGGTAATGCCATATTAAACTATTTCTTTTTACTTATTTGGACAGCTTACTAATTGTTCTTAGGAAACCTAGTATGAATTTAGATTGACTTCATATATATGTTTCAATGTTAAATATATTTTGGCCTTTTAAAAAAAAAATCTTTTTGCTAGTACATTTTGCAGCTTGATTTTGTCTTCTACATCACTGGAGCCATGCCTCGTTGATATTGTTATTAACATACTACTGAATAGATCCCATGCTTCTCCCTTCCTTGAGTTTTCATTTTTTTAATAAAAATATTTTATAAAAATGTAGCACTTTTCAATTTGCTTTGTAGACTCCAAAATATGAAGTCTGCTTTGATTGATTTGACTTCCTTTATCTTCAATCTTACCATGTAAATCCTACATCACCTACGTGACTCTGACTTAGTATGCCCTGAGCAAGTCAATGAAGTGAGAATATTTTTATCTAGGACAGAGTTCTCAATGGCTTAGTGCAAGTTTACCCTACATGACATTACTTTCAAGCCTTCTCTGTTTCCTCAACAATGAAGCGGCTGATGTTTCACTTACATCTTCCTCATTTTTGGCTCAAGATCAGCATCTTCTACATTCATGCCTTCCCTTTTGCCCTGACAGTGTCTTTCCATTCCTCTTCCACCTTTATCTGTCTTCTTTGCAATGCCCAGACTTGACTTCAATATCCCCGTGCCTGAGCACATTGACAACCAGCTTCACCATAAGCTTGATTGTAAGGTGTGGGCTAGTTATTTGCGGGCTAAAGACCATGACTGTCTTTGTTGAAGCCTTGGCTTGTGGTGCACCTGCCCAAAGTCGGGGTCCAAGTTTGAACAAAACAACGGAACGGATGGATATATGGATTCATCCGTCCTTCAATCTATCCATATAAATAAACAGTCTTAAGCTAGAATTTAGAAGAGCAAGAAGGATTATCATGTTCTTTCATTAATCTTAAACACATGACTGATTTCTTGGGAAACATTGATTCAATCTGCTGTGTCCCTTGGATATGGATCACCTAATGGGATGGTTTACCAGCTGATTGGTGGAATCAATTTTTATCTTCTTGGTTTTAAGACCTTGACGGCCTATGGTGGTAGGGATAATTCGAGGCTCGTTGGGATTAGAGAACCTCTCGATCTAGGGGGTTTGATTTCTTTTTGTAAACTTAGTCGTAATCTTTATTACATTAGTCCAACCATTTAAATGCAACTATTAACATTCCTTCCCGACAAAAGAAGAAAACAAACACTTAATAAGAATTTGAACTTCTTGTTATGATGTTAAGGAACTCGTTCCTGCTGCCAATTGTTCGAATTTTCGCTGGTAGTTTTCCACGGATCTTGATTGTTGAAGTTTGGCAAGCTCACCCAATTTGTTGTTGCGAATAGGTGACCCAAACCTCAGATTACACTAATCTTTAAATTCCTCCCATTGAATATGAGGTCGATCATGTTCTAGTTTGATGAACCATAATTGACCATCTCCCTCAAGATGGGATGTGGCTAGGCCAACTTTTCATCCTCCGGAGTGCGTTGATGGTGAAAAAAATTGTCATATCGATTGAGCCTTCCCCAGAGGATCAGACTAATCATCATAATGTGGGAAATCTAGTTTCGAATACCGCGGTATATATGAGGATCCCTCCTCATGACCACGATACCCTTTCGAGCAGTGCCCTTGTGGGTCAGAATGATTGCTACTCTTTTCACCTGGATGGCTGTTGTGGAGTGTAGCTTAGAGAAGCCTTTGGACAATTTCTCTAGTAGTGTGGATGAGCTGTTGCCGTTTTTCATTGGCAGCTTTGTCCTCCTAGTAAATTTTGAGAAAAGCATCAAAGTGTTGTTGAAGTGCTTGTGTGTCATCCATTAGGACGAGCTCTGACACCAATTTGTTGCGGCCCTAGGCTATGGATTGCGTAATGGGACTTTTTACTGGTTGATCGGTGGAATCAATCTTTATCTTCTTGGTTTTACCACCTTGACGACCTATGGTGGTAGGGATACTTTGAGGCTCGTTGGGATTGGAGAACCTCTTGATCTAGGGGGTTTGATTTTTTTTTTTAACTGTCTTAATCTTTATTGCATTATTCTAGCCATTTAAATACAACTAGTGACACTCTTCTTGACAAAGGAAGAAAACAAACATTGACTAAGAAAGGTTTGATTCTTACTAAAAATGAAAGATACGAGACACATTCCTACTGAAAATAAAAAATATTTGACTTGAATAAAAATCAATTACTATAGCTGCATCAATTCTCTTGATATGCATCTTTCTAATTCTGTCGTGCGTTGTTGCATGGGCTTGCCCAGTATCCATAACACAGCCTTCGCTAATATCAATCCAACTCGCACAATTTTTATTGGTATCAATTGATTTTAATAAATTACTCGGGTTAATAATTACTTCAATAAATTATTATAGCTACAGAAGATAAACAATTTTGAGGATATATCAGTATTGTTCAAAGTACTGTTGTGTATATTTCTGAGCTAACTTCAGAATTGCTCTCTAAACTACTAGATTTGATTAAACCATTATTTCTTTATTTTTGTGCATTTTTTTTTTGTAACCATTGAGGATTTAAGGAGGTGGTACTTAAGGTGGTACTTAAGCATTTGTTTCTAGTTGTTTCTGGATTGATTCAATAGTTTCATCTTCTTCACCAATTGCTTAAAGTGTGCGATCTACTCATATCCATATAACTTAAACCAGTCACCAATTGGTGTGCCTCCTCCCTTGTTCCGTTCAGCCAGCCATACTTTATTCACTCTGATGTGGATGCAGTTTCCACAAGCCCCCTCAGCGGGATGTTTTCTTAATTGGATCTTCCTTCCAAACCACATGCGTGGCTCACTTTTTGCCTCCATTCACCAACTAATAAGTTTGTGTCACTCCTTAGCCCCAAGTTGCCACTTAATTTTCCCATGTTCTCCTGCTTAGACTTGGTCACCACTCATTCACTACCGGGAGAGGGGACACAAGGCCTCCGTTCCCCCTGGAGGCAATTTCAAATAAGATGTTATACCTGTTTTTATTTTATTTTCCAAATTGATTTCAAACGTAGAAACCTGTTTACAAAACTGGAAAGTGATTAGTAGCATTACATATATTTTCTTTTCAATTGTATTTTTTATGAATTGGCAATTAGTTTTTTTTATTGATTCAAATGAGCTGTACTTGTATCTATTTTTTTTTGTATTTTTAATATGAATTAGTTTCAAACGTGTAAATCTCTTTAGCAAGCTAGATGAAAGTGATTATTTGAAAATTTTATACCTGTTTTCTTTTCAGTTATATTGTGTGAATTAGCAAATATGTTTATTCAATTATATTCTATCTTTCATGTGATTCATATATTTTCTGATTTTGGTGGATTTTTAGATTTCTTTTTTTTTTACTTTATATACTACACAAATTCGAACATATTAAACATACATGATCTACCATAACGAATTAACAGTAGATTGATAGTGTATTGTAATTTTTTTTTATGGTAGATCATGTATGTTTAATATGTTCAAATTTGTGCGCACACAGATTAGAATTGAATTCTATTAGCATTATTTATTTCTTTAAACGATCTCTTTGAAGACCTTATGGTGCTGTGCTTTAGAAAATTTGACCATCGTAATGTCATGTGTTGTAAATGCTGAGGTTACAGTTTGTATTTCAAAGTTGTAGAATTCAATGAGCCCTTCACAAAATCACCAACATTTCCAAGTGTTTAGAAGCCCCTCTTAAATAATTGCAACTCTATTTTAGAATTGTATTTCACACTGCAGATCCCCACGAGCTCATCGTTCAAGGAGTCCTCCGAGGAGGAGATACTAAAATCTGCTTTACTCGACAAGCTGTGATTTGGGATGTTGTCCTTCCATTATGTCATTCTATTTGAATTTGATGTGGAAGCATGCTAGTGTAGATGCTGAGAGATTTAACTATGAGAATGTAAGAGTATTCTTGCCCGTGTTTCCTGTTTAATGCTACGTTGTCTGCTTTAGATGCTCCCTGCAAACAACCGAATGATGTTAACTGTGTGGCAAGGTTGTTCTAATACATAGCTGCTATGGTTAGTTTTAGCATTTTCATTATTCTCTGTTGACTGTTGCCATACGCAATGGCGTGTTTTTTTTTAACTAATGGTATATTTAGATCCTGGTTAGCAGAACTATCCCAACATAGGGTTCTTATTTTTATTTTGTTTATTTGAAAAGAGAGAGATCGGGGAAGATGAGGATAGTTAATATAGGGTTCTTATTTTTATTTTGTTTATTTGAAAAGAGAGAGATCGGGAAGATGAGGATAGTTAATATAGGGTTCTTATTTTTATTTTGTTTATTTGAAAAGAGAGAGAAATAAAAAATAATAAGATTAACCATTTATTTTGTATATATATATATATATATATATATATATATATATATTTCCTGTGCTTTTCACTTTGAAGAGTTCAAGGAACAACACTATAATACACTAAAAGGTGCCCTAGGAAATTCTACGGGAATGTTTCTCCTCTTCAGAGTTTTATCTGTTCTCTTTAATTATGCATGGTTCACAGCAATGGCTTCTAAACTGACGTAGAAGCTGAACAAGCCAAATGAGGAACAAAGGATCCAGTTATATAAAGAAAAGATTTTATTTAATTATGCATGATCAAACAAGTACAAACTTGATTATTTGATATTGGCAAATGAGTTGGCTTTTTCCTCAGGTTGAAATCCAAGGCAAAGCTTTATTGGCCTGTAGCAAAATTGACGCATTGGTTGCCCAACTGGAACTATTGTTCTCTCTCGGACCTGGGTGCGAAGATGGAGGTCTCAAATCCTCTGTTGAACTTGAGTCACCTCGCCTCCTTCCGTGAAATGCGATACGAGTTCATGAGGACCTCAATCGGCATTCCACGAGGCACTGACGCCTTCCCTCCCACTTGGCTCACCATGGCATTGTCGTTGGTCTTGAATGAGACCCATTCGAACCGCTCGCTCCGTGCTTGCATAGTCACAGAAGAGATCGCTTGCTCGTCGCATGCGTTCGAGCACACGCTGCGCTGCACAGCGGCCGTGGTTTGGTGAGAAGGGGACGAGCTATATCTGTTGGGAGCTCCGACAACATGCATATACATGTGAGCTCTGTGGCCCTTGTCATTATTGAAGCCTGGCCTATGGGCCTCGTCTGAATATGTTTTCCAAAACACTTTTATTAATATTCTTTTAATAATCAAAATCAAAAGTAAATGTTTTAATGAATTTCTAAGATCATTTATCCCACCTGACGGTCAACGAGATTGACTATCGTGGTGCGATTACTTGGCCATGTAATTTCACGAAACTTTCCCAAGGAGTAACGTTGAGAAGAGCAAATTAGAACGATGGCTAAGGAATTTTCCAACATAACCATTCCGTCACTTAAGGATTTTTTAGGTTATGTGCCTGTGCCACGGTTTGTAGGGATAAGTTATCTTTTATAGAGTGATTGCTAGATTCCATGTTTCTTACGTATCTCGATTTTCTTGCATTCGTACCCAGGTTTATAGAAGTAAATGATGGTTATTGTCTATTTATTTCGGAGTAAACGACTATGTTTTTCATCTTCTTCGTGAGTTACGACAATATTTTCCACATCTTCAGTGACCAAGTTCTATCGTCTTAAGATTTGACAATTAATGTCATCTCGATCTAACCTGGGACAATTTTAGGGTGAGTCCGAGAAGTGTAGACAAACTGGAGCTTAAATTGGGTTGAGGGCTTCGAGGCCATTCACCGAGTAAAGAGTCAGGAGTTAAGGGTGCTTGAAATCCGAGTCAAGAATCGAGAGTTGAGGTCACCTGAAACTCGAGTTAAGAGTTGACTGCTAGAACCTAAGTGGAGAGCCAGAGAATTTAAAATCCTTTAACTTTGAACTGCCCACCGAGGCTAAAATATCGATTTTTTAGGCCACGTAATACATCTTGATTACCTCCCATATCAATCATCATAAATATAATGGAAATTCCTATGCTATGATACAGTGGTTGAGTGTTTATAAAATCTTTCAAATATTTTTGATTTGATTTTCAATTACGATGTTACAGAATATTTTTTTTAATGAGCTATCCAATTTAGATGGCGTGCTAGCTTAAAAACAATCATAAACATAATGGCGTATATCGTATTATCGTTGACCATGCAGGAAAAGACTATTAAAGTATTTTGGCCAATTTACTTTGATAATTTTATAGTGGCCAAATCAAACGTATATTTATGAATTTATAGCAGCATCATGAGGGCAATTCTGATCTCGTGTTAGTATTTGGTCACTAAGACATCACTAAAATATTATTTTATAAGAAAATTATCAACATGTCTAATTGTTATCAAAATAACAATATAAGAACGTAACATCAATGCATTTATGATGTTCTTAGAATTGCTTTGTGGGTTGGTTGGTCGCTACCGAAGAGGATACAAATTGATATAAGATCGTCTAGGTTAGTATTTGATATTATCTCCATAAAATAATATTGCTCCGCTAGAGATGCTCACGGATAGTAGCAATTCGTTTTCCAAGATACAACGACGATGATTCGAAATAGCAGCACTTCAAATATCGAGACTAGCGAACCTTCTCGTAGGATGATGAGATGTATGCTTTTTGAAATCTGGATGATTGAATGAATTTTCAGTATTTAAAGGATTCTATATATACAAAGAGAATAAGTGAGGTACCCTTTGGTGAGTGACTGTGACCTTTGGTTTATGATTTATCTGGGTCGTTCGATCTGGAGGGTTGTAATACTTTAGATAGCCCTTTGATCTCAGCCGTCAGATCTAAATGGTTGTAACCCTTCAGATCCTCCTTTGATCTCAGCCGCCATATTCAATCTAACGCTTTGGATCAAGTCTCATCACCAACGATCAGATCGCGACTCTTTGCGATCAACGCTCCAAATCGCGTCACTTACGATCCAGCACCCCTCTTCGATCCAACGGTTGTCATTCGTTCGCCCGATCAACAGTCCGGTCATCCCTCTCTGCCTACCCGAATGCTACATAAGCACTATCATGTTACATGACACGTCACACAAGTGCCACGTGCGCGAGTGGCGGGTGGCAAGTGGTGGGCTCGCAGATATGAGCACCTACTCGCCTATGACAACAAAACACTTGTGTTTTTCTTTTTTAACTCTATTAACACAACAACACATATAACGAAGCAAACTCCCATGAAATTTACAGATGTGGAACTATTCCCTATCTACTTCATTCTATGTTAATTTTGGGTTGACTATAAATAATTAATTTCTTATCACCCGTAATTAATTTTGAGCAAATTAATAGTCTAGATTCATCTACGCGAAATACAGAAGTGTAGCTAGGATTCATAACTACCTGGGGCTCATCGTCGTCCAAAATTAAAAAAAAACAAATTTTTTAACAAAATCCAAACTTAAAATTTCATAAATATTATTGTCCAATATTATGACAACTCAAATATCACAATTTATTTCTAAATATCTAAAATAATTTTAAAATTGTCACATTTTATTTCAAAGTTGCACAATTTCAAAATCTACAATAATAAATCAATCAATAAATAATATTAGCACAATATATGAGACAAAAATTAAACTAAATCAAATGGATACAATTTTCACTTGAGATGACCATAAATCAAATATATACAACGAATCATAATTAATTCAAATTAACTAATTATTTTTCAATATCAATAAAAAAATTATTTATCTCGTATGCTAAATTGATTGTTGTACGTATAACAATCTCTTTGAACTAGAATGCAACAAGATTCAAAAATAAGTAAAATTATGATTCTCCTTGATCTAAGTAGTGCAAGAGTTGTCAGGTGAAGTTGTTGGTGCATGGAGGAGGGTGATATATAAAGATGGTTGCTAGTATGAGCGTGGACGAAAAAATAAAGAAGGAAGAGAAGATTTTTTAAAAATATCTTAATTATTTTAAATGAATCAAATTAATTTAACTTATCATTTAATTTGGTCATAACTCGATCAAATCAATTCCAATTTGAATAACATATTATTCATCTCTGATCATTAAATTTAATTCACCTCCTATATAATTTAAATTCAACATCCTCATTTTATGTTAATAATTTAATAATCTCTATTTTATTTATTTTTCATTCTAGATTTTATTATTTTTTTCCAAATACTTAATTTATTTTTGATGGGGTTCAAAAATTAATAAAATTAAAACTAATATATAGATTTTGAAAAGTAGGTGGGGCTGGAGTCTGTTGGTGCAAGATGCATCAATGATGTCTTCCTCTAAGTGTTTCGATGTTTAATAATATACTTAAGTTAGTGACAATATGTATTAGACAAGGTAAGGGTTAGTCAAAGTGATCAAGGGTTAAAACCAAACAAGACCTTATGTTTAGTAAGGTTAACCTAGGATTGATCAGGTTGACAAAGGTTTAGCTAAATAGAATCTGATGTTTGGCAGAGTCAACCAGAACCCAGGGTTGGTTAAGATGACTAAGGGTTAGCCAAACAAGACCTGATGTTTGGCAGAATGATTAAACCTAGATTTAATCTGGTTAATATACTGAGGTTTGATAGGTTAGAACAAGGGTTAGCTAAACAGGATATGATGTTTAGCAGAAAACCCAGGGTTAGTCAGTTAGACCAAATAGTGAGCCAAGCAGGACTTGAAGTTTAGTAGAAGAGAAGTCTAGTCAGGATTAATATGACTAGCAAAATAAATCATTATCAAAGCGAAGGAAAGTCCTAGTTAACCTAGGCACGAAGTCCTGGTTCGAGGAATTGGGTACTAAGTCCTGGCTGAGGGTTGGGCACCTAAGACTTGACTGAGGGTTGGGCACGAAGTCCTGGTTCAAGGAATTGGGCAATAAGTCCTGGTCGTGGACTGGGTACCGAAGACCTGACCGAGGGTTGGACAATAAGTCCTAGTCATGGGCTGGGCTCCGAAGACCTGATCGAGGGTTGGGCAATAAGTCCTAGTCGTGGACTGGGCACCAAAGTCCTGATCCGAAAGATCGGAAAAATTCCAATCGGAGGAGCCGTTTGGCAAAAGGTAACGTCTCCTGAGAGGAGTAGGCGAGGACGCGTTCCCCGGAAGAGGGAATATTTGGCGTTAGTTCAACCTAGGGTTTCGAGTGAAATCCAAAGTCAGAACCAATCTTTAAGGCTAAGATTATCTGCATATTTGTCTTGTGTTTGTTGTTTTGCAGGTACCTGGAGTTGGAGGCAAGATAGGAGAGTAAACGCAGGAGAAAAAGCTGCCTGGAAGGTCATCCAGGGCGCCTGTATCAATACAGGCGCCCCATACATCCAGGGCGCCCCAGTTAGGGCAGCCCACTGGGCTCCCAGGTGCCCTGGACAGTCCCAGGCGCCCCTGGATGGTCCCAGGCGCCCTGGATGAGCTAATCTTATCAGCATCACGAAGTTCGCAATTATGGATGGATTTTTGACCGTATAGAGGCACCCTGGATGATGCTATAAAAGGGGCTTCGACCCCTCAACTCAGTACATCACTTGCAACATCATTCTATGCATACTGAGCAAAGAAAAAGCACTAGAGATGAAGCTCTGCGACCAAGGAAACTCCAGGAGGAAGTGCGCGACGCTTTAGAGATCCGGATTGGTCAGAATCGTCAATTCTGTTTGGTTTGTTGTTATTACAAGTTGTACTTCAATTCATATATTTTTGCTTGTAAATCAAACTGTAAGACGGGTTTCTCCGCCTCCAGAAATTTCAGAAAGGAGACCACTAGTGGACGAGCGCTACCCGTGATTAGGCCTTGGATGTACTAACCCTGGGGGTTGAGAACTAAGTAAAAACCGGCGTGTCTTCTGTGTTGTGTCTGTTGATGCAGTCTGACCCTGATTGTTGTTTTGGTGTTGACACCGATTTTAGTTTAGGTGGATGATTATTGATTATGATTAAGTCCTAATCGGCGATCAGGCATGGTATGGAAAATCCTAGCTTGGAGGGCTAGGTGTGTGAAAAGTCCTAATTCGGAAGAGGTGGGTGAAAAGTCCTAGCTTGGAGGGCTAGGTGAAAAGTCCTAACTTGGAGGGTTAGGTGCAAATTCCCATCTTAGAGAATTAGGTGAAAAAGTCCTGGCTTGGAGGGTCAGGTCCTAGCTTGGAGAGCTAGGTTTGGAAAAGTCCTAATCCGAAAGAGTTGGGTGAAAAGTCCTAGCTTGGAGGGCTAGGTGAAAAGTCCTAGCTTGGAGGGCTAGGTGAAAAGTCCTAGCTTGGAGGGCTAGGTGAAAAGTCCCAACTTGGAGGGTTAGGTGAAAAATCCTTAGCTTGGAGGGCTAAGGTGGTTGGAGCCCCCTGGATCGGTCTGGTGACCGATCAAGGAGTTGGCACGGTGCTCCTTCGTGGATCGGTCTGGTGACCGATCCAGCGATGACTGATCGGTCTGGTGACCGATCAGGGAGTATGCGTTTCACCCATTGCTTGGCTCCTGATCGGTCTGGTGACCGATCAGGGAGGTTGAGTTCCCTTGCTGATCTGCTCCTGATCGGTCTGGTGACCGATCAGGATCACTGTGCAGATCGTTCTGAAGAACGATCCAGTATCGCAAGTTCCTCTCTATGACCGATCAGGACGGAGCCTGATCGGTCTGGACCTAGCCTGATCGGTCTGGTGACCGATCAGGATGTTTTCTGATCGGTCCGGTGATCGATCAGGAGGTTTGGACTGCGAAGCTTAGAAATCGCCCGATAAAGGGGTGGATCGGTCAGGTGATCGATCCACAACCTGGGATCGGTCTGGTGACCGATCCAAGAGAGTCTCAAAGAAATTGCGATTTCTAATCGAGCGTTGGGGACCGATCAGGACGGAGCCTGATCGGTCTGGACCCAGCCTGATCGGTCTGGTGACCGATCAGGAGGCTCTCTGATCGGTCCGGTGACTGATCACTTTAATTCAAATTGCACTGTCAGACGCTCTGATCGCGTCTGAACGTATCCGATTCTCTGCGCTTAACATCTGATACATGATATGCTGTTTGATATGCTGCTCTAACATTCTGATTAAGCTGCAGGTGACAGGGGTGGATTCAAACACTCAAGGAGAAGTCAATGGAGGCTTTCCTTGGAGCAGGTTTGTCCGTTTTCCATCTCAGGTTGCAACGACCGGAGCTGCAGACTGGAGCTGCTGACTGGAGCTTGGCTGAGGGGAGCTCAGGAAGTCCAGGAAGGGTTCAGTAGTAGCTGGCGTTGGCAGAGAAGCAGCTGGAGGCTGCAGGAGATGCTGTCACCTGGTGCTGAGTGGAGGAACAAAAGGGCGGAAGAAGGCTTCGATGAAGCAAAAGTTCGCGAACTAAGTTCTTGCTGCGCCTTATGTTCTCCACATCTAGCTTGCACGTTCTGAAGGTCATCATCTTGGGCAAGCAATAGAATCTGAGAAGCAATCAGTCTTTACTCGAGCGCCTGAAGGAGAGAACAAGAGGCTTGGAGTCCGACAGCGGGAAGACACGAGGAAGGGTTTCTTGCGTGAGATCGCCGCTGGGTGGAGCTCAGGAAAGCTTGCTATGTTCTTGTCTTTGCTAAGTGCTTGAGTAAGATCCTTCTTGTTGTTTCTTTGTGCTTAAACTTAAATCTGTGATTGAAACGCTGTGGAGAGGTTTCTCCACTGAGAAGGAGGTTGCTTTCTATCTGGTGATAATCGGGGCTTGATCTGCCGACGATCAAGGGATCACCCACCTTAAGGGCACGCCAAGGAGTAGGGGCAAGTTATCCCCGAACCTTGTAAACCCTCTTTGTTAGCGATCTTGCTAGTTGTAGTTGTTTTCCTTCATTTCCCGTTTCTGCATTTTCTGTTTTCATACTTCCGCTGTGCTACTAACTGTTGGATCGAGAAATGCGAGAGAGGGGGGGGGGGAAATGTCGCAATTCGTTCGAATTTAAAAAGAGCGGGTGCGCAGCGGAAATAAAAGAGAACACAACAACGCAAACACAGCCGGTTTACTTGGTTCGGAGCCTGGGTCGACTCCTACTCCAAGGCCCACGGTCGTTGACCGTTTTCTGCGGGCAATTCTATAAGTTCGCAAAAGTTTACACACAAATAATAATAAAAATATTCTCGTAAACTTAAATACAACTCTTGTTACCGACGTCCGGTGAAGATTGAAGTTCTGGAGCAGCGGGACGTCGTCGGCTTGAGTTGGCAGCTTTCTTGAGCGTGTCGTGGAAGCAGAAGAGCGTAGAATTGTCGAAGGAATTGGTTGTTCAAGAATAGGGTCGAGGCCCTCTTTATATAGGGCAGGGGGCGCCCGACATGCTCGGGGCGCCCCCCACGTGGCTCTTGATCCGGCGAGCCCTCTGGTCAAGGCTGATCTCTTCATCTTCGGGATCAGCTTTGACCGGGGCGCTCGACGCGCGCGGGGCACCCGGTTGACCGGTCAAAGCGTCATCTTCAGGGCTTCGCGAGAGTGAGCTGCAGCAGCCTTCAGTGGCGTGGCACAGTGGGCGCCCGAGACACGCGGGGCGCCCGACATGCGGGGCGCCCGACACACGTGGGGCGCCCCCAATTGCGCTGCTGTCGGGGCGTTTACCTCTCTGCTGACTTTGGGTTGACTCTGGGGCGCCCGACACATCCGGGGCGCCCTACTCAGCTACGGCCTCACTCCTTTGAGGCTCTCTGAGCTGCAGAAACACAGTCCTTCGGTCCTGCATCCAGGGTTAGTCCAAAACAGCAAATAATAAGTTAGTTAAAACAGCCTTAGCTGTCTTGGTTCTGACTTTGGATCTCCAAAATGGAGCCCTAGGTCGAACCGACGCCTAATGTTCCCTCGAGGGGAACGCGTCCTCACCTACTCCTCTCGGGAGAGTTTTACCTGGTGCCAACCGGATCCTCCAGTTGGACTTTTGCCCAGTAGTCCTTCGCCAGGTCTTGAGGTACCAAGCTGCCCTTCGCTTGGTGCCTAGCAACCCTTCGCTAGGTCTTTTCTTCTGGCAGTCCTTCGCCAGTGCCTAGCATTCCTTCGCTAGGGCTTTGTCCATTCTGGCAGTCCTTCGCCAGTGCCTAGCATTCCTTCGCTAGGGCTTTTCCATTCTGGCAGTCCTTCGCCAGTGCCTAGCATTCCTTCGCTAGGGCTTTTCCTGTCTGGCAGTCCTTCGCCAGTGCCTAGCATTCCTTCGCTAGGGCTTGTCCTGTCTGCACACTCAGTGAACAACGTTAGATCACAAATAAACTTAACTTTGAATCCTTTGCCAATATCAAAAACCAGGTTCGATATGGTGCTTCCTGCACCAACAATCTCCCCCTTTTTGATTATGGCAACACAATTCAAAGTTAAGTAAAAAAACTTTATAACTGTTAAGAACATAATGTAAAAATGAAGTATAGCAATTTTACACAATTCAATGTTAAGTAAAAACTTTATAACATTTACTAACACAAGGTAAGATTTGAAAAAAAACCTTTATCTCTCATAAAAAAACCTTTACTCCCCCTAAAACCCTGAGTACTTGTGTTATAATACTTAACTTTGACCTTTCCTCCCCCTTTGACATATATCAAAAATAAACATGGGTGAACAAGGTATCTAATAGGGAGGTTTGAGTTTTACCAAAAGAAATTTAAGTAAAGGAGTTCAAAAGCATAGTTTTCAAAAGAAACTTTAAGTAATGAATTTCATAATTTTCAAGGTAATGGATGTTTTGAGGCTCCCCCTTAATGTGATAACTCTTCTACTTATATTTTAGAAAAAGCTTGCAAAAACTTGTAACATAGTTTTCAAGAAAAACTTAACCGATATTTTTAGAAAAAGCTTGCAAAAACTTGTAACATAGTTTTCAAGAAAAACTTAACCGTATCTTACTTAGCCAACATTTTGAAAACAAGTTTTCTTTAAAAAGTTTCAACTTTTGCACTCATAGAGAATTTTCCTTAGAACATATATCAATAAGGATTTTTTTTTAAAAAATTATATATGTTTTAAAAAATTTTAAAATTTGTGTATCAGAGCCTATGAGTTTTGAAAACGTAAAAATACTTAGCATAATTTTTGAAAGCATATCAAAAGCTTAACATGCACCAAAACTCCACTTTGAAAGGCAAAAAAAATTATTTTTGTAGGCAAGTCTTGTAGAAAATTCACTTAGAACATTATTGCCTTGAAAATATTAGTACTTTTGAAACATTATATTTTGAAAAGTAGAAGTATTTTTGAAAGATATTGCGCATTTTTGAAGATATAAGAAGATTATGCATTAAAAACTATAAGTGCTTTTATAATATTAGAGAAAATTATCTTTTGAAAGCACTTACAAAAGTATTGTTTTTAACGCATAACATTTTACTTGCTTTGGTTACTTTTCCAGTCTGACACAATCCTAGGAAACCTTGTTAACTACAAGGATAGTTTCCTAAGTGTCCTGGAAATTCTCCAACTCAAGTAAATACTATTTCCAAAAGAATTTTGAAAAAAAATAATAGTATTTTAAAAAAAATTATTTAAGTTTTCAAAAGGATTTTAAACGTGCAGTGCATGAAAACATATAATTCAATAATTCTTTTAATTTAATCTCCCCCTAAACTTGACCCAGTCCTAGGAAGCTTGTTGACTACAAGCGATCTTCCTCTGAGTCTTAAGGTTTGATTTAAATTAAAAAAATAATTAATAAACACATTTCAGAAATTCTTCTCTTGACTCAAACTCCCCCTAAATTTGACACATCCTAGGAGTCCTTATCGATCATGAAGTGGACCTTCCTCTGTGTCTTTAGGGTTTATTAAAATCAAAAGAATAGTTTTGAATATCAGTACGGTAATAAAATTTTAGGAAATTCAATTTGAATTGAAGATAATTTTCAAACATAAGCCTCTTTTTTCGAAAAACATTTTAAAATGATTTTTGTAACGCATAATTTTGAAAAATATAGTGATTATTTGAAGGCATAAAACTTCTTCTTTTAATTTGAACTTCCCTTAAATCTGACACAGTCCTGGGAGGCTTGTTGACCACAAGTTAATCCTCCTCTTAGTCTTAGGGTTTGTCAAAATTAAAGGAACAATTTTGAACATGCCTTTTGAGTATGATAATTTTTAAGGAGATAGATTTTTGAAAACATAATTTGGTATGATAACACAGTTTTCAAAAACCATTTTGAAATGATAATAATTTTTCAAAGATATTTTGAAAGAAAATTAAAAAGAATAAACCACTCTCCCTTACTATTTAACTCAATCTAATGTCCTAGGGGACTTCAGTGTTATCTATGTTTGACTATGTTGACTAGGGTTGACTGTTTTGACCAAGTTTGATCAATCAATGACTAACACAAAACAAGCCCTAGATTATATTTAAAACAAGTCTATTGAGATTTTTAACATGAAATTTTATATTAAAAAAAATGTTAGAAATGAAAATATAGGGTACAACAGACTGAATTAAAAAAATAGAGATGATTTTAACTTTTGAAAATATTTTTTTTTGAAAGGATATTGATTTGTGCTTTTAGGTCCTAGATATCTCACCCAGTTCTACGTGGTCAAACATGTTAACCTTATGGGTTGTGTGAGACAAATATTTTAATTTTGAAAATAAATGATTAAATTGAATTTTGAGAATAATTAATTTGAATTTGAGGATAATTAAGTTTAGAATAATTCAGTTGAATTTTATTTAATTGAATTAATTTGAATTTGATTGAATTGAATTAATTTGAGTTTGAATTAATTTGAGTTTGAATTCGATTTAGTTGGTTGGGTTGGACTCAACTTTTAGGTCCTAAGCATCTCACCCATTTCTAAGTGGCAAAACAGGATATCCTTAACTGTTTTGTGAGATGCATATTTTAATAGAAAGATTTATTTTGAAAAGGCCATGATTAATTTTGAAAAGTTAAATTAATTTTTTAAACCCAATTTAAATTTATTTTGAAAAGAGGTATTTGAATCTAAAATTAACTGAAAATTTGTGTTAGATTCGAATTTAACAAAAAATAATTTGAATTTGAATTTCAAAAATTGGCTTCCAGGTCTTGGCGAGGCATTAGGCCTTCTTTGGCCGTAGCCTTATGGGATCATCCACCCTTTCCTTGACAAAGTCTTTTAATGAAATTTCATTTTCAAAATTATTCTTTGAAAAATTTCTGGTCTAACTAGTTTGGGTCTTGGATCGGTAGCTTCGGCTAGTTCCACCAAATTGGCTTCCCTAACGTACTATCATCTCACCTCCACCCAATACTATGCTGTTCAATTATCAATTAACTGATTTAGTCCCAATCCTAATTCTAAGCAAAAAAAAAAAAATAAAACACATAATTAAAACAAACAATTGTCTAAGTAAGGTCACAATTGGAGTAATACTCCGGATTTTCGAAATCAGCAAGATTATGAATTAAATTTTCTAACTTATTGACCTTATGTTTTAGGGTTTCATTTTCTTGTTTCAATTTTTTGAAATTTGTTTTAATTAAGTTACATGAATCAATCACATTATTCAAGGTAAATAACGGATTTTCAAATACTGTAAATTTACCTTCGTTGATTGTTTGTCCGGCATTCTTGGTAGCTCTTTTATCTGTGCATTCACTTTTGCAATGCCCGAACTCCTGGCACTTGAAGCATTGAATGCGACTTTTGTGCTTTCGTGCTTTTGGAACTGATTCCTTTGTCGCCGATGGTGTAGACCGAGACTTACGAGTAGGGCACTGATTTTGGTAGTGCCCTCTCTCCCTGCACGTGTAACAAATTACATGATTAAAATTTGAATTTACACTTTTACCTTTTGGTTCTTTATTGGGAATCTCCCCCTTGATCATTGCCGCCTCGGATCTAGGCTCATCTTCTGATTCTATGTCTGAGTCGGACTCGGGTACTGGTTGAAGTTCCTTCTGTGGTGGTTCTTTAGGAGTTTTCCCTGCAATAAAATTTACACCTTCCTCGACCATTATAGTATCTGTTTGATTATTTAATTCTAAATTTGAAAAGAATTCGAAATCGGTTACCGTCTCAGTCAATTCGTCGTCTAATTCTGGTTCGATTTTGGATTCGGGTTCAGACTCTGACTCGGCTGATTGTGCTTGGACTGAAAGGGCAAGATAATTTACCTGGTCTTCTTCTTCATCTGAGATCTCTTGATGAAGGTTTACCAATTTTTTCCAGATTTCTCTAGCACATCTGCATGGACCTACTAGCTCGAGTTGCTCCTTGGTTAGACCGCATTGTAGGATTGCTGTTGCCCTTGCATCGGTCTCGATTTGATTGAGGGTGTGTTCATCCAATTTGTCCCACTCGATGGATGACTCATCTTCTATGGGAAACGAGAATCCCGTTTGGATGATCTGCCATAACTCCATGTGGGCCTTCAGAAGGGACTCCATTTGACATCTCCAAAACGTGAAGTTCTCGCCGAAAATGAATTTAGTTTCCTAGGACGGGAGTTGGAAATGTGTCGCGCTTCATGAATTTCAAAATGCATTCAAAACCCTCTATGACTACTTCAAAATTGTTAGGAAACAATTAGGCAACTTTGGGGACATCTCACACAAATTATAAGGTTTAACAAAACGTTTTTGTTTGCTAGATATGGGGTGAGATGTTAGGATCAACTAAATTTCTTGAAATGTCAATGCATCCCTTGAGAAATTAAGTTGACGAGATAATAATCACTTCGGTGAACAAGTATGGGGAAAACCAATGCATAACACATGTGTATTTGGCTCCATGATTATACTTGGACATTCCAATCAAGGTAACTTGATTGGAAACCTGAATTTGATACAAACTTAGTTGAAATTACTTGAATGATCGTTGATTGAGTTTGACTCCATTTGGATGGATCAAAGTGATTGTTGAACCTATAAGGACTTTTGATTCTTGTTTAGGAATCAATTTTAGTCATGAGATCATGTCCAAGTTCGATAAACTTCATCAGATCTCATTGGAAAAATATCTAAAAATCTGAAACTGCACATTTCAAATTGTATCAGGGGGTTTTAGGAACCCTGATCGGTCACCGGACCGATCAGGCATAAGGCTGATCGGTCCTCGGACCGATCTGACTCCACCTTGTAACAATCAGTCCATAGACCGATCGGAGGGGTAGCAGTGACTTTACGAAATCTTGACCAAACATACTGAGCTAGCCTGGATCGGTCCCCAGACCGATCTGACACCCTATGGTAATCGGTCCACAGACCGATCAGGGGGCTCACAGGCTTCTCTCCGAACCCTATTGTTCGTGTCCTGATCGATCAGCCGACCGATCAGGAGCATGCCTGATCGGTCACCAGACCGATCAGGTCCAGGTCAGTCCGATCAGGCTGGAGCCTGATCGGTTTGGACGTTTCCAGATCGAACGGTGATCCATTCAAACGCATTAAATTCTGGTTGGTGGACCGATCCACCAACTGATTAACTCCTTCGGAACTTCTCATTGCCAAACCCTAGCGCGAAACCTTCCACTTGCGTGACCTTCACTTCGTGCGAGAGTTTCCCCAGTGCTTTCGTCTTCCCCTTGCAAGTGCGCGCGTGCGGTCCTAAGGGGTTCTTCCGAGCTCTGTCTTCTTCCTGCGACATTTTCTCTCGCTGAAGGGCTATGCGGTCTCACTTGCGCCGAAAGTTACCTTTGCGCAAGCCGATTCTTCCAATCTTCAAGAACTTCACCAATGGCACCAAAGTGAGTTTTAGGCTTAGTTTTTCCTCCAAATCAGTCTATAGTGTTTGTCTTTAACACTAATCATGTTTTGGTGTTTATTTTGTGCCGTGACCTTCTTGTGTTGGCCGCGATCCACCTTTGCCATACTCTATCTTTGATCAACTCTTACATTTGTAATCTGTTGGTTTGTCATGATCCTGTGTGTCGTTGATTAAACTATGATCATGTCTTGCCTTGTGATCTTTTGATTATTGTGTCGGGATCAAATCTTGGGTCTATGATTAAACCTTTGTTCTTATGATCTCTTCAATCTTGTCCAATTGATTTAATCTTGTGCCATGATCAATTCGATTCTTTAGAAAATCTTCTAAGGGTAAAGAAGCGGTTGAGGGCAGCTCAAGGGGGAAGACCCCTTTTGCATCTGCGCCCTCCAGAAGGCCACAGCCTTCTTCTAGCTCCCGGTTCCCAAATACGGCCTGTGAACAGGCCTTCCAGTCGAGGACCTTCAAACTACTATCCTGCCGATCCATTGATATTCCTTTTCTGACCGAACATTGTCCATCGGTCATGGACATAGTCATGTTCTACAACCTGGGTTTCCTTCTTTCCTTGGAACGGACCATCAATTACGACCTAGTCTCAGGGTTCTATAACAATCTTTAGCAGGGACCTCAAGGAGGCTTCGAGTTCACCACTCGAGTCACCAAGAGGAACCTAGACTTTTCTTACGAGATCTTGGCAGAGTATCTGGGTGGTCGACGATCACCGAATCTGTATTCGATCTACCCTGAGCTTCCTGATCCTTTACTGGCACCTTTTTCAGATGTTACCCCCGACTCCATCTATCAGTATTTCTTTGGTCGTCCTCGCCCCGCCGGGCTTGATGAGTTGGGTCCTGATTTTCCTACTTTTGCAGCCCTACGACTTGCTCCAGTTGATTACATCCTTTTCAAGATAATCACAAACTGCATCTTGCCCATCACCTCAAAGCCTTTGACTGAGATCCGACCCTATCACTGCCTTATGTTCTACGGTATGCACCGTCAGATGGACTTCGACATCATGGAGAGCATCTTCCAGTCCATCCTATCCTATCGTGAGCCGAGCCGTCGCACGGTCTACATGCCATTTGGTCATGTCATCATTGACTGGCTTATGTCAGTTGGTGTTGATGTCACCAAGGGCAGGACCGTGCCCATGGTCAGGCAGGATTGTCGGCTGGGTCGACGCGCTTTTGCCAAGTCCGACATTATTATTCGAGAGCGCGATGGGGCTTTGATTTGGAAGGATGAGAGAGGACTTGGTGACCTACCTGGCGGAGCACCACACTTTCAGGCACCACCCGAGGCTACTGCACTTCATGAGGCTCCTGCTGCTGATGCTGAGTACGACTATGAGCCTGATCCAGATCTACGATGGCAGATCTCCGAGGTAGATCGTACCCTCCAGGAGGATATTCATTTGAGGGAGCTCCATCGAGAGGAGACCCGCTCAGACTTCCATTCCTTTGATCGCCGATTGACCGACATAGAGTCTACTGTCTCTGGAGTCCAGGCATTGCAACAGACTTGGTACGCAGAGTGGCGCCGCCATACATTTCCAGGGGATGCCCCTTCAGGCAGTGATGCACCAGGGTCTGTTGATGCCACGGTGGATGACCTCATGCACGATGACGACCCCCCCCCGCTGACGTTTGAGCAGTGGATGTCTGCTGCCTCCTCTTATGATCTGTGTACTTGACCGGTTTTGGCCTGTGTGACTTTTGGGCTGTATGCCCCATGACTTGCTTATTGTGGTCTTATGCCACACGTATCTGGATTTTGATGCATGTGTCTTGCATCGTGTTACTTCTTTGGATGCTTTATGATTTGACTTCTCTGATTTTATCTCACATGTTTTATCCTACTTTAGTATGCTTCTTGTTGATGCTATGATGAGTCCTATCTGCATATTTGTTACACTACCATGATTATAATTCTGCTGCCATGCTCATATGATACATATGCTTATTTTGCCATGCCTATATCTGTTTGTCATATGTATTCATATGCCTATCAAATATCAATCGAATTATTGTTGTTTTGGGATACCCCTAGGGTTGAGGGGGAGTATGGTTTAAACTTAACAGCCCCTCTAGACCCCTTTTCGGTGTTCGACAAAGGGGGAGAGTGTTGGTTGGTTAAGTTTAGGATGATCATGTTGTAGGGGGAGGATCTGGATTCCCCTATGATTCTAAATTTGAAAAACTTAATTGAGAATCCCTAAACTTAAAATCGGGTTGTCAAACAACAAAAAGGCGGAGATTGTTGATGCAGTCTGATCCTGATTGTTGTTTTGGTGTTGGCACCGATTTTAGTTTAGGTGGATGATTATTGATTATGATTAAGTCCTGATCGGGGATCAGGCATGATATGGAAAATCCTAGCTTGGAGGGCTAGGTGTGTGAAAAGTCCTAATTCGGAAGAGGTGGGTGAAAAGTCCTAGCTTGGAGGGCTAGGTGAAAAGTCCTAACTTGGAGGGTTAGGTGCAAATTCTCATCTTGGAGAATTAGGTGAAAAAGTCCTGGCTTGGAGGGTCAGGTCCTAGCTTGGAGGGCTAGGTTTGGAAAAGTCTTAATCCGGAAGAGTTGGGTGAAAAGTCCTAGCTTGGAGGGCTAGGTGAAAAGTCCTAGCTTGGAGGGCTAGGTGAAAAGTCCTAACTTGGAGGGTTAGGTGCAAATTCCCAACTTAGAGGGTTAGGTGAAAAATCCTTAGCTTGGAAGGCTAAGGTGGTTGGAGCCCCCTGGATCGGTCTGGTGACCGATCAGGGAGTTGGCACGGTGCTCCTTCGTGGATCGGTCTGGTGACCGATCCAGCGATGACTGATCGGTCTGGTGACCGATCAGGGAGTATGCGTTTCACCCATTGCTTGGCTCCTGATCGGTCTGGTGACCGATCAGGGAGGTTGAGTTCCCTTGCTGATCTGCTCCTGATCGGTCTGGTGACCGATCAGGATCACTGTGCAGATCGTTCTGGAGAACGATCCAGTGTCGCAAGTTCCTCTCTATGACCGATCAGGACGGAGCCTGATCGGTCTGGTGACCGATCAGGATGTTTTTTGATCGGTCCGATGATCGATCAGGAGGTCTGGACTGCGAAGCTCAGAAATCGCCCGATAAAGGGGTGGATCGGTCCGGTGATCGATCCACAACCTGGGATCGGTCTGGTGACCGATCCAGGAGAGTCTCAAAGAAATTGCGATTTCTAATCGAGCGTTGTGAACCGATCAGGATGGAGCCTGATCAGTCTGGACCCAGCCTGATCGGTCTGGTGATCGATCAGGAGGCTCTCTGATCGGTCCGGTGACCGATCACTTTAATTCAAATTGCACTGTCAGACGCTCTGATCGCGTCTGAACGTATCCGATTCTCTGCGCTTAACATCTGATACATGATATGCTGTTTGATATGCTGCTCTAACATTCTGATTAAGCTGCAGGTGACAGGGGTGGATTCAAACACTTAAGGAGAAGTCAATGGAGGTTTTCCTTGGAGCAGGTTTGTCCGTTTTCCATCTCAGGTTGCAACGGCCGGAGCTGCAAACTGGAGCTGCTGACTGGAGCTTGGCTGAGGGGAGCTCAGGAAGTACAGGAAGGGTTCAGTAGTAGATGACGTTGGCAGAGAAGCAGCTGGAGGCTGCAGGAGATGTTGTCACCTGGTGCTGAGTGGAGGAACAAAAGGGCGGAAGAAGGCTTCGATGAAGCAAAAGTTCGCGAACTAAGTTCTTGCTGCGCCTTGTGTTCTCCACATCTAGCTTGCACGTTCTGAAGGTCATCATCTTGGGCAAGCAATAGAATCTGAGAAGCAATCAGTCTTTACTCGAGCGCCTGAAGGAGAGAACAAGAGGCTTGGAGTCCGACAGCGGGAAGATACGAGGAAGGGTTTCTTGCGTGAGATCGCCGCTGGTTGGAGCTCCGGAAAGCTTGCTGTGTTCTTGTCTTTGCTAAGTGCTTGAGTAAGATCCTTCTTGTTATTTTTTTGTGCTTAAACTTAAATCTGTGATTGAAACGCTGTGGAGAGGTTTCTCCATCGAGAAGGAGGTTGCTTTCTATCCGGTGATAACCGGGGCTTGATCTGCCGACGATCAAGGGATCGCCCACCTTAAGGGTACGCCAAGGACTAGGGGCAAGTTATCCCCGAACCTTGTAAACCCTCCTTGTTAGCGATCTTGCTAGTTGTAGTTTTTCTTCATTTCCTGTTTCTGCATTTTCTGTTTTCATACTTCCGCTGTGCTACTAACCAAGTGAAGTGCAGAAATTCGATTTGTGCCAAAGGTCTAAGTGATTGGCTATATTCACCCCCCCTCTCTAGCCATCCGAGTTCCAACAGTGTCTTTCGTTTGTTTTATTATTTTTCGCTGTGCTACTAACTTTCTGACTAGAATAAACGAACGAACGTCGAAGTTTCCGACAAAATTTTCAAGTCGATATTCACCTCCCCTCTATCGACGGCATCGATCCTACAGAGCCCACCCTAGCCCATGGGTGGCTCCGCCCCTGGCGAAACGTAGATTTTGTTTTTGAAGTCAATTTTGACTTTCATCGATTGATGACACCATGATTTTTCCTTGCAAAATCGTATTTGGTCTTTTTAAGACCCAATATCCAATAATCTTCCACATTAATGAAAATTAATGCGTGTATGGATGCTGACACTTTACAAGAGTCCAAACGATAAGTCAATACATCGGGAGAGGTAGCTTGTGGCTTTGAACCTTCCGTAGTGGAATACTGTCGAGCATACTAGGCTGCGCAATAAGCGTGATGTATTAAATTGCTCAGCTGTTTGTGTATACTAAGATAATAACACCCATATAGGGACTTATCTCATCTACTTTTAATTCTCATGGTTGGTTCCATTTTGGCCATGGACTCCATCTTGGATTCATGAGTATTTCATTGAAGCGGTTTGTTTTCACACTCACATAGGTGACACTTCTATCAAGGGTATCCTACCATACTCCGCCTTATAAAGGTATAAAAATCATTAAATGGATAAGTTTAACCTTACTACATGTGGTAGGATAGCACATGTTCATCATAGGATTAGGATAGAGATAATATATCTCGTGTGCTATAACACAATATCTGCAACTTTGTTGTCCCATTAAACCAATATCTTGGGATCTCCAATCAACAAGGTTGGGTTACCGCTACAGTTGTTTCAGTTTTAGATTTTTAATCTTATTACTTTCGATGAGCAGTATACTTGATCTCGACTTAGCCCCTTCGTAAGAGGATCTGCCAAATTATATTTGGACTTAATATACTCGATTGCAATCACTCCATTCAAGATCAACTGCCAATGGTATTGTGTCTACGACGTATATGTCGTGACTTAACATTATACATACTACTTTGTGTCATTCCAATCATCGATTGATTATCATAGTGTATTAGTACGTCGGTCACAGGTTTCGTCCAGCTTGGAATATTTTCTAAGAAATTCCGCAGTCATTCAGCTTCTTCAGGTGCTTTGTCTAGTACTATAAACTCGGATTCCATAGTTGACCGAGCAATGCACGTTTGCTCAGTGGACTTCCAAGATACCGCTCCCCCACCGATCGTGAATACATACACACTAGGGGATTTGAAATCTTTGTATCTAATATCCAATTAGCATCACAGTATCCCTCTAAGACAGTGGGATATCTTCCGTAATGTAATCCGTAGTTTATAGTATATTCCAAATATCTAAGAACTCGCATCAGTGCTTTCCAATAGGTGTCATTTGAAGTACTCGTAAAATGACTCAGCTTGTTGACCGTACAAGCTGTTAGGACTGGTAGAGCTTGAGGGGGGGGGGTGAAACTAGAAGCTAGATACCCCAAAAACAATGCTAACGCCTTGATTTACTATTTTACAACAACCTTGAAAGCCCTCAAGTAAAGAACAACAACAAGGAGAAGAAGAAAAGAAATATTAGAATTTTTGAGTTTGAATCCCCTTCTCTTGGTTGCTTGAAGATGCTGTTGAGAGCTTGAGCAGAGAACTTAAGCACAAAGATGATGAGAAATCACAATGTAACAGTATATCTCCTTTTCGCTTCACCACCTGCTTTTAAATGACTTCTCTGCTTTATTTTAGGCGTCACTGATCAATTGGTGAAAGTCCCAATCGATTACCATATAGTCGTTGAACAGTACAGATCTCAAATGAACGGTAGGGATTATGTTATTTTGAATTTCAATCGATTTGGAGCATGCATTGATTGATTGGTAACTTTAATCGATCAAGCAATCAATTCAGGACTATTCTATTCAAGTGAGGAATGTGTCCCAATTGATTACATAATCGATTAAGCAGTGCCCTAATCGATTGACCAATTGATTAGGGAGCATTCTGTTATTGTACAGAATGACTTGTAATCGATTGGTTAATTGATTACGAAGCATTCTGTTCCCACACGGACTGTCTCCCAATCGATCGATCAATCGATTGATTCCCACTTAATCGATTGGTTGATCGATTAGGGAGCATTTTGTTATCGCACAGAATGGCTCGTAATCGATTGATTAATCGATTACGGAGTATTCTGTTCCCACACAGACTGTCTCCCAATCGATCGGCCAATCGATTGATTCCCACTCAATCGATTGGTTGATCGATTAGGGAGCATTCTGTTGTCGCACAGAATAACTCGTAATCAATCGATTAATCGATTATGGAGCATTATGGTTTTACATAGAATATCTCCCAATCGATCGGCCAATCGATTGATGACTTCTCAATCATTGTCTGATCGATTAAGGAGTATTCTGTCTGAGAGCAGAATGTCTCCCAATCTAGTTACCAATCGATTGGTCCCTTTCCAATCGATTGAGATGCTTAGATTTAAGATTCTCAATCCTAATCCTTTATGCATGCTCTCAATCGATCCCAATTACCTCGTGCCAGCGAAACCTCTTGTTTCCTGAACTTCATGCTTGGAGCTTCTCATCTCCGGGTCTTCATGCCAAGAATTCGGTCCCCAACCATTCCTTGGACTTCTTGCCTAGAGCTTCCTCATCTCCGGGGCTTCATGCCAAGAATTCAGTCCCTGACCATTCCTTAGACTTCTTGCCTGAAGCTTCCTCATCTCCGGGTCTTCATGCCAAGAATCCGATCTTCAACCATTCCTTGGACTTCTTTCATTACTGCACACTAAAATTCAACGTTAAATCTAACGTATTAGCTTAAACTTAAACAATTGTCAATCATTGAAATTTCTCTTCTAGGGCATGTTGCACCAATACAGACAATATCTAGACGTGTGCAGTTTGTGAGATACATCAAGCTGCCCATTATCCGAGAATATTCCAATTGCGATATGGGCTCACCATAGTTTTTCGCTAAATCTTGACTTAGATCCATAGGTGTTTTCACTATAGAGAGATCATACACATTAAACTTTTTCAATACTAACTCTACATAATGGGATTATGTTAGAACTATCCCATCAGATGTCCTGAGAATTTTAATTCCCAATATAACATCTACTTGACTCATATCTTTCATATCAAAATTGTTAGTCAATATTTTCTTTATACTCATGATTATTTTATGATTATTGCCCATTATAAGCATGTCGTCTATGTATAGACAAACGATTACATGACTTTCAGGTGTGATTTTGACATAAATGCATTTGTTACATTCATTTATTTTGAATTCGTTTGATAGCATTATTTTGTCAAATTTTTCGTGTCATTGTTTATGCTCTTATTTAAGTCCGTATAACGATTTAACAAGTCGACATACCTTTTCCTCTTTTCCTAGAGCTACGAACCCCTCTAGTTGCTATATATAGATTTCTTCTTCTAACTTACCATTTAAGAACGCAGTCTTAAGATTCATTTGATGTATTTCAAGATTATACAGTGCTGCAATGGCTATCAACACTCATATAGCTGTAATCCTTGTCACAGGTGAGTAGGTATCAAAGTAGTCAAGACCTTCCTTTTGCTTGAATCCTTTGGCTACAAGACTAACCTTATACTTGTCAATCAATCCATCAGTTTTATACTTACGTTTTAGTATCCATTTACAATCTAATGGTTTAGTACTAGAAGGAAGGTCCACTAATTCCCAAGTATGATTATTCATGACGGACTCGATTTTATTACTGACAACCTCTTTCCACAATGGGGTGTCAGAACTAGAGAGAGCTTCGCTTAATGTTCTTGGGTCCATTTCCAACATAAAAATCATGTAGTTCGGCCTGAACGATTTCTCAACTCTAGCCTGTTTGCTCTGACGTGACACTGAGCTTTGATCGTCAATAATCCTTTTACAACAACTAAGTTTAGAAACATTTTTTTTATAGAACTTCCGTTGTAATCACTTTGAACGTTTCCCTTATTATTTGGGAATACATTTTCAAAGGATATTACATTCCGAGATTCTATAATTGTTCCCACATAAATATCAGGAATATCTGACTTATGAACTATAGAATGATATGCACTACTATTATGGGCATATCCGATAAATATCGCATCAAACATTTTAGGTTCGATCTTTACATGCTTTGGCTTGGGTACTTCATCCTTTGCCAAGCAGCCCTACACTTTCAAGTATTTATACGATAGCTCACGATCTTTCTGTAGTTCGTATGACATTTTATCATTTTTCTTATGAGGGTTTTATTGAGAATGTGATTTGCTGATAATATAGCTTCCTCCCACAAGTTCTGGGATAAGCCTGAATTTATCAACAAAGCATTCAACATTTCCTTTAGTGTTCGATTTTTATGTTCGGCAACACCATTTGATTGAGGCGAGTATGACATCGTTGTCTAATAGATAATGCCAAATTCATCAAATGGTGCACCATATTCTCCACCTCTATCACTACGAATTATTTTAATTCATTTATCAAGTTAATTCTCAACTTTTATTTTATAGGTTCTAAAAGCCTCTAAGGTTTCATCTTTACTTCTTAAAAGAAAGACATAACAGTGTTGGTGCAATTTGCACTAATAGTTAAACTTAAGTTTTGATGAATGACAAATAGGATAAAGTTAGGTTTGCTTTTGGTTTTGACCTCTTTTCTAAGTGTGCAGGGTTGAAAGAGTTAGGACCTGACACCAAGCTGAAGTCCAGGGTGGTTAAGTCCTGGTGGGAAGTCCAGTTGGGTCCGCGGGGCCTGACAATTGGCTGAAGCCCAAGTTGGTTGAAACTTGGCAAAAAGACCAGGGTGGTTGAGCCCTGGCAGGAAGACCTGACGAGTTAAGAAGTTGAGTAGAGCTGCACGAGGTAAGTAAGGTAAGTCACTGGAGGAGCGAACCTGTAAGGACGGGTCCTATTTTAGGACTGTAGGTGCGGTCCAACCTAGGCCCAATTTTTGGTAACCTCGGTTGAGTCCTGGTTAGATCCTTATCCAGGTTTGGACGGGGTCTAATTAACTCTAAATGCATTCTTATCTTAGTCCATTGCATTAACTCTATTTTACAGGTTTTATTTGATATGTGAACTAATTAGAATTTGTAGGTAAATTTTACAAAATTATTCCTCATTTAAAGCCTCGGTGGAGGATAAACTCTTATTTAAATTATTCGTATTTCTTATTTTATTTAAGAATAAAATTACTCCTACTAATGATAAAATGTTATTCTGTACGAGAGTTTAAACTTTATTTAAATTATTTTTTTAAGTGAAGCAAAGGATAGAAACGTTATCTTCTTTGAATTATCCCAAAGAATAGCTTGCTGATGGATAAAATTTGGGCTGAGAAGATCATGCATCGGATTGAATATTGGCAGCTCGAGGCACTATAAAAAGAGGCAAGCGAGCCCTCTAACAAAATAAGTTTTTTTCTCTGGTTCATGCTTTGGCGCTCTCCTGCTTCCACGCTCCTCTACTGCGGTTTGTGCTTTGACTCAACGCTGTCCGACCGCTGCCGGAAGATCGCTCCCAACATCCAAGCTGCTTCAGATAATCTTAAGTGTTGGGTAACACATTTTTAATTGTTCTGTCTGCACTGAAATTATTAAAGGGGAAAGTGTAGGGTTGTTACACTTCCGCCCAATCTTGTATTCGAATCGCTCTACCGGGAGTTTACCGGTAGAGGATTTTAGTGGATTGCCCACAGGAAAGGTTCAAGGAGCCTGAGCCTTTGAGTAGGAGTCGCCGAAGGCTCCGAACGAAGTAAAACTTCTCGCTTATTTTTTATTGTTTTTCGCTTTCGTGTTTCGTTTTAATTCTTCTGCCGCGCACATTTTTCAAAGCATCATACGATTTTCTATCGACTCTGATTTTAAAACGTAAGTTTTAAAAGTCAAGTGATTCACCCCCCGCTCTCACGTGCATCGGTCCTACAAACAGAATCTTGTGCAGTCATCGATAAAAGTAATAAAATACTTTTTACCTCCTCTAATTTGCATGAATTTTAAGTCACATAGATCATTATGTATCAAATCTAGAGGAGTCGTTGACCTTTCGATCGAATGAATTTGCTTCCACACATACTTTACATTTGTGCATTTCGTCAATATTGATGTTTGGTAATAAATTTAATTTGATGAGATATTTCAGAGTATTATTATTGACATGTTCAAGTCGATCATGTCATAAATTAAAACACTCAATAACGTAGCTGGAAGCTTTTATTTTATTATAATCAAATTCATGGTGTACAGTTATTGCAACTATTTTGAACAAACTCTATTCTATGTATCTCTTACCTACGAAGATATCATTCTTCGTATGCACAAAGTTATTTGACTGGAACACTAGTCTAAAGTTGGCCTTGACAAGTGCCGATCCAGAAACTAGGTTCTTCCTGATGTCGGGAACGTGGAGCATATCAATGAGTGTTAACTCCTTCCCAGACGTCATCTTTAGAACAACTTTCCTGAGTCCGACAATCAGGGATATAGTGGAATTGCCTATATAGAGCTTTCTTCTACTTATCGGAGTATACTTGGATAACATATAGTCTTATCAGAACAGATGTGATGTGTTACTCCAGTATCGATCCACCACTGCTTCGGGTTGTCCACCATGGTGTTGGCTTCAAACACAACCGCAGTGAGATCTAGTTCCGAATGATCGGGAAGGATGTCATCAGAAGTTGTGACATGGTTCACAGTATCCTTCAGACTCTTGGTTGGTTCTTTGGGCGTCTACAATCCTTGGACATGTGTCATGACTTTCCACAATTGTAGCACGAGCCCTTGAATTTCTTGTCTTAAGCCTTTTTTTTAGATTGCTTTAGCTTCTTGGCATTCAGCTCAACCAGGTTGGACATCTCATTGATAGCCCGCTTCGTTCTTCTGGAGTCGGATGGCTTTCGATTATCCTCCTTTATTTGTAGCCTCAAGATCAGGTCTTTAAGCCCCATCTCGTTTTGCTTGTGCTTGAGGTAATTTTTGAAATCCTTCCATGACGGAGAGAGTTTCTCGATTACTGCGGCTACTTTGAACGACTCATTCAGCTTCATGCCTTCGACATCCAGATCATGCAGTATCAGTTGCATGTCTTGGACTTGAGACGTTACGCTCTTGGAATCCACCAACTTGAAATCCATAAATCGACCAACGATCAATTTCTTCAATCTGGCATTTTCAGTTTTGTATTTTTTTAGTGATTCCCACAGAGATTTTGCCGTCTTCATCGGACTATACATGTTATACAACGTGTCGTCCAATGCGTTGAGAACGTAGTTGCGACATAGGAAATCTCCATACGACCACGCATCATATGCAACCTTGCTGATAGAATCACCTTCCTTAGTGGCTGGTGGGTCTTCACGCATAAACCGTACGAGGTTTAGCGTTGTCAGATAGAACAACATCTTCTGTTGCCATCGTTTAAAGTTGGCTCCGTTGAACTTCTCCGGCTTCTCTCCGTGCGGAACGACGGTCGGAACGTCGTTGATCCATTGTTTGAACTCGGCTCTGTTGAACTTCTCCGGCTTCTCTCCATGTGGAACGGCAGTCGGAACGTCGTTGATCAAGGTTATATCAGTTTGCATAATATCGTTTTACGATTATGGGTTGGTTGGGTTGCTGCCGGGGAGGATACAAACTGATATAAGATCGTCGAGGCTAGTGTTCGTTACTATCTCCGTAAAATGATATTGCTCCGCTATAGATACTCACGGATAGTAGCAATTTATTTCTCAAGATACAACGATAATGTCTCGAAATAACAACACTTCAAATTTCGAGATCAGCGAACCTTCTCATAGGCTTGTTGGACTCTAGATGCAGAAGATGAGATGTATGCTTTTTGAAAAGCGAACCTTCTCATAGGCTTGTTGGACTCTGGATGCAGAAGATGAGATGTATGCTTTTTGAACTCTGGATGATTGAATGAATTTCCAACATTCAGAGGATTCTATTTATATAAGGAGAAGAGGTGAGGCCGTTCGATCTCGAGGGTTGTAACCCTTCAGATAGACCTTTGATTTCAGTCGCCAAATAATCTGGATGGTTGTAACCCTTCAGATCCCCCTTTGATCTCAACCGCCAGATTCGATCTGACGCTTCGGATCAAGTCTCATCAGCAACGATCAAATCATAACTCTTCACGATCAACGCTCCAGATCGCATCACTTGCGATCCAACACCCCTCTTCAATCTAACGATTGTCATTCGTTCTCCCGGTCAGTAGTCTAGTCATCCCTCTTTATCTACCCGAATGCTATATAAGCACTGCCACGTCACATGACACGTCGCCCGGTTGCCGTGTGCGCGCGTGGCAGGTGGCGGGTGGCGGGTGGCAGACTCGTAGATGCGAGCACCTGCTTGCCTGTGAGAAGAGAACACCTGTATTTTTCTTTTTTAACTCCATTAACACAACACATATAAGGAAGTAAATTCCCTTGGAATTTTCATATGTAGGACTATTCTCTATCTACTCCCTTCTATGCTAATTTTGGGTTGACTTTAAACAATTAATTTATTATTCAACCGTAATCGATTTTGAGCAAATTAATAGTACAGATTCATCTATGTGAAATGTAGATTTTGTTTTTGAAGTTAATTTTGACTTTCATCGATTGATGATACCCCGATTTTTCTTATAAAATCGTATTTAATCTTTTTAAGATCTAATATCCAACATACTTTAGGATAGAATGTTAATACATTAGACATTTGAAATTTGAGATTCAACTGTGATATATTTATTCTAATGGTGAAAAATTTATGTTGGGTTTTAGGATTAATTAGTTAAAAAAATTAAAATTCTGAATTAAAATAAAAAAATGATGTCTCTATAATTCATTCATAATGTTACTTTTTGATTACATATTATAAAATAATTAACTCATTTTATCCATTATTTTTTCAATAGTCAAAATGATAACATAGAATCGCAATCGTGTTCGTGACATTCTCAAATTTTATTTACATATTTTACCTTCATGACTACCGCGTTCAGAGTCAATCAACATTAAATGATGTTTTCAAAAGTTCATTTATGTCCTTTTTATTATCTTGAGTTCTTGACCAGAACATATAAATGTATGATATAATCACTTTAATAATTTCAATAGTCAAAATGATAAAATAAAATTACTATTAGATATTTAGTGCTTTTCAAAAATTGATTTATGGTCTTATAAATTTTCACTATTAAATTGGAGCATCATCAAAGCACTTTAATAGTTTTAATAGTCAAAATGATAAAATAGAATTACTATTAGATTCTTCATGCTTTCAAAAATTTGATTTATGGCCGTATAAATGTTCACTATTAAATTGGAGGATCATCAAAACACTTTAATAGTTTTAATGGTCAAAATGATAAAATAAAATTACTATTAGATTCTTTATGCTTTCAAAATTTTGATTTATGGTCTTATAAATTTTCACTATTAAATTGGAGAATCATCAAAGCACTTTAATAATTTTAATAGTCAAAATGATAATAGTTAAAATGATAAAATAAAATTAGTATTAAATTCTTCATGCTTTCAAAAATTTGATTTATGGTCTTATAAATTTTCACTATTAAATTGGAGGATCATCAAAGCACTTGCATAGTTTTAATAGTCAAAATGATGAATTAAAATTACTATCTGATTCTTCAAGCTTTCAAAACTTTGATTATAGTCTTATAAATTTTCACTATTAAATCGGAGAATCATCAAAGCACTTTAATAGTTTTAATAGTCAAAATGATAAATTAAAATTACTATTAGATTCCTCATGTATTCAAAAATTTGATTTATATATGGTCTTATAAATTTTCACTCTTAAATTGGAGGATCATCGAAAATACTTTTAAATTTTGTAAAGTAATGATATTTTGAGAATTCCTCTTTTGATAAATCTTAAATTATAACGCATACATTGTTGAATTTAAAATGCATTTTTTAATTAAAATATATGATTGATTTTCGACAAATTAGGTAGTCACTCGTTGAATTTTCAATTATCAATTTGATTTTTTCTCATTACTCAATTACTTAGATTCCTGCCAGATATTAATTAAAGTAACAAGAATGATCTAAGTACGTATTATAACTCGGAGAAGAATTCTATAGTGTAACAAGATAGTATTCAGCGAATGATATTTATCAACCATGAATTATTAGTCTGAGTCCATCCTTGAGTCCATCCTGATGATTATTTTACTGATAATATAGATTACTAATGGTAGTATATAATAAAAAATTATTTATATAAGGGTAGAATTTATCTAAGGTATAATTAATCTTTTAAATTTTTTATTATTTATCTATATATTTATATTATTTTTATGGTATCAGAGCACGGTTCTGCCAAATCGAAAAATTTGAATTTGGAAGGATTACAATACCATCGTCGAGATTTATGATTTTCAAATATCTGAAGGCCGATCATTATGAGATTTCTTCAATATTTTCTATGTCATGGATGGTTTAAAATTGTATTTGTAGAAGAATTATATTTTCTTATGTTTTAACCGTTAGATCACCCTGAAACTTTGAGGGAACGTTCCTAGCACCCAGGGCTATATTTTAAACGGTGAAGAACGGATTTTGAGTTCTCTAAATCCATCTGACGATTGAAAAATATGACTATTGATTCTGTCTTTTTCTTAAAAATCAGATAGTCAATCACAACAATGATTTTTTAAATTTGGAGTATCCAACATGGCAGTAGTAGTTCCTCCTAGAGACTCTGGAGGGACTCAATCATCCAATGCCACAATTGCAACTCTTGCTAAACAGTTTCAAAAATTTCTTACATCTCATCTACATGTCATGTCTGTTTCTTCTCACAAAGGTTTGCCCTATAATGGTACCTCAGGTATATCTTGCACTATCTAGATCCTTGATTCTGGAGCTTCGAATTCGTATCATATGTCGCCTAATGTCAATTCTTTTGTATCTATAAATTCTTCTCTTTCTGTGTCAGTTATGACCATAGATGGTTTTCCCATGCTATTAGCTAGTGTTAGCTCTATTTCTATATCTAATTTATCTCTGTTTAATGTATATCACATTCCTAATCTTACTTTGAATCTTATCTCGGTTGGTCAATTATGTGATTCTGGTTTTTTTAGTTTCTTTTACTTCATCTTCTTGTTATGTCAGAAGCAGATTGGGATAGGCTATAGATAGGGTGGACTATATGTATTAGAACAACTAAAAGTTCCAGATGTTGCAACATCCCGTGTTGATTTATCTTCCTTTCGGTTAAACTCTGCTTCTTCTAATTTTTATTTGTGGCATTCTCTTCTTGGACATGTTTTTTCTTCTCGTTTGAAATACTTAGCTTCTAAAGAAAATTTAGAAAAATTACAAACTCATGATATTTCAGATTGTTGTGGTTGCAAATTAGCAAAATTCTCTACCTTACCTTTCTATAGAAGTATCTCTGTTTCTCTTGCACCGTTTGAATTAGTTCATTCTGATGTGTGGGATCCATCTTCGATTCATACACCTGGTGGATCCCGCTACTACGTTTCCTTTATTGATGATTATACTCACTACACTTGGGTCTATCTTCTGAAACATCGTTCTGATTTTCTTAATATCTATCATATGTTTCGTGATATGGTAAAAACTCAACATAATGCTGTTATTAAGTATTTTCGATCTGATTTGGGTGATGAATATACATCTAATCTTTTTTCTGAACTACTTGCCTCAGATGATACACTTCATCAAAGTTCTTGTACTGACACTCCTGTATAAAACAGTGTTACTAAAAGAAAACATAGACATATTGTTGAAACTGCACGTTCTATCTTATTGTCTGCATATGTTCCTAGCAAGTTCTGGGGGAAGCTATTCTTACTGCAGTCCATTCTATCAATAGAATTCCATCTTCAATTACATCTAGTTTATCACCTTTGAAAACCTATATGGTTATGTTTTTGATTATTCTGTATTAAGAGTTTTTAGATACATATATTTTGTCCTCCGTCCTCATGTTCAACATAGTAAGCTTAATTCTTGGTCCGCTCTTTGTGTTTTCCTTGGTTATGACGAGGGTCAAAAAGGATATTGATGTTATGATCCGGTTACTCAATAACTCTATGTCTCACATTATGTTATTTTTCTTGAACACATTTTATTCTATTCCATTCCCTTTAATACTTCCAATCTTAGAAAATCTGATCTCACTTGTATTGATCATTTTTGCACAAACTCCAATGATATACCGTCTCATGTTTCCCCACAAGTAGACCACCCTAGCATCTCTTCTTCTAATGATGCTATTTACAGGATTAACATGCATATAAATTTTGGTCATCAGCTTCCCGATGATCCCCCTACTCCTACTGCTTCCCATAATGCTCCTGTGATAGCGGATCCTCCTCCTCGTTACCCTCAACGATCTCGTAAGTCTACTCAATTGCCTGATTTTGTGAATTCTACTTATTCTAATTATTTTTCTTCCATTTTGGCTTCTATTCACTAATTGTCTAAGCCCTCCTCTTATAGAGAGGTTTCTCTTGACCCTCTTTGGCGGCAGACTATGGCGGAAGAACTTTTTACTTTGTATCAAACAGGTACTTGGGATCTTATTCCTCTTCCTTTAGGGAAGCGTGTGATTGATTTTCGATGGGTGTATAAGATCAAAACTAAATATGATGGGTCAGTTGAGCGGTATAAAGTTCGTTTGGTTACTAAAAGAGTTTTCCAACAATATAACATGAATTATAAGGAAACCTTTGCTCCAGTTTCCAAGCTTGTTACTATCCGTACTCTCGTTGCAGTTACATCTATTCGTCAGTGGTCTATTTTTTAGATGGAAGTTAAAAATATTTTTTTAAATGGAGATCTTCAAGAAGAAGTTTACATCATGCCTCCACCAGGTGTCACTCACAATCCTGGTGAAGTTTGTAGACTAAAAAAGACTCTTTATGGCCTTAAACAAGCTCCTCGAGCTTGGTTTGACAAGTTCTCTATTGTTATTGGATATCTTGGCTTTCTTCCTAGTCAACATTGTTAGGTTCTATGCGCAGCGGAATATTTATAATAAAACAAACTTTGCTCTTAAATCATGGATCTATTCGTGGTACATATGGTTCTAAACAAAATGATATGAAATCTGGCATAAACACATACTTTGTAATCCTTTGGATATTTGTGATCGATGTCACAAAAAGATGAGAGCCCCACGTGTGACTCCTCTAGCGGTATCCACGCGCACTAGATAACGAACTGGATGATCCGTTAGGTGCTAGCCACTTGGATCGATAGAATGCTTTTGGAAGCACTACGGATCTGAAGATGTGTCTCTGATAAGAAGAAGTTGCCAAAGGCTTCCCGAGAGAGATGGAGAGAACTCGCACAAGAGAGAGACAGAGGAGAAGTACCTTCTTTCTCTTCTTCCAAGGGTGGATATATATAGCCTAGGAAGATGAAGAGACATGACTCTTCATATTCTTCATTAATTTATCATAATTGTGATTTTTAAAATTCTTCATTAATAATCATTAATAGAGACTCTTCATCTTCTCCATTATTGCCATAATAATTGTGACCCTTCAAATTCTCCAAAGAGAATAAGAGATAAATCTACTCTCTCTTCTCTACATCAAATAAATCCATATTTGATCTTGATCTGTTCTCGCTTCCGATATTTCAGAAATAATTAATAATCCAATTAATTCTTATTTAGAAATAATAAATTGATTAATTTTAGTATTCACTAAAATAATCAATTACAAATACTGTTCGTGTCTATGTGCTATGCGTGCACCCTCTAGGTTTTATACACGAAGGCAATGTAAATCCATACACAGACTAAGGTAACCGTCTAGCAATAGTTTTTAGTCATCCAACGTAATAGAATATTAGTTATAAACTAAAACCTCCATGAACCGATTACTGTGTAATTCAATCTCTTCATCTTTACCCTACATCCCAATTAATTCGGTGCACTATACATCATCACCAAAATAATTGTTTTACTTGATTTCCAAGATATAATAAACTCATCTTGAATAATAATCATTCCTCCCATGACTATGGATTTCAAGTCACTAATATCTCTATCAAGCGGCCAGAATGTTAACTCTCTAATCCAAGAGAGCGATGAATCCTCTATTGACTTAACATTATTCTCTCTACATTTTATTATACACCCAACTACCGTATTAATCACAATCTGATTAAAGACTGCTTTTAACGGTGTCAAAGTATATAACTCCACGCATAGAATATATGAAGGTCTCACATCAAAAGATCAGTTACACTCGTTCATTAAGATGGACGACCAATAATGCTTAATATGTGGTGTTCTCTTAAGCGGATTGTGTCCAGTGTACCTCTATAATCAAGGCACCCCCAAGTACAACTTGAATACTCATCCCTCGGTCTATCTTGACCTAGTCATACTCAGCGTTGATCTAGATATCTATGCCTCCTCTAGATATCTATCCGATCAAGGACATTTTTCAGAATAATATAACCATTAATCTGTGGGATTTTATCATTAATCATATACATATAGAAAGGTAAATGATTAACGACAAATACTTGCCTTTATTAAAATAATTATTCATAAATACATAAAAGTGTCTTGGCACATAAGTGCACACATTAACAACATGACTCCGCTCTTTTTGTTCGTTGTACTTCGTCAAGTCACATGTTACACTCTCTTTATGTCGATGACATGATTATTTCAGGGGATGATATAAGTGGAATAGAAGAATTGAAACTGCATTTGGCTCGTGAGTTTGAAATGAAAGATTTGGGCCTTTTGTGTTATTTTTTGAGACTCGAAGTAGCTTATTCTCCTTGTGGTTATCTTCTCTCACAATCCAAATATATTGGTGATATTCTAGAGCAAACGCATCTATCTGACACTCGCATTGTGGATACTCCGCTTGAGATTAATGCTCGGTACTCTTTGATTGATAGTGTTCCCTTGCCAGATCCTTCTTTATATCGTACTTTAGTTGGTAGTCTAGTGTATCTTACCAACAATAGACCCGACATTGCTTATGTTGTACACATTGTCGGTCAGTTTGTTGCTTCTCCCACTTTCAGTTTGTTGCTTCTCCCATTTCAGTATGTTCGAGGTACCTAGTTTCATAGTATTTTTTATCCTTCCATTTCTATATTAGAGTTGCATGCCTATTCAGATGCAGATTGGGGTGGTGATTCTACAGATTGTAATTCTATCACAGAATTTTATATTTTCTTGGGAGATTCTCTTATATCTTGGAAGAGTAAAAAATAAAATATTATCTCTCGTTCTTCTACCGAAGCAGAATATCGTACTATGACCTCTACTACTACTGAAATTGTTTGGTTACGTTGGTTACTTACTAATATGAGTGTTTTTCTCTCGAACCCTACTCCTATGTATACTCTAGTGTCATTCAAATTGTTCACAATTCTATTTTTATGAACGCACCAAGCATATCGAGATTGATTATCATCTCACTCGACATTACTATCAGAATGACATAATAACTTTGTCATTTATCTCATCTTCTATATAAATTGTGGACTTGCTCACCAAGGTGCATTCCACTGCACGTTTTCATTTCTACTTAATAAATTCTCGATGTTTTCTTTTAAAGTATCGTAAGTTTGAAAGGGGATATTAATATATAATAAAAAATTATTTATATAAAGATAGAATTTGTGTAAGATAAAATTAATCTTTTAAATTTGTTATTACTTATCTATATATATTTGTATTGTATTGTTTTCAACTAACTCAGCCATTTTTATTGGCAGATAATTCCTTCTTTACTTCTAGTTAAAGAATTGAAGAAAAAAAATCAATAAGAGTAGTGAAAATATAAAAAAAACATAATAAAGTCGTCAAAATTCTACACTTTCAAGTTGCATTCTAAGCCTCTTGGAGCATACCAATCAATTAACTAAAACCCATCAGGCCGAGGGATTTTAAATGGGTTCTCAGCTTCCGTATCGCTATGGACTTAAGGGACCTTATTTTTTTGGTATATTACTTTTTTTAACCGAAAAATTAAAGTTGAAAATGTTTCATTAATTACTTTATTTTTGTTTTCTCAATATAATCAATTCCATTTCACCCACCACTAAATGGAAATTAATTAATGTGTCTCAGGTAGTGTTATAAATGATTCAAATTAAACATTAATGAATAAATTTGATATTCGACTTACTAATAGTTTATTTATATTCGTTCAATATATACAAGATCAATTAAATAAATAATATTGAATAGCTCGTTAAATTAAACAAAGAAATTTGAATATATATGTGTTCCGCTCGTTATGTTCATGAATAATATTCATGAAAGAACAAAACACTTGCGAATATGTTCGTGAGCAATGTTCATGAACCATATTCATTAATAAAATTCCTATCAATATCCTAAATAAATAAAATAAGATAAAATAAATATTCAATAATTAATTAAACAAGCTAGTAAAAGTTTTGAACAATCAAACAAGCTTGATTTGAGAGTTCAATATCATCTAAACAAACCAAGCTCAAGTCAAACTTGAATTAAGAGTTCGATAACATCTAAACGAACCAAGCTCAAGTCAAACTTCAAACAAGCTCAAGCTCATAAAAAATAAACCAAGCTAAGCTTAAACAATTATTTCAAAGGCTTGATTCATTTTAGGTTTGGCTTGGATCGGTTACTTTATCAAACAAGCTTGAACACCCCAAAACTCGACTCGGCTTGTTTACGACCCTATTAAGGATATAGCGGCAGAAGGACATCCTCTCTCTCTCTCTCTCTCTCTCTCTCTCTCTCTATATATATATATATATATATATATAATCAATTCTCAATTTTGACAAATTAATGAATGGATTTATTTTAATGGATAATTTATCTAAAAATGCTAAGTTGATGGATTATTTGCTGCGAGCGCTTTTTTATTTACCCCACACTAAAAAACAATGATTTAGCGATGAAATTTTTGTGATAAATATAAGTTTTGCTGCAAATTTTGCAATGAATTTAGAATTTGTCGCAAACCTTTGCGATGAATACTAAATTCATTGCAAAATTTACAATGAATTTATAATTCGTTGCAAATATCTAAAATTTTGCTAAAATGGTCCAACAAATATTTGCTAATTTTTTTCAGTTAATTGGAGAAAACTCCCCAATCTCAAACTGGCCTTTGTATGCACTCCCCACTTGATAAATTCTTTCCATTCACTCCCTGATGGATTGAGTATAAAAGAGTGAAAACTCAGTATACATTGTAAAGATTTGAGTATAAATTATTTGAGATTGAGTACTAATATAAAAAATTTGAGTACAAAGTTTCGGTTACCCATCATGTGAAAATCTTGATATGGTGAGTATAAAAGAGTGAAAACTCAGTATATATTATAAAGATTTGAGTATGATTGTTTGAGATTGAGTACTAATTTAAGAAATTTGAGTATAAAATTTCGGTGACCCCTCATGTGAAAATCTTGATGTGGTGGATGCAACCTCACATACTCAAATTTCTAAATTTTATACACATTTTTTTTTCAAATAATACTCAATTTAAATCAATTCATACTTAAATTTTGATAATGTATACTGAAATTTTTACTATATACTGAAACAATGTATACTCAAATTTTTTCAAATAATACTCAAATTTCTTAAATTAGTACTCAATCTCAAACAATTTATACTCAAATCTTTACGATTTATATTGAATTTTTACTCTTTTATACTGATAAAAAAATAACACACAAAACTGTCGTGTCAATCCCATCATAGAGTGCATGAAAAGCCCAGTTTGATGTTGGGGAGTTTTCTCAAATTTTCCCTTTTTTTCTTGTTTAATTAATTTTTTAAATCTACGATAAATCCAAGGATTCACCACCAAATCTATAACGAATTTTAGATTCGTTACAAATGTTGCGATGAATCTAATTTTTTTTTACAAACCTATCCAACAAATTCAATATTCATCACGGAGTTTGCAATGAATATCGAATTTATTTTATGCTCGTATTTTCTTTTATGTTTTATTTTTCGCAGCCAATGATGTTGTCGTGTTGATCATATTAGTAAGAGTAGAAGTTTTGAGGGAACAAACAAATTAATTAAGGTAGATAAGAGCATATTTGGTTAAAAAATCATGTACGGTAGTTAGACAAGTTAATAAGGTCAAATGAGTTCAACGATTTAGTCATGTTGAGAATAAGGTGGGTGAATTGGATGAGTAAATCGATCTAGATTTATTGAGAATGAATAGATTGTTTCACGAATGTTTGATAATGTTTATTTTATTTTTACTTTTTTTACCATTCTGCAACGAATGTATGAATTCGTTGCAGATTGGCGACGAATCCTTAGATTTATCGTAGAATTCGCGACAAATGCATGGATTGATTACCAATCTATGACGAATCCATAGATTCATCGCAGAATGGTAAAAAAGAACATTTTCGAATGTTTTATGCTTATAGTTTTTTTGTATGCTCTATTTTCGCAGCCAATGATGTTGGCAGTGTTAATCATACTAGTGAGAGTAGAAGTTTTAAGGAAACAAACAAATTAATTAAGGTAGATAAGAGCTAACTTGGTTAAAATAATCATGTAGGCTAGCTAGACAAGCCAATAAGGTCAAATGAGTTCAATGATTTAGTCATGTTGATAATGAGTAGGTTGTTCGATGAACGTTTGATAATGTTTATTTTGATTCATCATAATTTTTGGCGATGAATCCTTGGATTCATTGTAGAATTGGTGATGAATGCATGGATTCGTCGCCAATCCAAGGATTCATCGCAGAATGATAAAAAAAATTAAAAAAAAATAACATTATCGAATATTTTATGCTTGTATTTTCTTTTATGTTATGTTTTTGAACCAATGATGTTGGTTGTGTCAATCATACTAGTGAGAGTAGAAGTTTTGAGGGAGCAAACAAGTTAATTAAGGTAGATGAGAGCAAATTTAGTTAAAAGAATCATATGCGCTAGTTAGACAAGCCAATAAGGTTAAATAAGTTGAATGATTTAGTCATGTTGAGAATGAAGTGCGTGACTTGGATCAGTAAATCAATGGAGAATGAGTAGGTTGTTCTACGAACATTGGATAATGTTTTACCATTCTACGACGAATCATTCACAGCTTGTCGATGAATCCATGGATTCATTGTCATTCTACGACGAATCCATGGATTCGTTGCTATCAGTGCAGGGAGTACCAAATAATCGAACTTGATTTTGATGTTGACAAATATTCAAAGTTAAAATTTATTGTGATCTAACAAGCTTAACTAAGTGTGTGAGAAAGTTCTAGTTGAGGCTAGATAAAGAAGATCATGGTCAAGTGAATTGGGCAAGAAGTCCTGGTCGAGTGGATTGGACAAAGAAGTCCTGGTCGAGTGGACTTGACAGAAGATTTGACAGATCCAGGATATCGGGCAAAAGTTGTGGGGGTCGTGGATACCAGGCAAAAGTCTAGGCGGATCGAGGATCTAACGTCTAGCGGGAAGTCCCAAAGGTCAAGATCAGATGTTGAGCAAATGTACAAATAGGTCTTGAGGACAAGATGTTTGGCAATAGATAAACTCTCCTAAGAAGAGTAGGTGAGGATGTGCTCCCTGTCGACAAAATAGTAGGTGTCGATCTGACCTAGGATTTCATTGGAAACCTAAATGTCAAGACCAGACAGTTCAAAGTGGACTGATTTCTTTATTTCACTATAATATGATATATGTTGTGCTAACTCTATGATACAAATATAAGTTCCTAGACCAAGGTGATCCAAGCACCTGGAATTGAGGCGCCTATAAAGGATCAAAGCGGCTGGTATAGTATAAAGCCTTGAGGAACAAAGTCACATCTGATCAGCGTTATGTCATCTATTGAGGCGCCTAGAAGGGATCCAAGTGCCTAGGATTGAGGCGCCTTAATCAGGATTAGTTGCGATGAGGACGAATCAGGATCAGATTTATCTGAATAGAGGTGCCTCAATAAGAATATAGGTACTTGGATGAACTTATAAAAGGATGGTTCTGTTGATGCAATCAACCACTAGAGTTTTGATATTTGTTTAATAATATGTTTAATGGTTTCTAGTGAGGTCAACAATATTGTTGTTTGGTAAACCCAAGAATAGTTTTGCCAATAATATTTTGCATTATTATTATTGTTGTTGTGCTAATCTTGTATTGTAGGAAAAGTTTTAGTGGATCAAACAATCAGACACTGAGCAGAGGAAGTCCAAATAGATCTGAAAGACAAGATGTTTGGCAGGTAAGTTTAGGTAAGCTCTTGCAGGGAGTGAGTGAGGTCGTATCCTAGTTTAGGACAAACTTTAGGCAATGATCTAACCAAAGAAACTAACAGAGGTTTCTAAATCGAGATCAAAATAGACCTATCTGTCTATCCTACTAATACATATTTATATCTGTTCTAACTTTGTTTTGTAGGGTAAATACTATATTTGTGCTAACATTGTTTTGCAAGAATTAAATGGTTCCATTGACGGATAAAATGGTTCAATCGACGTATCTTTGAAAATTCAGAGCAGCGAGTTTCAAATCAGAGCACTTAAGGCAAAATATGTTCCATCGACGGATCAAAGATTTTATCGGAGAAGAAAAGATAAAATTGGGTTTCGTCGATTGATAGGTCTGATCAGTCGATGGATCAGTAGATTCTAATGCGACAGCCAGCTCAGCCATATCGATCAGAAGGAAGCTTGGGTTCCACCAACTGATAAAATAGGTCTGGTTTAGTCAACAAATTAAGATGATTTCACACTGTATCAGATGGTGAAGCTAGACGCGAACTTGGGAAGATCCATTGGGGTTGCAGCGATAAATTACCAGGATCAGTCGATGGAATAGTAAATTCTGGATTTGGTTGGGTGGGTATTTGCTATAAAATGAGTCTCGAGGATAGAGTTGAGGTACAAACTTTTACTACTCAAAATCATGTTCTCCATCATGCTCCTATTGCGATCATTTGTGCAAGTCTTGTTGCTGCACGCCGAAAGGCTCTCCGACAATGATGCTTTATCTTCGACTTATAGTTGTCGGTAAACTTAATTTTATGTACTTGCATTTACTTACAAAGAGATAGTAGTGGGTTACTATCCTCTTTTCATTCTTATACGAGTTTACTTTTCTCCGAAAGATTTCAGAGAAAATAGCTATAGTGATTGCCCAACAAAAGTGATCATGGATCGCGAGTATTTGAGTAGTAGTCGCTGGACTATGAACCATGTAAAACCAAACTATGTCCTTTACTTTATTTCTGCTACTATTACTTTGATTTGGTTTTATGAAATAAGACGAAAAAAGATTTTAAACGATCAAGATTCATCTTCCCCCCCCCCCCCCCCCCCCCCCCCCCCCCCACCCTCCCTCCCGCCTCTCGACGATCCTATAGTTTTAACTAGCACTTGAAGAACAATTTCCATACGAGTTTTATACTCTAGTGCTGCTCCAAAACCCATTCTACAACGTCGAAACACTGCTTCGACAATTGAATCTCAAGTTCTCATTCTATAAGTTGTTGATATCTTTTATTTATATGCATTGTATTCGATATTGTTGTATTCGATTTGAGCTATTAGTGATTTTGCCCAACGAAGCACTCAATGAGTGCGGGCTTTGGAGTAGTAGTTGTCAGACTATGAATTAAGTAAAAGAAAAGTATTTATCACGCCCCCAGGGCCCATGCTTGCTCGAAAATCGGATAAGATCTCCCCTATACGACGAACAATACGAAGCTGAGAATACATCCAACTCAACATTATATATATTACAACCACACACGGCTAGCAACCACACAATTACAACATTACAAACACCATTATCATGCAATTAAAATAAGTATAATAAACACTATTAAAATAATGTGTCAAACTGAAAGTCCTCAAAAAAATAAATACAAGTCTACTAAAGTAATAAAACAACATCATATCCCCTAAGGGAAACAGAAATAAAGGACAAATCCAAATACAAAACTAAAGAACCAACGATAATGACTCGACTCTGTGGGACTAGCAAATGAATCCTCTCCTGATGGCATGAGTTACAATTCTCAACTATCTGAAACAAAAATAGAAGTAAGCGGTGGTGAGTCCGGGCTCAAACTCTGCGGGTATAACGAATAGATAAATACATGGTGTAAATAAAGTAAATCAAACAAGTAGAAACAAAGTATACAGTTACCGGAATAAGAGCATAAACAAATACATAATAACCATACTTGACAATCCATATAACATGTGGGGGCATGATCGTAAATTTCCATACCAAATAAATAAGCTGCTCGTACTACTAAGCAGATCCAGATCAAATAATAAATGCAAATTAAATTCATATATGCATGTCAATCAAATGCAACAATCATAGCTCAAACGAATGCAAGATGTATCATATGCAAATGATACAGTGACATATGTCACCCCTACACACCAATCTAACAACCATCATATCACATCTGTGTGGCCGACCGGGCAAGGGTTGTGACAATTGTACGCACTCACTCAACCATCTCCTCTGAGTGACTGAGTGGATAGGATGCCAGAGAATAACCACAATCCCTGGGAGAAAAATCTCAATCCTGAACTCCAAGAGAAGGGAGAGCACAACCACTTTATATCAAAGACCCCAGAAGGAGTGTACCTCTACTCTAGGAACAAGGGAGAGTGTACCTCTAACCCCATGACCAAGGGGGAGTTTGACCTCTAACTTCATGGGTCTACCTAACCCTCGTAAGCAACGGAGGGGTATCACTGTCGGCTACAACTCCAACAACTACTACTAACCATGAGTAGTTGAGTGAAGTACAACAAGATGACTACTCACACTCTGACAATTACCATTACCCTGAATGCTTGAGTGGACAGACCACTATATGACTGACGATATGCTTAATCACAAGGAAGTCGATAACCACCAACATGCAACAATGTAACATAGTGCATGATACCAATATACCTAAACTCAATCAATCAGGTCAATACCATGCAATCAATATTAAACACATATATCTAATGAAATACCATACTAAATAAATATGCAACTAATCTATTGGGTAGGATATAGTTCTATAGTACACACATATGAGCGGTACTCTTTAGATTAGAAATCAAGAGTTCAGACTGTATAACTGAAAATTTAGATTTTAACTCGAAGGTCAAGCATAGAAAAAGTATCAAGCAGGAAAATAAGTAGTATAAATCTAAGGTAAATAATCCTACTCAGATAACAAAATAACCATGCATTTAAAGGTAATCAGAGTTATAGAATCAAATAAGAAGTACCTGCCTTAAATGTAGAACATATCCAAGTAAACCTTACGTCTTGGTGCTCGTATCAAATCAAAGTCCTGTACTAAGGACAAGGTTTAGCTATTTATAAAAATTACTAATTAGTTAAACAAGATACTAAATATGATTAGGATAAATCTTAATTATAATATATGTTTAATTAATTCATTAACTACAATGAGTTCTTTTTTAACCTAACTATCCCAATTAGGTTATTAGGCTAATTTCTAAACCCCAACGAGACTAACAACTATCATAATTAATTAGGGTCATTCTAATTATTATGTTTCATTTAATTAACTAAAATTAAATGATTAATTTTTGTTTAATCCTAAACATTGAAATTAAGTCTCAATCCCCTTACACATTTCTCGGTTATTAAAATTAAATCGATTCCAAGATAAGGGTCCTAATCCAAAAGTGATAACCACAGCAGAATCCAAAATGGCACCAGATAATACCAATCCCCATACCTCTCCACCAATGATCAAATTATCAAATCATCTCGATACTTAGCAAAGATCAAACCCATATTTAAGGGTCACGATAAACTCATTACCAAAATCCAAGGAATTAAGCTACAACCCCCAATCCACTTCTACATCCATTCCTAGCTCACGGCAAGAATAATCATTGAATCAAAACCCAAAGCTAAACCTAAAGCTTCACAAACAAAACATCTATAAGATTAATGGAACCAAGCTAATAGTGGTAGCTTACAACAACAAGATCACAAGGTATGTTCAACCATACCTAAACTAATCTAGTATCATTTTCCCAATCCCAACTTACAGTAATAGCACTACAAGTTCAAGGAAAGTCAAGCTCCATACTACAATTGCATCAAATTCCCTTATGACTCACAGCCAAGTGATGAAAACAAATCCAATTACTCACCTTTAGTCCTCTACTCACGTCACAACCATCTCACACAAGGACCATTTTCGAAATTAAAACCAATTGAACAACCACATCAAAAAGCAAACAAATCTAAAACAGAATCCCTACCCAAATAGAGCCATGCTACACAAGAAACTCACGGTAATATTGGAGATCAAAATCATGATATCAACTTGTACAGAAAACTACCCTACATAGCAATTCAATCTACTCAGGGATCCCTAACACATCATCTAATAATTCAAAACCCAATACTATCAAACTTCAATTTGACAACAAAACAAACTCCCTAAAGCAAAACTAAATCCAGGATCGGTTGAGGCAAACTTACCAAGGGATCCAGTCACCGGAGAAAAGAAGATGGAGGAGAAGCTTCGGCTGAGTCTTGCATGGAGGAGGGAATCACGCGAGGGCTCGCGTGAATGGGGTTCGCGATGGGAGGGGTTGCGATGCTAGTTGCGACTGGGAGGAAGAGGAGAAGAGAAGAGAAAGGTTGGCTTGGGGAGATGTTGTGAGAGGGAAGAATCGCGAGGAAGGAGGCGTGATTAGAGCTTCACGGGAAAAGGGTTGGGCATCAGGCAGTTAGCGAATGAAGAGAGGAGTGTAACGACCCGCCTTCTGGTCCTAAGCTTTAAGGCGGATCGCTACTAACTGGCTGACTGATTACTGATTTCTGGATGCTAAACCAACTGCAAGAATTTAAAAATTTTGCTATTTACTGAACTAACAATTCATAACTTAAACATGCTGCTGTAAATCATAAACATGTTGGAAGTTAATTGCTAAACCATTCGTGCAAAACTGAAATCGAAGCACACAAGAGTTTAAATCCTTGTTTCCTGGTCCCAGTCGACTGCCCAATCGACTGGTAGCTGTCGCAGTCGACTGGCAGCTCTGAAATCTGAATTTCAATATTCCAGAAATGTGCCAAGGTCAACCTACTTCATACCAAAAACACTACAAACTCATATTTAAGCTTACTAATAGGTATACAATGATTCTAGGCCATATTCTGCATGTTTTCATGACAATAAGGCATACTTCAACCATCTCTAAGCATGAAATTAGAAACATGAACTTTGTATCAACTTGCTACTAAAGCTAAGCACTGTTTCTGTCTAGATGCATCAATAGTAGCACTATAATATCAGAAATGGTTCTATAGCCTTAGATTATGCATTTTACTACTAGTTAACATGCACTTGAAATGTATCACTCAACATATCACATGTAGAAGCTAGGCATGATATAACTGCATGATATCAACTCATAATACATAATCTCATACTAGAATTCTCGCAAGGCTCATATCAAGAGTGATGCTAACAACATGACAAAGGTACTTAAGATGCGGAAAATGATAAACATGCCAAAGAAACTAATTCATTTAACATTCTTAATAATGCATCCTCATAATGCAAGTTCCCAAGGTTCTTTTCATTCCAAGTTCCACCATTACACACTCCACATCATCCCTGCCGCTTTCGCTACTCTATTTTTCCTTTGCCCTTATTTGCAGTATAAGAAAAAATGAAACTATAAGCATAAAGCTTAGTAAGTACCATCCTACTCACAAAACAATGCATATTTCGAAAATTATGCTTTTGAAAACACATGTAAGAAAACATATCATGTTTGTCATTTATTCTTACTGAAACATATAATCTAAACAGATATCATGGTATACTCATCATACTAAGCACATGGACTAAATCATATTCTTATAACTAAATTCACATAGCATTCATAGAATCTAACTGAACTAAGCATGATCTTAAAACTGTTTTCACTTAAAGCTATTACTGGACTTTTGAAACTTATACATATAGTAAGTGAAAATACTAATCGTGTTGTTGTGGCCCCGGCAATATGCTGCTAATGCACGCATCCCTAAGTAGATCCGAGGTAGCTAATCCCGAACCCATTAGGGTACTACTAGGCAATCTAGGGGCCTAGGGGCGATCTAGGAGCCCACCCATGGACGAACTAGAATCCAAGCACATACCATAAAAAGTAAAATACTTTCATAAATATTCTTTTCTTTAACCTTGCATCTACTAGGTGATCTAGAGCCTAGGGGTGATCTAGGAGCCCACCCAATGGACGAACTAGGGTCCATAAATATTAAGCAAGGGTAGCTAATTTCATAAACATGCTAAAACTCATATTAGAGCTTCTTAACATTTTCTCGAGCACCTTGCGTGCCTAAAACTTCCCTTTTTTTTTTAAGGACACTCCCTAGGCACTCGACGGTGCATCTAAACCCCAAACTAAAGGGGGAATCATGTCCAACCCATCTAGTGGTGCCCTTAAAGTCTGTAGAGGGATTTAATCTACACATATGAGCATAAACTTGCAAATAGATAAAACTAAGACAATTATGCATACGAACGAATCTACTTATACTACAGGTGAGGGGTACTTACATCCTGCGCTTATTCTTACAACTCTAATGCGTAGGGTTTAGGGAGAGGGAAGATCCTTGGAGTCTCGGAGAGGCTCTAACGAAGAACTACTCCTTGAGAAGATTCCCTAGCGTGTCCTCCTTCTTGAATCCGCCCAACACAAGACCCTTGGACCTCCTCCTTGGTTTGCCGTGAGTGAGGGAGAGAGAGACTCGGGAGAGGGAGAGGAAGAGTCGCCCACGAGAGAGAGGGGGTCGGCGGTGAGAAGGTGAGGAAAAGAATAAATCTAAAAAACCCTTAAGTTTCCTTTTTATACTTATGGGAAAATTTAACTAACTTCACCTTATTTATCTTTTTCTCTATTTTATTTTATTGAAAAAAAACCATCTTACTTAATAAGCCTATTCTCCTCTCAAGCTAAAAGTCTAGGTGTCAAACCCCTCTTAAGTATTTTTACTGCGCATTCTATTTTTATTCATTTTTGTCTTATTTGTCCATGGAAAAATTCTATAAAAATATCTATAAATTCGGAATAAATTCTAGGATATTTCTAAAATTAGTTTTGAGAATTTTCGGGCATTACAAGGAGAGAAGATGTGTCGGCATTTGGTGTGGCACAGAGGGATCGAGAGAAAATTTTGAGAAGAGGAGGAAGAAACCGTAATTTGTAAGTGGTGGCATTTTTACAGATTTGGCCCCTCAATTCTGGCTTATCCAAATTAAGCCCTTAATTTTAGAGATTTTTGCAATTTAACTCCTCAGAATTTCTATATTTTAATAGTATTAGCATTGTTTCTATCTTTATTTCCGCTGCTTTGAATCATGATTTATGAAAAAGTAAAAAAGCGACGTCTGTTGTTGATAGGAGATCCATAACAGATCTATGCTTTAGTGGTTCTCCACGCCTATTTTAATGAAGGTATGATTTGCTGGCTTTGTTTACCATGCCTGAGATATGCTTTATCTCTTTCGAGGTTATGTTTCCTTAATGGCAATATCATTGTTGTCAGGCAACTAAGGCACCCCTTCGATGCGTCATAATTGCAGGGTAGTTGGTGATGCCCTTTTGTCCCTAATCGAATGGTTTGTGTCCGCCTATCTCAGGGGAAAAGACCTAGATCAGACGACGCAGCTAGGTTGAGTCAGGGTATATAATCAGACTAAGATGAGGCAGTTTTATCTTCATCTGTCGTCGTTTGATTTTCCACTTTTCTGCAGTCTTCGTCTTCTTCCTTAGGGCCTATGGTTGTTGTCTTCCCCTCATCTTGATTTTTTTGTTCCAACGTAAGCCACTGGTGGTTTTTATTCCATATGCTTAAATCCACTCTTTAGTCTTTTGTCGAGAAGATGGCCACCGGGTCATCATCCATGTTAGATCGTGTTTGTCTTGCTAGAGGGGGGGGGGGTGAATAACAACTTTCAATTTTTCTACCTACAACGTTAGCAAGCGCAAGCGAAAACCTAATAAAACAAATGAAAACAATGCTAACACACCTATGTACGTGGTTCGGAGATAAAAACTCCTACTCCACGGCTGCCCATAAGGTGGGTGATCCCTAATCTGTCGGTGGATGATTCCCCGGAGCACCTCCGACTAGATCTCGTAGCTTCTTGTAGGTGGAGAAACCTCTCCACAACCTCTGAACACTATCTGAGCACAACAGGCTACTAACTCACTCTATCCAAGCAAGTTTCGCCAAGGGTAAACAGCTTGAACCGAGCTCCTTTAAATAAAGCTTGAGCTGAATATGACCGTTGGCCAGTTGACTGCCCCTGGGGCAGCCGACTGTCCTTCCCTAAATTTGAATTCTCACACACTGACCTTTCGAATTCTGGCCATCCCAGTCGACTGCCCCTGGGGCAGTCGACTGTTCCCCTTCTAAGCCTAGGGTTCCCTTCCCGAGTACATTTCTCTCTGCACTCAAACCCTCCAGGCTTAGTTCCCGAGTACAAACACTCACACTCGGACCCTCACAACCTGGTCGACTCTTCAATCAGCAGTCTCGATCTATTGCTTTCACGCCCTCTTCGTCTTCGGCATCCGTCCCTCGGATGCGCACGCAAGCCCTCGGCTTGCCTCCATGCCACTTTTCACGCATGCCTCGAAGTCCGCGTCCCTCGGCTCATCATCTCTGCCCATGGTCCCTCGGATGCGCACACAAGCCTCCAGCTTGCCTCCATGCCACCCTTCACCTGAAGACATCCAACCAAGTCTATGTGTACCTGCAAACTTGCACACTCACATACACATATTAGTCCAACAACTAACCCTAACTTAGGGAGTGTTTGGGAGAACTTTTGCTTCTTGAAAAGTGATTCTTGTAGAGATTATCTTGAAGTCAGTGAGAAGCTAAAGTATGGAGTGTTTGGAAATAGAAGCTAAAAGCTGATACAAGGTAAAGTTTGAGTGTTTGGTGAATAATTGCTTCCAAGCTTAATTTTTAGTTAAATGACAACAATATCCTTAAACTATATAAATTATTTTTTTAATTATCTAAATATAATTTTGATACACCATCAATAATGTTTTATATATTTATTATTATATTTTGAATATTATATCAAAATTAATTTTTTTAATAATATATATGTTTAAAAAATATATAATTAATAAAAATATAAATATAAAAAAATGACAAAATTTATATAAATTTATAAAAAAAAATTATGAATATATAAATTATATGAAAATATAAAATTTTATTTAAAACTATGGTGGCAATTATGTAAAATGATAAATTATTAAGGGTATAAATGTCTATTTTTAATTCTAGACCATAAGCAAAAAAGCAGAAGCAGAAAAAAGCATCAAATTCTTGCTTCTAGCTTTTGGCTAAAAGTTATAGAAGTTAAAGCAGAATCTGATATTCACAAACACTCAAAAGTGCTTCTATGTAGCTAGAATCTAAAAAGCAGCTAGCAGAAGCTCTCCCAAACACTCCCTTAATCATATTGACACACACATCAAAACCCATGATCCTCCAGATCATCTTTCGGTTGATTGCCCCAACAATCTGTTGGTGCAGAATGCACCCAAGTCAAACCTGTGTTTTGATATTGGCAAAAGGGTTCAAAAGTTAAGGGTTAGTTGTTGTCTAACAAAGTTTCTTGAGTGTACAGGAAAAGCCCTAGCGAAGGAATGCTAGGCACTGGCGAAGGACTGCCAGACAGGAAAAGCCCTAGCAAAGGACTGCTAGGCTCTGGCGAAGGACTGCCAGAATGAACAAGCCCTAGCGAAGGAATGCTAGGCACTGGCGAAGGGCTGCCAGAAGAAAAGACCTAGCGAAGGGCTGCTAGGCACCAAGCGAAGGGCAGCTTGGCAACTCAAGACCTGGCGAAGGACTGCCGGGCAAAAGTCCAACTGGAGGAGCCGGTTGGCACCAGGTAAATTCTCCCGAGAGGAGTAGGTGAGGACGCGTTCCCCTTGAGGGAACATTAGGCGCCGGTTCGACCTAGGGCTTCATTTTGGAGACCAAAGTCAGAACCAAGACAGCTGAAGCTGTAGAAATTAAATTAAATATTTGCTTTATTGTGTTTTGGACTAACCCTGGAAGCAGGACCGAAGGAACGTGTGTCTGCAGCTCAGAATGCCTCAAAGGAAAGAGACAACTGCTGACCAGGGCGCCCGGAGTGTCCCGGGCGCCCCCAAGGTGAACACAAAACACAAAGAAAGCAAATGAACCTCGACAGTACATTCTGAGGGCGCCCCCATGGCAAACCAACTGAAGAGTTAAGCTGCTGCCGCATCTGCACTGCGCACCCAGGGCGCCCCCGCTGTCCCGGGCGCCCCCAGCGCACAGGGCGCCCCCAGCCTTAGCAAGGAGAGCTCAGCGCTGCAGATAAGGTTTGACCGGGTCAACCAGGGCGCCCCCAGCGTCCAGGGCGCCCCAGTCAAGGCCTTATCCCGAGGTTCAAGGGATAAGTCGACGACCGCGCCTCTTGTGGATCTGCTGCCACGTGGGGGGGCGCCCCCGTCGACCAAGGCGCCCCCAGGCACTATAAAAAGGGCCTCGACCCTCCTCTTCAAGAGACAACTTTCATTCAACGCATCCAAACTCTCTGACGACCGCGCTCTGCTCCAGGAACTTCCCGACTCAAGTCCGAAGCGCCGTCGACCTCCCGCTGCACCGAAAATCGAGCCTACCCCGGGAGTTGGTAAATACAGAAGTGTAACCTTTCTTATTGCAAATTGTATTCCTCTTCTGTATTCATTCTACGCATTATAGAATTGCCCAAAGTAAACGGTCAACGACCGTGGGCCTTGGAGTAGGAGTCGACCCAGGCTCCGAACCAAGTAAAAACGACTTTGTTAGCGTTGTGTTATTTTGTCTCTATTTCCGCTGCGCACTTACTCTTTCTTTTAAATCCGAACGATTTGCGACATTCACCCCCCCTCTATCGCATCTCTCGATCCAACAAGTGGTATCAGAGCGGGGAATTCAAACCTGGTGCAACCACCAGTTTGAAAATTTTTCGGATTTCTTTCGTTTTCTCTTTCGTTTTCTCTCACATTTTTTTTTCTATTTTCGTTCGAGTTTTTATTTCAAGGTTGGTGCAACACCACTTGAAATTTGTTTTTATTTATTGTTCCCGCACTACTAATCCAAGACCAAGTCTTGGAATATTTTTGTTGTTTTTTTTTGCTATTTCAGAACAAATGGCCATCCAAGAAGGATTTAGCACCGCCAGACCTCCACTTTTCAGTGGAGAAGACTTTCCTTACTGGAAAAGTCGAATGGAGGTCCACCTGAAAACTCAGGTGGATATGTGGATAATCATCCAGTCTGGACTGATGATTCCCACAAATGCTGAAGGTGTACCGCAAAACTACTCAGAGTGGGACACTGCCCTTAAACGCAAAATTGAAGCTGACGCCAAAGCAACCCAGACTCTCCAATGCGGACTAACGAAAGAAGAGCTGAACCGCGTAGGCCCCTTCAACAGTGCAAAGGAGCTATGGGCTAAACTGATTGAGCTCCACGAAGGAACTTCAGATACGAGGATCAGCAAATGGGACCTGCTACTGAACAAGCTCTTCACTATCAAAATGGCAGATAACGAGACAGCAGCCCAGCTCCACGCCAGAATCCAGGAACTGATGAACGGTCTTCACGCAATAGGTCACCAGGTTCAAAACCGTGATCTTATAAGGTATGCACTAAACGCGTTCCCTAGGACCACCTTGTGGGCATCTATGGTAGATGCATACAAGGTCTCTAGGGATCTTTCAAAAATTAAGTTAGATGAGTTATTTTCTGAACTTGAGCTGCATGAACAGACTAACTGCAATTTGGTCGAGAAAAGTATAGCTTTCTTTGCAGAGAAAACAGGAAAGACGACCAAGAAGAAAACTCAAGTTGAACCTGAATCTACCTCAGATTCAGAAACAGAAGATCAAGAAGAAGATCAATTTGAACTGGTCCGGCTAGCTCGAAGCTACTACAAAAAGTTGAAGAACCAAATCAACACACAGAGAACAAGCCGAAGAAAGGACGGACAAGCTGAACCGGCAACTGACAAACAAAAGCCCAACGTAACCTGCTACGAATGCAAGAAGAAGGGTCACTACAAGACTGAATGTCCAAGTCTAAAAGAGTCCAAAAAGACCAGAAAGAAGAAGGCACTCCAAGCAACCTGGGACGAGTCTTCCTCAGAAGAAGAAGAAGAAGCACCCCAGTCTAATCTTCTAGCCCTGACCGCATCGGATCAAATCGAGACTGACTCAGACTCGGACCGGGACGACGGCAAGCTGACATTCTCCGACGACGGCGAAATAAGGGTAACGGGTTTTTCAAAATTGCAATTGAATTCGCTTATTTCCTATCTATCCCGAGATTTGGCGAAAGCCAAACTCCGAATCGAGTCCCTCCGACAGGAAGTAAAACTCCTGAAAGAGGGAGCTGATTCTGAACCCTTAACTGAGAAAATTCAGGAAGGAACCCCTGATCAAGTTGAAAAACTTGAATCAGAGAATTCCTCCATGAAAACTCAAGTTAAGGACTTAAGAACAGCTTTAGAACGATTCACTTCTGGTTCCAAGAATCTTGATATGATTCTGGGAAAACAGAAGTCTGTTCTAAACCGATCCGGACTTGGCTATAGAACCAAATCTCGGCAAAGATCTTACTTTGCTGTACTGAACCAGTCAAGACCTAAGGTTCAGGCATGGGTGCCAAAACTGTGCCTGACTAAACCAACTGGTTCAAATCAATTTTGGATCCCCAAGGACAAAATTCACATCTTGCCTAACCCATACAGAGGCTTTAGTCCAGGGGGAGCCAAAATCAAAACAATTTTTATAATTAGATAATTTTTTTTAATTGATTGATTGTTTGTTTATTTAATTTTTTGCAAATTGCCATGCTTAGATTTAAGGAATACTTAGATTTAAGGACTAAATTACTTGAAACTTGAAAACATAGTATTGGGAGGAGGTGAGATGATAGTACGTTGGGGAAACCAACTCTAATAAGATCAAGTCTACTTGGTCTCTTTAGACTGGTGAAACCAGCCGAAGCTACCGATCCAAGACCCAAGCTAGTTAGACCAGAAAATGACTTAATTTAATTTGAAAATGAAATTTCATTAAAAGGCTTTGTCAAGGAAAGGGTGGATGATCCCATAAGGCTACGGCCAAAGAAGGCCTAGTGCCTCGCCAAGACCTGGAAGCCAATTTCTGAAATTCAAATTCAAATTATCTTTTGTCAAATTCGAATCTAACTCAAATTTCAAATAATTATAGATTCTAATCTGTTTTCAAAACTTCTATTTTTTTAAACTTATTATCTTTTTGAAAAACACTTAATCTGTTTTCAAAATTTCTGTTTTTTTTTCAAATCTGCTATCAAAATTAAATAACTTTTTCGAAAATAAATTGAAATTCCTTTTCAAAACTAATTTCTACCCTCAAACCTGTCTCACAAAAACCTTAAGGTTAACGTGATTGAAAACCCTAGACTGGGGTGAGACAGACTAGGAAGTGAAACTCAATTTAAGCTATCCCTAACTTAAATTGGATCCAAATCATCAAAAATTCTTTATGTGTAGGAACATAAAGATTTGGACCAATGGATGTTAGATAGCGGGTGCTCCAGACATATGACTGGGGACAAATTGAAGTTCACCAAACTCAAGTTCAAAAACCTGGGCTCAGTGGCATTTGGTAACAATGCTACACTCAAGGTAATTGGGTCAGGTAATATTGAACTTAAATCCAATTTCATTATTAAGAAAGTTCTATTGGTGGAAAACTTCAATTTTAACTTACTTAGCATAAGTCAGTTATGTGACTCTGGTTATTTAGTTACTTTCAACAATTCTAATTGCCTGATTAGAAATGCACAAGACTCAGAAATCATGCTTAAGGGCACTAGGAAAAACAATGTATACACTATAAATGCATGTTAACACAGTTAGAACAATCAAAACTCTGGCATAGGAGATTAGGTCATACCAATCTAAGAACTATCTCAAAAATTACCCAACTTGGCTTAGTCAAAGGTGTCCCCAAAATTAAGAATAATGAAAACCTAATATGTGAATCCTGTAATCAAGGCAAACAAACCAAGTCTAGTCACAAATTGATCCGATCTGATCAAACCCAAACCACACTTGAGCTCCTACACCTTGACCTATTTGATTCACATGGAGCCAAGTCACTAAGTGGAAACCGATACTGCTTAGTGATAATTGATGACTACTCTAGGTTCACCTGGGTCAGGTTTCTAAAGACCAAAGATGAAACCCTGAACCTATTTAACAACTTTTGTAAATTGATTGAAAATCAAAATGATACCAAAATCAAAAGACTTAGGTCTGACCACGGGGGAGAATTCGAGAATCAAAGATTTGAAGAATTCTGCAAAGTAAATGGACATAAACACGAATTTTCGTGTCCTAGAACCCCCCAACAAAATGGCATAGTAGAAAGGAAGAATAGAACCCTACAGGAAGCTGCTAGGGCTATGCTCAATGAATTTGACCTACCTAACCACTATTGGGCAGAAGCAATTAGCACAGCTTGCTATATCCAAAATAGGATTCTGCTTAATAAAAGGTTAAATAAAACACCCTATGAACTTTACTACCATAGACTTCCAAACCTACACTATCTTAGAGTCTTTGGATGCAAAGTCCATATTCTTAATACCAAAGACTATCTTGGAAAATTCCAATCCAAGTCAAACCCAGGTATCTTTTTAGGGTACTCTACAACAAGTAGAGCTTATAGAGTCTACAACAAAATAACTAAGAAAATTGAAGAAACAACCAACTTAATATTTGATGAAGAAACTAACCCAAAATCTGATAATTCTGACTTAGCTTCACCAAATACTGATCAAGAAGATAACTCTGAAACCCTAACTGAACCCTTTAATGACTTAACAATTGAACCAACTTCTGAATCAGTTGAACCAACCAATGAACCCAGAATTGAACTTATTGGACCAGCTGGACCTGAAGCTGAGCCAAGTACTAGAAAAACCAAGAAACCCAGACTCAGTCACCCAACTGACCAAATTGTAGGTGATCCAACCTTAGGAGTCAGAACTAGAGCTTCCTATAGAAATCTTAGTCAAATAGCCATGATTTCAAAGATTGAACCTAAGACTATTGAGGAAGCCCTACCTGATCCTGACTGGATCTTAGCCATGCAAGAAGAGTTAGCCCAATTTGAGAGAAACCAAGTCTGGGAGTTAATACCTAAACCTAAGGGCAAATCCGTAATTGACACTAAGTGGGTATTTAGGAATAAGTTAAACGATCAAGGTGAAATAGTCTGAAATAAAGCCCGCTTAGTAGCTAAGGGATTCAGCCAAGTAGAAGGGTTGGATTATGATGAAACCTACGCCCCTGTAGCTAGACTTGAGTCTATTAGGATGTTACTAGCCTTTGCATCCCATAAAGGATTTAAATTATACCAAATGGATGTAAAGTCAGCCTTCTTAAATGGGCTTATTAAGGAAGAAGTTTATGTAGGACAACCCCCAGGATTTGAGGATATAGAAAAACCCGTTCATGTCTACAAACTTAGTAAAGCCCTTTATGGACTAAAACAAGCACCCAGGGCCTGGTATGAAAGATTATCCAATTACCTGATCTCTAAAGAATTCAAACAAGGTCAAATTGACCCAACCTTGTTTGTTAAAATTTTAGAAAAGGATATATTTGTTGCCCAAATTTACGTAGATGATATAATATTTGGATCAACTAATTCTAAATTTCTAAAAGAATTTGTAACAATTATGGAAAGTGAGTTTGAAATGAGTTTAGTTGGGGAACTCAACTTTTTCCTAGGGTTACAAATCAAACAAACTAAGGATGGAAATTATGTACATCAATCCAAATATGCTAAAGAACTAATTAAGAAATTTAAAATGGATAACTCTAAAAGTATAAGTACCCCAATGGCCACAAATGTAAAAGTAGATAGTGACCCTGAGGGTAAACCAGTAGACCTAAAACTTTACAGAAGTATGATAGGAAGTCTACTGTACCTTACAGCCAGCAGACCTGATATACTTTTTTCAGTAGGAATGTGTGCTAGGTACCAAACCTGTGCTAAGGAAACTCACTTAGCAGCCCTAAAAAGAGTTTTAAGATACATTAAGGGCACCCTAAATGTAGGGATTTGGTACCCTAGGACTTCATCCTTTAAGTTATCAGGATACTCTGATTCTGACTATGCTGGTTGTAAATTAGATAGAAAAAGTACAAGTGGAAGCTGTCAACTTTTAGGAAACAGCTTAGTAAGTTGGTGCAGTAGAAAGCAACACTGTGTTGCTTTATTAACAACTGAAGCTGAATATGTAGCCTTAGGAGAGTGTGTAGCTCAACTCCTATGGATGATGCATACTTTTAAGGACTTTCAGCTAGACTACAATCAGACCCAAGTCAATATTGATAATATTAGCTCAATTAACTTAACCAAAAACCCAATACAACATTCTAGAACCAAACACATAGAAGTAAAACATCACTTTGTAAGAGATCACGTAGCTAGGGGTGAAATAGTCCTTAAACATGTAGACTCCAAGTCCAACCTAGCTGACATATTCACTAAACCCCTACCTGAATCTGAGTTTAGCTCACTAAGAAGGCAGTTAGGGTTGTGCTTAGTAGAATAGAATCATTTGGTTTTTGCTTTAAAAATGTTTTAAATTGATTTTAAAATGTTTTAAATTGATTTTAAAATGTTTTAAATTGATCTTAAAATGTCTTAATTGATTTTAAAATGTTTTTGTTAAAAATGTTACTTTGACTTTAAAAAGTTTTTTCTTCAGTTCTAAAAAAATTTTTTGACTTAGTTTTATTTCAAAAAACTACCCCCTTCAAAACTAGGTTTTTTTCGAAATGGACTTAGCCTAGGCTCTAACCCTAGAACTGCATGCACTTATAGATCTAGAAGCCAGCATCTCACAAGCACCTTAGGGTACTTTGATTGATAACCTAGAAAGGGTTGAGATGCTTAGGTCTCTGCCTTAACTCAAGATGCTTTAAGTCAGTGCATCTGCAGTAGTTGGGGCACTAAATACAAACTGAACAGCAATCAGGTTAAGTGTCAAGTTTAGACAATCTAACTTGAACAGCTCACTTAACTTGACTAACCCTAGCAAAAGCTACTGTTTATAACAGTTAGTAAGTAGCTAATTGGGTTAGACAGGTCCCTAAAGATTTAACCAGACTTAGGTCCTAGCTCGATTCAGTACAGCAAATGCTTTATTTACTTATTGCAAATATCTTTTTGTGCATTTTTTGATATATGTCAAAGGGGGAGAGTTGGAAAGGAAACAGGGAACAAAAATGTTTTGCAAATTTTTTTACCATGTTTACGATTTCCTTACTCAAAAAGTTTTAAACTCAAAGTTAGAAATTCAAAGCGTAAATTTATCCTTTAAAAAATTTCTAACTCTGAATTATTTCTAAGCTTAATTTATTTGCTTAAAATCCTTTTTTTTGCTCTGAATTGCTATTAATTTTTGCTTAAAATATTCTTTGAAAAGTTTCCTAAGTCTGAAAAAGGTTTCCAAGTCTTTCTAAGTATGAATTTATAAAGCCTGAATTTTTTGTGCTTAAAAACAAGAGTTTTCAAAAACTGAAAAAGTCTAAGTCTAAAAAGTTTTCCTAAACTCAAAATTTGCTAAAATATGAAAACTTCTTCAAACTTAGAACATTTTTTTGAAAAACTCAGCCAATACTTAAAAAGTTTTTCTATAATAAAATTTTCTAAGTATTTAAGCTCAAACCACCTACTTTTGAAAAACCTAGGGGGAGATTTCTTCCAGGGGGAGGGTATCTAACTTAGGATTTCAATTTCAGCATTTTTTCCTTAACTTTTTGAACTAGGTTGCCATATATCAAAAAGGGGGAGATTGTTGGTGCAGAATGCACCCAAGTCAAACCTGTGTTTTGATATTGGCAAAAGGGTTCAAAAGTTAAGGGTTAGTTGTTGTCTAACAAAGTTTCTTGAGTGTACAGGAAAAGCCCTAGCGAAGGAATGCTAGGCACTGGCGAAGGACTGCCAGACAGGAAAAGCCCTAGCAAAGGACTGCTAGGCTCTGGCGAAGGACTGCCAGAATGAACAAGCCCTAGCGAAGGAATGCTAGGCACTGGCGAAGGGCTGCCAGAAGAAAAGACCTAGCGAAGGGCTGCTAGGCACCAAGCGAAGGGCAGCTTGGCAACTCAAGACCTGGCGAAGGACTGCCGGGCAAAAGTCCAACTGGAGGAGCCGGTTGGCACCAGGTAAATTCTCCCGAGAGGAGTAGGTGAGGACGCGTTCCCCTTGAGGGAACATTAGGCGTCGGTTCGACCTAGGGCTCCATTTTGGAGACCAAAGTCAGAACCAAGACAGCTGAAGCTGTAGAAATTAAATTAAATATTTACTTTATTGTGTTTTGGACTAACCCTGGAAGCAGGACCGAAGGAACGTGTGTCTGCAACTCAGAATGCCTCAAAGGAAAGAGGCAACTGCTGACCAGGGCGCCCGGAGTGTCCCGGGCGCCCCCAAGGTGAACACAAAACACAAAGAAAGCAAATGAACCTCGACAGTACATTCTGAGGGCGCCCCCGCTGTCCCGGGCGCCCCCATGGCAAACCAACTGAAGAGTTAAGCTGCTGCCGCGTCTGCACTGCGCACCCAGGGCGCCCCCGCTGTCCAGGGCGCCCCCAGCCTTAGCAAGGAGAGCTCAGCGCTGCGGATAAGGTTTGACCGGGTCAACCAGGGCGCCCCCAGCGTCCAGGGCGCCCCAGTCAAGGCCTTATCCCGAGGTTCAAGGGATAAGTCGACGACCGCGCCTCTTGTGGATCTGCTGCCACGTGGGGGGGCGCCCCCGTCGACCAGGGCGCCCCCAGGCACTATAAAAAGGGCCTCGACCCTCCTCTTCAAGAGACAACTTTCATTCAACGCATCCAAACTCTCTGACGACCACGCTCTGCTCCAGGAACTTCCCGACTCAAGTCCGAAGCGCCGTCGACCTCCCGCTGCACCGAAAATCGAGCCTACCCCGGGAGTTGGTAAATACAGAAGTGTAACCTTTCTTATTGCAAATTGTATTCCTCTTCTGTATTCATTCTACGCATTATAGAATTGCCCAAAGTAAACGGTCAACGACCGTGGGCCTTGGAGTAGGAGTCGACCCAGGCTCCGAACCAAGTAAAAACGACTTTGTTAGCGTTGTGTTATTTTGTCTCTATTTCCGCTGCGCACTTACTCTTTCTTTTAAATCCGAACGATTTGCGACATTCACCCCCCCCCTCTATCGCATCTCTCGATCCAACACAATCTCCCCATTTTTGATGTGTAGCAATATGTTTAAGTTAGGTAAACAAAAACAACAATATCAATAGCAATTGAAAATTAAAGCATAGCAAACAAGAGGCAACCTCCCCGTTAACCTATACCCTCTCCCAATTTTCAATTCTCACAACCAACACCAAGTTAAGTTGTACCCAACTTAACATCACAAATTTTCTTCCGTCAAGTTAAACCTAACTTAACACCCCAAGTTCTCCCCCTTTGACACCATCAAAAAGATTGCCCCAAGCAATCCTAACCCTAGTGCCAAAAAGAACTCAAACTACCTCTGAAAAACCCTTTAGAAGTCAAACACAGCCTTATCAGTCGACTGCCCTCTGTTATTCTCAACACACAGAGACATCAGTCGAGGGCTGATACAGTCCAACTCTGAATTCCCAGCCGAATTTCAGAAACCTCTAGGAAATTCTAGAAAATTCAGAAAAATATAAAATTTTGTAAGCACATTTGTTAGGATATACTCTACCCTAGAAAAATATAGTTTTATGAAAAATATCAAATGTGCTTGACTTTTGGTACAAACTCTAATTTTCTCAAAAATACGCATATTGTATCAACTTTGAAATCCATATATGAATCCATATGTTTGCCAACTCCAACCATTACTATTTTACACATAGAATTACTTTCACTTCCCCCTTCTCCTCATGTATTCTTAGTATGATAAACCTCCCCCTCTTTTATCCTTAACCTTAGATACATATACACGAACCTTCCCTTGTGACCATATAAGCCATATCTTATCATTCAATAGCAATTCATGAATTTCAAACAATATAAGCAATATCAAGCCATGACATATAATTTCATAAAATAACATGAAAGCATAAGCAAATGGTTCATTCATGACCTGAAAATAAAACATTAAAGTGGTACAAGGGCTAAAGCCCCGAAGTAGCTAAATATTACACTGCCAAAGGAAAGTGTTTGAGAGATAAAGAGTAAATCTAAACAAAACACTCTCAACACTCAACCATCAAATAAAATCTACTGCATGTCACCTGGAGGAGGGGCCTGATACGTGAGGTGCAACTGTTGTTTCATGGCGTACATCTCATCCTACTATCGCTGGAACCCCTGATAAAACTGTGTGAGGCCATGAACCTCTTCCTGGATAGCAGTCTGTGTCTGCTGAAAGCCCATCTGCTGCTGCTGAAAACCGTGGAAGTCCTCCCAGAGGCCATGAACCTCAAACTGGAGCTGGGAGAACTGCTCCTGTGTGACTCCACCAGCGGGCTCCTCATCAGAACTGGAGGAATCGGAACGCTGCCTCCAGACTATCTCCCCCTGTCTACACTCAATACCTGCCAAGGACAACTGGCGTGCACCAATCTGATCATACTCCTTGGACAGGTGACGTACCTGACCACTAGTCGTGCATATACCCCTAGACTCAAAGAACTCAGGGCATGACAAAAGGGCATGTATATCTTCCTATTGACACTATGGGAAAAATGGGCGATGGATGTAAACACATGCAGGGTGACATCCATGTCTAAACTCCTCTCTAGTGTGTACATCATGACCAAGTGAGGAAGTCGAATCATCGACCTCCACTTGGTAACAATGGTAAAATGCAGTTTAACACAACTTTATATAGCACATTACTGTTGGTGCAGGAAGCACCAGATCGAACCTTGTTTTGATATTGGCAAAGGATTCAAAGTTAAGGGTTATTTGTTGTCTAACAATGCTGCTTGAGAGTGCAGGAAACAAAGTCCTAGCGAAGGGCTGCTAGGCACCTGACGATGGGCTGTCAGAAAACCAAGTCCTGGCGAAGGGCTGCTAGGCGAAAACCAAGTCCTGGCGAAGGGATGCTAGGCGAAAACCAAGTCCTGGCGAAGGGCTGCTGGGCGAAACTCAAGTCCTGGCGAAGGGCTGCTGGGCGAAACTCAAGACCTGGCGAAGGGCTGCTGGGCAAAAGTCCAACTGGAGGATCCGGTTGGCACCAGGTAAATTCTCCCGAGAGGAGTAGGTGAGGACGCGTTCCCCTAGAGGTAAATTCATCTTTTCACCATAAGTCTGAATTAATAAAACGAACAATTCTTAAAAATTTGTCATAAATTTTTTTATTATTATTTTAATATTATTTCTCGAAATTCGTGCCACTTTAATTCGAGCAATCTTTTAACTCTTATTTTTCACCATTAATCAGAATATTCATTTCCCAAAAATTTTGTCTCAAATTTTTTATTATTATTTTATTATTATTCTGCCTCGAAATTCGTGTAACTTTTTTTTGGGCAAATTTTTTTTCTTCTCCCGCACTACTAATCCAAGACCAAGTCTTGGTACATTCTGTTAGTTCTTTTGTGTGCAAGAGGTTATTTTATGGCCAACCAAGAGTGGAACAGTGCCCATCCACCGCTATTCTCCGGCGAGAACTTCAGCTTTTGGAGAAGACAAATGGAGTCCCTTCTGAAGACCCATATGGACATATGGATGATCATTCAAACAGGGTTCCACCTCCATACAGAAGATGAACTATCAATTGCATGGGACAAACTGGATGAACCAACCCTCAACCAAATTGAGACTGATGCAAGAGCAACTGCAATTCTTCAATGCGGTCTAACCAACGAACAACTCAAGCTAGTCGGTTCATTTGGATGTGCTAGAGAAATTTGGGAGAAATTGATCAATCTTCATCAAGAAATCTCAGATGAAGCAGAAGATCAGGTAAGTTATCTCGCACTCTCGGTCCAAGCACAGACAGCCGAGTCAGAGTCTGAACCTGAACCCAGAGTCGAAATCGAACCAGCAGAATCAGACGACGAACTGACTGAGATGGTAACCAATTTCAAATTCTTTTCTAAATTAGAATTAAATAATCAAGCTGATACTGCAATGGTCGAGGAAGGTATAACTTTTGCAGGGAAAACTCCAAGAGAACCATCAAAGAAGGAGCTTCAACCGGTACCCAAGTCCGACTCAGACACAGAATCAGAAGATGAGCCTAGATCCGAGACAGCAACAATTAAGGGGGAGATTCCCAATAAGGAATCAAAAGGTAAAATTACAAATTTAAAATTTAAAAATCACATAATTTGTTACATATGCAGGAAGAGAGGGCACTACCAAACTAAGTGTCCTACCCGTAAGATTCAAACGATACCACCGACGGCAACAAAGAAACGAGCACCAAAAGCACGAAAGAACAAGAGTCGCATTCAATGCTTCAAGTGTCAGGAGTTTGGGCATTACAAAGAGGAATGCACAGATAAACGTTACAAAGATCCAGGGAAACCAACTAAAATGGGTAACTGTAATTTACATCCAAATCAACTCTTTACCTTGAATACTGATAGTTTAATTAATTTAGATATGGATGCATGCTTAGATAACTTAATGAAATCATGTATATTAGCAAAGTCAAAATTCAAAATGTTAAGACAAGAAAATGAGAATTTGAAAATTAAAATTGATATACAAGAAAAACTGATTAATAATTTTGCAAACTTAGAAAATCCAGAAATTTCTCCTCACTATGAGATTATCTGAAGTTTTGTTTTGGCTATTCATAGGACTAGATAGCTTAAGGACTTAACCAATTACTTGAAATTTGAAAACATAGTATTGGGAGGAGGTGAGATGATAGTACGTTGGGGAAACCAACTCTAATAAGATCAAGTCTACTTGGTCTCTTTAGACTGGTGAAACCAGCCGAAGCTACCGATCCAAGACCCAAGCTAGTTAGACCAGAAAATGACTTAATTTAATTTGAAAATGAAATTTCATTAAAAGGCTTTGTCAAGGAAAGGGTGGATGATCCCATAAGGCTACGGCCAAAGAAGGCCTAGTGCCTCGCCAAGACCTGGAAGCCAATTTCTGAAATTCAAATTCAAATTATCTTTTGTCAAATTCGAATCTAACACAAATTTCAAATAATTATAGATTCTAATCTGTGTTCAAAATTTCTGCTTTCTAAACTTATTTTTTTTTATCAAATCTGTTTTCAAAATTAAATAACTTTTTTCAAAATAAATGAAAATTCCTTTTCAAAATTAATTTTTACCTTCAAACCTGTCTCACAAGAACTTTTAAGGCTAACTGTTTGAAAACCCTAGATTGGGTGAGACAGGAAAATTAAGTTCAAATTAAAATTTCTTTTATGTTGTGTTTTAATTCAGAGGATAATTCCAACATAGTCAAACCATGATTAACATAGTCAAGCCTTAGTCAACTGAGTCAAACATGGTCAAACCTAGTCAACACTAAGGTCTTAGATAAAGTCAGTCTATGTCAGATACAGGGGGAGTTCTTCTTAATGTTTTTTAGATTTCTCAAAATCCTTATGCTTTAAAACTTATTTTCATCTCAAAAATAAGGCTTTCAAAAGTTGATTCAAAAGCCTTCGTATATTACTATCTATTTGAAAAATTATTATCATTTCAAAATATTCTTCGAAAACTGTGTTATCATTCCTAATTGTGTTGAAAATTACTATACTCAAAATTATCTTCATTCCAGATTGAATTTTCTAAAATTATCTTCTTGAAAATTACTATACTCAAAACTATACTCTTTTGATTTTAATAAACCCTAAAGACATAGAGGAAGGTCCATTTCATGATCCACTAGGACTCCTAGGAAGTGTCAAATTTAGGAGAAGTTTGATTCAAAAGAAGAATTTTTGAATTTTTTTGGTAATTATTTTAAAGTTATTAGATAATTCTTATAACTTAAATCAAACCCTAAAACTCAGAGGAAGATCACTTGTAGTCAACAAGCTTCCTAGGACTGGGTCAAGTTTAGGGGGAGATCAAATTAAAAGAATTATTGAAAATTTTTCAAAATATATGTTTTCATGCACTGCAAGTTTAAAATCCTTTTGAAAACATAAATAATTTTTCGTTCAAAATATTATTATTATTGTGGCCTATGAAATTGCTTTTGAAATAATATTTACTTGGGTTGGCGAATTTCCAGGACACTTAGGAAAATATCCTTGTAGTCAACAAGGTTTCCTAGGATTGTGTCAGACTGGAAAATAAATCAAGTCAAGCAAAATATTGTGTCTTCAAAAGGTCATACATTTTTCAAAATGTACTAGCATATACTTTCAAAGGACTATCATTTTTTCTGGAGATAGTAGTTACTTGAATTGGAGAACTTTTCCAGGACACTTAGGGAAATGTCCTTGTAATCAACAAGGTTTCCTAGGATTGTGTCAGACTGGAAAAGAAACCTAGTCAAGTAAAATATTTTTCTAAAAGTACTTATGTGTTTCAAATCATAATTTATTTCAAAAGTACTTATGTCTTCAAAAATGCATAATATCTTTCAAAAAGTACTGCTATTTTTCAAAATATAATGTTTCCAAAAGTACAAATATTTTTCAAGGCAAAAGTGTTCTAAGTGCATGAGGCTTTTAAAGATTTGCCTACAAATACATTTTTTAAATGGATTTAATCTAGAAATTTAAGTTTTTTTTATGCCTTCAAAATTATTCTAAGTATCTTTTTGCTTTCAAAATTCATAGGCTCTGATACACAAACATTCTCCTTATCACTTCCTTCAAAATATTTTTCTTAATTGAACTTAAAAATGGTCAAAGGAGAAGAATTTAACATTAAGGGGGAGAGATAGGAAAGAAAAGAGGGAATCAAATTTTTCAAATTTGAATTTCAAAAAACATCCGAAGTACTTAATTTTTTCAAAATCAATTTAAGTACTTGATTTTTTACTTAATTTTTTTTACAACTTAAAGTACTTAACAGTTTTTTCCAATTACTTAACTATTTCTTTCAAAAATTATTTCTAAGTCTTTCTCAAAAATTATTTCTAAGTACTTAACAATTCCTTTCAAAAATTTATTTCAAGTATTTAAATGAGTTTAGTACTTAACTATTTTTAAACCAAGTACCTGACACTTAATTTTTCAAACTTCTCAAAAGTACTTGCTTTATACTTGAAAATTATCTAAGTGTAAAAAGTTTTGAAAATATTTTTACTCTGTTTTTGAAATACTTTGTCAAAAACATGAAGCACTTAGAAAAACTCATAAATCCCTGTTAGATACCTTGTTCACCCATGCCTGTTTTTTGATATATGTCAAAGGGGGAGGAAAGGTCAAAGTTAAGAGTTGTAAATACAAGTATTCAGGGTTTTAGAGGGAGTATGAAAAATAAATTTTTTTTTCAACTCTACATTTATTCTATTCATAAATAGTTATACTTCATTGCTTAACCTTTATGCTTAAACTGCTATCTTTTTCCTTAACTTTGAATTGTGTTGCCATAATCAAAAAAGGGGAGATTGTTGGTGCAGAAAGCACCAGATCGAACCTTGTTTTGATATTGGCAAAGGATTCAAAGTTAAGGGTTATTTGTTGTCTAACAATGCTGCTTGAGAGTGCAGGAAACAAAGTCCTAGCGAAGGGCTGCTAGGCACCTGACGATGGGCTGTCAGAAAACCAAGTCCTGGCGAAGGGCTGCTAGGCGAAAACCAAGTCCTGGCGAAGGGCTGCTAGGCGAAAACCAAGTCCTGGCGAAGGGCTGCTGGGCGAAACTCAAGTCCTGGCGAAGGGCTGCTGGGCGAAACTCAAGACCTGGCGAAGGGCTGCTGGGTAAAAGTCCAACTGGAGGATCCGGTTGGCACCAGGTAAATTCTCCCGAGAGGAGTAGGTGAGGACGCGTTCCCCTAGAGGGAACATTAGGCGTCGGTTCGACCTAGGGCTCCATTTTGGAGACCCAAAGTCAGAACCAAGACAGCCAAGGTTGTGTAAAATTAACTTATTATTTGCTGTTTTGGACTAACCCTGGATGCAGGACCGAAGGACTGTGTTTCTGTAGCTCAGAGAGCCTCAAAGGAGTGAGGCCGTAGCTGAGTAGGGCGCCCCGGATGTGTCGGGCGCCCCAGAGTCAACCCAAAGTCAGCAGAGAGGTAAACGCCCCGACAGCAGCGCAATCGGGGGCGCCCCGCGTGTGTCGGGCGCCCCGCATGTCGGGCGCCCCGCGTGTCTCGGGCGCCCACTGTGCCACGCCACTAAAGGCGGCTGCAGCTCACCCTCGCGAAGCCTCGGTGATAAAGTTTGACCGGTCAATCGGGCGCCCCGTGCGCGTCGGGCGCCCCAGTCAACTGTTATCCCGAAGTCGAAGCGATCAGTCACGACCGAGAGCACGCCGGATCAGAAGCCACGTGGAGGGCGCCCCGAGCATGTCGGGCGCCCCCTGCCCTATATAAAGAGGGCCTCGACCCTCTTCAAAGATAACCAATTCCTTCGACAACTCTACGCTCTTCTGCTTCCACGACACGCTCCAGAAAGCTGCCAACTCAAGCCGACGACGTCCCGCTGCTCCAGAACTTCAATCTTCACCGGACGTCGGTAACAAGAGTTGTATTTAAGTTTACGAGAATATTTTTATTATTATTTGTGTGTAAACTTTTGCGAACTTATAGAATTGCCCGCAGAAAACGGTCAACGACCGTGGGCCTTGGAGTAGGAGTCGACCCAGGCTCCGAACCAAGTAAACCGGCTGTGTTTGCGTTGTTGTGTTCTCTTTTATTTCCGCTGCGCACCCGCTCTTTTTAAATCCGAACGAATTGCGACATTCACCCCCCCTCTCTCGCATTTCTCGATCCAACAATTACTAGCAGGGCTCATGCACTTGGCCTCAAAAAGGTGTTGTGTAGAAACTCGGCGTCTCCTAAAATAATGCAAATGAATCTGGTCTAAGGTCCCACCAGGCAATATGAAAGGCTCGATAATCGTAGGAAAATATGTAAATGCATTATTAGATGCCCTACTGATGGACCCAAACTAGGTGTTACGAATGTGGGTCTCAAATTTAGATATTTATAAAGCTGGAAACCCTTTTTGCAATCAAAGAATAAAAGCGTAGTAAACGGGCCACAGGTCGTATTTTTCCAAGGGCTAGTTGAGATGGTTCGATTCGAGCTCGAGTTTATGTGTCGTTAATGTTTTTGGGTTTCAAATAAAATCTGGGTTTGAGTTGTAATCAGAAATGAAGAACACAATGGAAATAAAGGAACATAACTAAATGGGCTAAACAAAGCAAATGCCACTAAGGAACTCACTAATAGAAACCCTAATTAACCAAAGCAACTCAACTGAATTAAGAAAGATAAATCTGAATTCAAATGCAACTAATGCTAAATAAAAGAATAAGAGAACACTTGATACGCCCGGAATAAAAAAACTCTATGTGCCAAAATGATACTAAGTACCAAAGATGCAATTGAAAATCCCGAATTAAAACTAATCACTACCACTTAGAAGACAAGACATTATTGAAAAGCTATGCATGAACAAGTGAAGGAATGCAGACATTAAAACAGGAATTCAGCACAATAAAGGCAAAAATTCAGAAATGGAAACAACAAACTCAATGCAAGTATAGAAACTCGAATTCAGAAATTAACTGGAGATTAAACAAACTAATTTCAAGCACTTTAGCACATTAAAAGGTATGATTAACTTCCGTACTCAACTCAAGGTAACAGATTTTCAAACAAGCTGAAAACTTCAGAGAAATGCACATGCAGAGAATGAGATTGATACAAAACTTCAGAATTAGTATGCTGCAGAGTTCCAAAACAACCCGACTGAAAAAAACAAACTGATATCAAGCAATTTGCTGGGCTTTGTTTGATACACGATTCAGAAGCTATGACATTGACACACAGCAAAGAAACTGACCTATCCAGAAAATAATCTAATGCAAGGAATGAAGGCAGAATTTCAAAATCTATATGCAGGAATGCAACAACCTATGCAGAAATGTAACAACCAATTAAATGCAGAGTCAATCACACAATTGAAATCAAATACTTAAATCTAACTTCAGAAGGAATCCAAGATAGCTAAAACTTCACTTGAAACGAACTTCAGCTACCACAACTAAGAACTACAGAAATAGAGTTGATACGCAAAAGAAATGGCTGATACTCAGCTGTAGAACTGATATGCAAGCACTGAAATCAGAATTAAACTAAAATTGAAAACTATTAATCACTAAACAAGCTCTCTAGTTGATTACTTTGCAGAATGAAACCTACTTAAGTAGAGGCAATTCAAAAAAAATGAAACTAACAGCTGGAAAGAAGACAGAACAGGAATAAATGCAGTAATTGAAATTACAGCTAAACAAAAGAAACGCATTGAAAACTAAGCCTCGATCCTTCCCATGTTTCAAGATCTCCTTGTTCGTCACGCAAGGGCAAGCCAAGAACCCCTTCAACTCGCAAATCAATGGGAAAGTGGCTTCACTGTCGAATCTGCTCAAAATCTGCACTCGGCTGGATAAACCCAATCCGATCTCGCGATTCCAAGGTTTGATGATGATTAGATGATGAACGAAGAATACCAGAGGACCCTCCAGTAAGCTCCAATGGAAGAAAACGACACGCGATCGCGATTGAATCGATCAGATTGCAGAAGTTGCTGAAACCCTCACTCAACTCTGCTCCAAGGCAATTCTGAGCTTGAATCTCCAGTGAAGCCTTCTTCCACGGATCCAGATCTTGCTCCAAGGTGGTGATCGAGTTGGCCATGCCTTCAACTGGAGAAATCGCCGAAGAAACTAGAGAACAAATGAGAAAACGAGAAGAAACTGAGCTGGAAATGGCGAAGACGCGACGCAGATCTGAACAGGGGAAGCGGGTAATATAGTTTCAACAGTGAACGGCTCAGATTGTCCAGCGCTCATCCAACGGTTGATCTTCATCTGATTTGACTCAAATTTTCCAGATCTTGATCAGAGGTCAGGATCTACCACGGGTTAGCTCGGATCTGCCAGATTTGCAACGGATGGTTCAGATCACCTTGATCTTTGAATGGAAGGTCTAGATCTCTCTGATCGTGATCCAACGGCTAGATGATCTCCGATTGGGCTGAAACCTTCAGATATTGATCTGATCGCTCGATTAGCCTTAATCCCAGCTCGGATTGATCAGAAGTTCTCAGATGGCCTAAATCTAACCGTTCTTGTATTGGACGGTCCATATGAGTCGACACTTGATCACTTGATCCAGTTCACTTTTGACTTAACATTTGACCCAACATGACCTAGGTCCATGATCCTTTCAAGCCTACAAACGTAGATCAAAAATTTAGTGACAAAACAACTCAAATATATCTAAATTTGCAATTAGGTCCAAAAAGGATACAAATCCTAGAATCTAGGGTAAATCCACCATTAAGCAAGTAAAACATGAGTCAAAAATAGATTCTAGAACCTTAAATAATCAACAAAATGACACTTATCAACTCTCCCACACTTAAGCTTGAGCGTCTCGCGAAAAGTACTAAATATGTATCCCCTAGCTTTTCTCAAACATAAGTAGAAGCAATTGAAAAGAAATTACCTAGGGTTGTTAATTCTCAAAAATCTAAGCTCTATGGATTAATATCTTATCCTTAAATCAACAACTTAGCAATTTCAAACTTCATGATTCATTGAGATGAATTTCACTCACTAGCCTTTCAAGGGAAGTTCTTGGTGGCTCTCTTCCTAAGTTCTAAGTTCATGATGAAAATGGAGCTCACTCATACACACATGCTTTTTGCACTACCATAGGCTTGCTTGTTATCTACTCTCCACCATTATTCATGATTCAAATCTACATCTATAAAAGTTTATTCAAAAGTGAAAGACATATGAAATGGTAGAAATGAAGTAACAACTAAGAAAATAGCAAAATTGATAAAGTGGAAGACTTGGATGTTCAAGGATATTCTTGATGCATTTTATCCTCTTGTCAGTCCTCATAATGAAGTCAAAGTGTGATGGAGTAAAGCTTTGGCATTGCTCTTCAAAAATTTGATGAAAATACTTCATGAATTCCTTTGTGCCAATTTCACTCTTGCGTGCCAATCTTGATTTTTTTCTCTTTTCTTTTCTGATTTTCTTTTCTTTTTCTCTCTAGTAAATTTAGAATATAATGGAGCAAAGCTTTTGATTCGGATGAGAGCAACTTCACTGATTTCATGGTGCCAAGTTTCCAATTGTGTGCCAACTTTGCTTCTTTGTTTTTTTTCTTTTTTCTCTTCTTTTTTTTTTCTTCTGCTCCCAAATCTTCTAATGGAGCACATTCAGATCAAGAACACAATTTCCCGTTTCAGATTACAGCTCCACGTTCCAATCTGATTTCTTGATAGCAGTTTGCATCAAATAGAAAATGGAAGATTTAAATACTTCAATTCCTGTTTTGACTCCATCCCTACTGATTTATTTTCTTCCTTGCGGATTTACAGCAGTTCTTCAATAGATTCAGCATCCACGCAATCCATTCTAAGAATCTAGAATTGTCAGGCTCTTCATCCTTGCAATTTCCTGGTTTATTATCAGCAGTAACTCAGCTAGTAGTGGAGAATTCATTCCAAACTGTTTTTTTTCTTTTCTTTCTCAGGTCTGATATGAAAATCCTAGCAGCTGCATTTCTTTCAGTTTTCTCATTAGCCTGCTGTACTCATCACTCTTGACGCATTTATAAACTCAATGCCTTGATTCATAGCCTCGGAAACCCAATTTCAATTGCAAGTTGATACAAAACTTCCTTTGGCACAGATTTTTTTCTTCTTCACTTGTTCCACTTTGGTTCAGATTTTTACACAGATTTTCTGCTTCAATTCAAACTTTACAACTTCAATCCAGACTTAGCAAAGAGTTACTGATTTCATCTTCCAATATTCCTAGATCCCAATTCTTAATCCAAACCATTTGTGCTACAAACTCCATTGATTTCAAATTTTTTTTCTTCATGGCACAGTTTTTTTTTTCTCTATTTTTTTTTTCGTGCCATTCCTTCCCATTGCAGATTTTTAGATCCACTTCACCTCCAATTCACAACTGAATTCCCACTTATTCTTGATACCAAGCTCCACTCAAATGGGCACTTTTTGCTTCAATCCAAATAGATTTTTTTTTAAAAATGAAATACATCTTTGATACAAAATTCTTCCAAAACATTAGCCACTCCCCCACACTTAATCCTTTGTCCGTCTCAGGCAAAATAACATCAAAGAACATCCCCAAACAAACAAGTCCCTGTAAAAATATGGTTAAGAGTAGAAGATTTGGAAGGGAAAATAGAATAACATGATTATTGCCAAGAATTGATATGGAAAGGAAAACAAATTGATTAACCTCTATAGGTGTGATCCAATCATTGAAATATGGTTTTGAAAGAACCTAAGCAAGTTCTAGAGTACAATCACATGTATGTGTCACAAAAATAAGGCTAATCCTCACTAGGTAAAAATAATTCATCTCAAGTCCTCAATCAAGAATCCATGGCCAAGTAGTACTCAAGCATCCAAGATTTCATCCATGAGTTCAAATCTAAAGTTTTAACAACCAAATTTAATTTGTTTTCAAAAGACTCTAAAATGTTATCAAGACAACCTAGAGGGATACATTTATTCCTATTCATGAAGACAATGTGCCAAAAGAAATAACATGGTATTTACAATGTCTCCTATTTATTCTTCTACTCTACTCACGCATTTATTAGCAAGAACTCTTTTAAAAGAAAATTCTACTTCTAAATAACATAAAAATAAAACATGCAATAAAAGAAAATGCAAGAAAGAATAAACTCCCCTTTATTTCTGGCGGTCGGAGTCTATCAAGAAATAATCTCCATCGTGGTAGTGGAGGAGTAGGGGTAGCTGAAAAAATTTTCTTCATTTGCTCAATTTTATTTTGCATTACTCCCCCACACTTAAACTTGACAGCAAAATGTTCAGGTGGCCGTGGACGATTAATGTTCAACATCCATTTTAGAGGTGGAGTGCTATGAGTCAAAGTGAGATCATCTCCTTCCTCTTTATTCTTTTTGGAAAAACTTCCAGGGGGTTGAAGACTGTCTAGATGGAGTACCCACTCAAGAAATCTCTGGGACCCTGCAAAACCATGTAAAACCTTTCTCATGCATGTAGGGTAAGGTAAAAGTGTAATATCATCAATCTCTACATAAAATGTATCCAAAAATGCATCGCATCCAATAAAATCAATTTTTGGTACCTCAGTAAATTTTTCACCAGCATATTCTACATGAGGTATATCAAGAAATGTTTCACAGTCAATAAAGTCAATCTCAGGTACCTCCAGAAGTTTGTCACACTCAATTTCAGCATAAGAGATAGCAAAAGATTCTTCACAATAAACAACTTTAAATTCAGGCTTCTCTAAAAAATTTTCACAATCAGTTTTAGCATAATCTGTCTCAAGAATATCATAGCAATGCATAAAATCAAGCCTGGGTGCCTCTAAAGAATTTTTATAATTAATTTTCACAAATGATATATCAAGACATTCTTCACATGCAAATCTAGACATCTCCCTGAAATTTTCTAAAGGAAAAGAAGAAATACTTACCTGATCGGGCTGAAAAATGTCTGTTGGTTCTACAAGAAATACCTCCATCTCAGGCTCAAATTCTAGTGGACATTCAACTGGAATAGGTGATCCTTGGGTTCTTGCTCCCATCATGCAAGTCCCTACACTTTCTGGAAATGGTGGTGGTCCCTGGGGCTCTGTGCAATCCCCTACACCTGTAGAATCATCTCCTGTGCATGCCTCCTTAGTAATACCTGCAACAACCTTATTAAAAAGATTAGAACTATCAATAGCAGTATCATCACAAAATAAAAAACAAGAAAACTCCAGTAAAGCTTCAGTTTTGAAATCAAGGCTGTCGCATGCTTTTCCATCCATCTCCTCAGCTTTCTCTAAAATCAAAGCTCCTCCCACTATGTCAAATGCACCATCATCAGCAATAAACTATGCCTCAACAGTCTCATCTGGGGTGTCCATGCTCATAATAGAGTGATCTCCCCTAGGGTCCTTCATGGCATCGAAAATGCTAAACTGGACTACTGTGTCTCCCACCTCCATTGAAAGTGTGCCAGCATAAACATCAATCTTTGTTCTAGCAGTCTTCAGAAAAGGCCTTCCAAGGATAAGTGGGGATCTACATGCAAGATACTCTCCTTCCATGTCTAGAATGTAGAAGTCTGTGGGGAAAATCAACTCCTTCACTTTTACCAAAACATCTTCAATAACTCCTGCCGGGCGGGTCTGGCTTCTATCTGCTAGCTGAATCACAACTCCAGTGGGCTGTAAAGGACCAATGCCAAGCATCTGGAAGACTGTCCTGGGCATGACATTAATGGAAGCTCCTAAATCCAGCATGGCATCATGTAGCGTGGTGCTCCCTATCTCACAAGATACAGTAAACATCCCAGGGTCTTCACATTTCTGAGGTATGGCATGGATGAGTAATGAAATATTTTTCCCCATGCTAACCAATTCATTTTCCTTAAGCTTCTTCTTGTGAACACAAAGATCTTTCAGAAATTTTGCATACTTAGGAACCTGTTTAATCATCGTCAGCAAGGGTACATTAATCTCTACTTTGCTAAACAATTTAACCAACTCATTGTACTCTTTTGCTTTCTCCTCCTCCACTTGTCGTTTAGTTTGAGTTCTCCGCTGAGGAAAGGGCAAAGGAACAGAAATTTCCTCCTCTTGAACTGAAATGGGAGGGGCTGATTTTTGAGCTTCTGTCCCACTTTTTGGAGCTGCTGTAAAATCTGTTTCGCCACTGATTTGTGCTTCGTTTTCCACCAAAATTACAGGATTGCTTGATGAGGGAGTTGGGCACGGACTAGGGGTGGAATCAACTGAATTTGGAGTGATTTCAAGGCTGTTTTGGGTTGGAAATGAAGATGCTGCCCTGTTTTCAGAAAATTCAGCTATTGGATCATTTTGAGTTGATGCAACCTTCCCACTCCTCAAATAAATTGCGCTAACGTTTCCCTTAGGGTTAGGAACAGCTTGAGAAGGTAGTTGGCCTAATCCCTGAGCTTTATTTTGATTTATTTCACTAGCCATTTGCCCAATTTTCCTCTCGAGGTTTTGTATGGTGGCAAACATATTACCTTGCTGCATTTGTTGGAATTGGGACTGTTGGGGTTGATAGAAGGGCTGATATTGTTGTTGGAAGGGCTGAATACTTGGCTGGAATGTTGGAGAATTTTGTTGTGAATTATAACCTTGAAAACTTTGATTTTGAAATGGAACTTATTGTGGTGAGGGCTGAAATTGATTGGGCTGAAATCCTTGATTTTGGGGCTGAAAACTTTGATTCCAAGGCTGGAAATTTTGCTGCGGTTGTTGGAATTGCTGCTGTGAAGGTTGGTATTGTTGCTGAAAATTCAAATTCCCTTGGAAACCTTGTTGAACCCCTTGAAACGGTTGCTGGAAATTCTGAAATATAGGCTGGAAAGGCTGATTTTGGGGCTGAATTTGCATATTTTGGGGTTGAAGTTGTTGTGGCTGCTGGAAACTTTGTTGAGGCTGCTGAAATGGTTGTTGTTGTGGGCCTTGTTGGTAAAAAGAATTCCCGTACCTCAGATTTGGATGGTCCCTCCAACCAGGGTTGTAAGTAGATGAGTAAGGGTTGTTTCTGGCTTGAAATTGTCCCCTAACCAATGCCGCTAGTGACTCATCTTGTTGAAGGTTGGGACATGAATTTGAATTATGTTCTTGACTAGAAAAATGCCACATACTCTCATCCACTTGCTTGATTGTGGAGGCACCGAAAGATTGGAATTTTGCCTTGCAATATTTAGTTCAATTTGCCTAACCGCTGATGTGAGCTCTATCAATGTATTCTTAACCTCCTTCTGATTAGTAGGAACTACCTGAACTTCACCCACTCCTCTAGTAGATAATGCTCTGCTTCCAAACTGTTGAGAATTTTCTGCCATATTTGAAATGAGCTCCCTAGCCTGATATGGTGTTTTGTTGACTAAGGCCCCTCCAGCTGCAGCATCTATCATGATCCTATCCATCTGTAATAGTCCCTCATAAAAGTACTGGATGAGGAGCTGCTCACTAATCTGATGCTGAGGGCAACTGGAGCAAAGCTTGTTGAATCTCTCCCAGTAGTCATAGAGTGTCTCACCCACCACTTGCTGAATGTCACAAATACTTTTTCTGATGATTGCAGTTCTGGAGGCTGGAAAATATTTTTCAAGAAATGCCTTCTTCATGGAAATCCAACTAGACACGTGCCCAGTAGGAAAATAGTAAAACCAGTCCTTAGCTGCTCCAGTCAAAGAAAAGGGAAAAGCTCTCAGCTTGATATCTTCTTCTGAAATACCCTGAGGCTTCATAGTGGAGCATACAACATAAAACTCATGCAGGTGTCTATTTGGATCTTCTCCAGATAATCCTTGAAACTTTGACAACAAATTGATGAGTCCAGATCTGAGCTCAAAATCACCAGCAAGCTCTGGATAAGCAATGCTGGAATACTGAAATGTAGCATCTGGTGCTGCGAGTTCTTTCATGGTCTTCTGGTGGTCTGCCATCTGATCAACTGAATAGGCTGAAATAGACTGAGTAGGAATAATGCCAAATCCCTCTGAAACACTGAGCTGGCTCCTCCTGGCTCTGAAAGTCCTCTCAATCTCAGGGTCAAAATCCTCAAGATCACCACCTGTAGACCTGGTCATAAAATCAAAAACAAATCGCAGTACAAGTATATAGAAGAATGCAACAAATAAAATCAGATCAAAAGATATAGCAGTAAGTGTAAAAAATGGATCAGGAAAAATATGAAATAAGTGAACAAGCAAATATCAAACAACTCAACTAGTATGTTCCCCGGCAACGGCGCCAAAAATTTGATGGACCCAAACTAAGTGTCACGAATGTGGGTCTCAAATTTAGATATTTATAAAGCTGGAAACCCTTTTTACAATCAAAGAATAAAAGCGTAGTAAACGGGCCACAGGTCGTATTTTTCCAAGGGCTAGTTGAGATGGTTCGATTCGAGCTCGAGTTTATGTGTCGTTAATGTTTTTGGATTTCAAATAAAATCTGGGTTTGAGTTGTAGTCAGAAATGAAGAACACAATGGAAATAAAGGAACTTAACTAAATGGGCTAAACAAAGCAAATGCCACTAAGGAACTCACTAATAGAAACCCTAATTAACCAAAGCAACTCAACTGAATTAAGAAAGATAAATCTGAATTCAAATGCAACTAATGCTAAACAAAAGAATTAGAGAACACTTGATACGCCCGGAATAAAAAAACCCTATGTGCCAAAATGATACTAAGTACCAAAGATGCAATTGAAAATCCCGAATTAAAACTAATCACTACCACTTAGAAGACAAGACATTATTGAAAAGCTATGCATGAACAAGTGAAGGAATGCAGACATTAAAACAGGAATTCAGCACAATAAAGGCAGAAATTCAGAAATGGAAACAACAAACTCAATGCAAGTATAGAAACTCGAATTCAGAAATTAACTGGAGATTAAACAAACTAATTTCAAGCACTTTAGCACATTAAAAGGTATGATTAACTTCCGTACTCAACTCAAGGTAACAGATTTTCAAACAAGCTGAAAACTTCAGAGAAATGCACATGCAGAGAATGAGATTGATACAAAACTTCAGAATTAGTATGCTGCAGAGTTCCAAAACAACCCGACTGAAAAAAAAACAAACTGATATCAAGCAATTTGCTGGGCTTTGTTTGATACACGATTCAGAAGCTATGACATTGACACACAGCAAAGAAACTGACCTATCTAGAAAATAATCTAATGCAAGGAATGAAGGCAGAATTTCAAAATCTATATGCAGGAATGCAACAACCTATGCAGAAATGTAACAACCAATTAAATGCAGAGTCAATCACACAACTGAAATCAAATACTTAAATCTAACTTCAGAAGGAATCCAAGATAGCTAAAACTTCACTTGAAACGAACTTCAGCTACCACAACTAAGAACTACAGAAATAGAGTTGATACGCAAAAGAAATGGCTGATACTCAGCTGTAGAACTGATATGCAAGCACTGAAATCAGAATTAAACTAAAATTGAAAACTATTAATCACTAAACAAGCTCTCTAGTTGATTACTTTGCAGAATGAAACCTACTTAAGTAGAGGCAATTCAAAAAAAATGAAACTAACAGCTGGAAAGAAGACAGAACAGGAATAAATGCAGTAATTGAAATTACAGCTAAACAAAAGAAACACATTGAAAACTAAGCCTCGATCCTTCCCATGTTTCAAGATCTCCTTGTTCGTCACGCAAGGGCAAGCCAAGAACCCCTTCAACTCGCAAATCAATGGGAAAGTAGCTTCACTGTCGAATCTGCTCAAAATCTGCACTCGACTAGATAAACCCAATCTGATCTCCTCGATCTCGCGATTCCAAGGTTTGATGATGATTAGATGATGAACGAAGAATACCAGAGGACCCTCCAGTAAGCTCCAATGGAAGAAAACGGCACGCGATCGCGATTGAATCGATCAGATTGCAGAAGTTGCTGAAACCCTCACTCAACTCTGCTCCAAGGCAATTCTGAGCTTGAATCTCCAGTGAAGCCTTCTTCCACGGATCCAGATCTTGCTCCAAGGTGGTGATCGAGTTGGCCATGCCTTCAACTGGAGAAATCGCCGAAGAAACTAGAGAACAAATGAGAAAACGAGAAGAAACTGAGCTGGAAATGGCGAAGACGCGACGCAGATCTGAACAGGGGAAGCGGGTAATATAGTTTCAACAGTGAACGACTCAGATTGTCCAGCGCTCATCCAACGGTTGATCTTCATCTGATTTGACTCAAATTTTCCAGATCTTGATCAGAGGTCAGGATCTACCTTGGGTTAACTCGGATCTGCCAGATTTGCAACGGATGGTTCAGATCACCTTGATCTTTGAATGAAAGGTCTAGATCTCTCTGATCGTGATCCAACGGCTAGATGATCTCCGATTGGGCTGAAACCTTCAGATCTTAATCTAATCGCTCGATTAGCCTTAATCCCAGCTCGGATTGATAAGAAGTTCTCAGATGGCCTAAATCTAACCGTTCTTGTATCGGACGGTCCATATAAGTCGACACTTGATCACTTGATCCAGTCCACTTTGGACTCAACTTTTGACCCAACATGACCTAGGTCCATGATCCTTTCAAGCCTACAAACGTAGATAAAAAATTTAGTGACAAAACAACTCAAATATATCTAAATTTGCAATTAGGTCCAAAAAGGATACAAATCCTAGAATCTAGGGTAAATCCACCATTAAGCAAGTAAAACATGAGTCAAAAATAGATTCTAGAACCTTAAATAATCAACAAAATGACACTTATCACCTACAACCTAGAAATTCACCTAAAACTGTGGATGAGAAGGGAATGGTGACTTCAGCCACCATGGACTCATAGAGGTCATTATCGGAATTGATGCATGTGAGGTTTGCGTAGAATTCTTTACACATGTTAATGTTTGCATCGTTCTGACAATACACCAATTGTCCTAGACCAAAATGGGTAATCATCTCAGAGATATGAGGCGCATTCTCCCGGAAGTATGCTCGGTTGAGATACCGACAATTCATCAGGTCAAACTCATTTTCCTCAAATCTCCGTAGATACTCATCGGATCAGAATCGATGTGTCTCCGGATCTACACAACTTTGCTGTGAGGATCCCTCCCCCTTTCTTCTCTTTTGGACAACTCTATTTTGACCAAAACCATGCATGTACCACAAATTATCCAATAAAGAGACAACACAAAGAAAACATATAAAAAGGAGACAAATTAGTTTCAAAAACTGAACTGAATGCAAAAAATAAACTCCACAGGTAGTTACCGTTTCTCCCTTCTTTGCATTGTGAAAATGGGTGAGGATTAACTTGAAAGGAGAGGTTATTCCAACCATAGGTTTGGATCCCAGGTTGGAGGAGGCTTGAAAAGTATTTCAAGGCTTGAGAGCACGTTAGATCGCAAGGTGGAGGTCGGGGAGGCAGAAATATTGCAGGGGTTGGCACCGAAAACCTTAGGTTCGACCACCCCCGCACGACCTTTTCTATTTAAAACTCCGCACAGTCGACTGTGAAACTGAACAGAGAATTCAGTCGACTGCCCTATGGGCAGTCGACTGGTAATTTGAATTTCCCAGTTTCGAGTTTACACTAGACCAGTCGACTGGTTCTGAACCAGTCGACTGATACGTACATTTCAATATTTCAGTCCTAAATTCAGAAATGCCTAATTAATTCCACAAATATCCAAAAAATCTGAAATTTCATGGAGAGATTTGTGGAACCTATGTCTACTTGGGAAAAAATATGTTTTCAAACAAATCTATTCTAGATCCCAAGATTGGCACGAAATTCAAGACTACCTAAATTGTGTCATTAACTCTTGTCGAAAAGTTCTAATTTCAGCCTCACCTTGATGTCTCTTCCCATACTTAATTACAATACATTCCTAGTATTGAATTATATGACGTTCACACATTGAACACCAATTTCTACCCAATATGATCCTATTTTCATCTTTTCCCCCATAAATCTTCTTTTAGTGTACCAATTTTCTAGGATTAAGACCCAAATAAGTCTTTCAAATCCTTTGGCGCATCCCATAGTCTATCTACTCTCTTAGGAGAAAACCTCCTGAGATCCATTGGCCATGGATCCCATTTTGACCTCTAGAGCTCTCCCTTGAGCTCCTAGCCCTAGTTACCTCCCTAGATAACTCATTCACAATTGCAAGACCACACCGGTGTTCCTCCGGTGCTTCTTGACCTTCAACTCTTACTTTCTTAATTTTCTATACCTTATCCTTGGTGGACTTGTTATTTTCTCCTCTAAATGGCGTTTTCTTGCCATTTCTGGTCTTTCCTTTACCATAATCATAGGGCATCCTTGTATATGACTCTTTGCTATCATTTATCCTCCTAGGTTGATATCCTAGACCCGGTCTATCCTTCCTAAGGTATTGATCATTTGGTATCATGCTTATCCCCTTGGATCCTCTAATGAGTCTTTCTACGTTCTTTTCTAATTTGTCAAGCTTTGCCCTCAAAGCTTGATTTTTCTTTTCTAAATTTCTAACTTTAGTATCACCATGCACATTTTGATCACTCCTAAATCTACCTATTTTCTTAGGCATGTGTCTCCCTTTCTTAGGGTTGATGCCTTGATCCTTAGGTCTAGAAACCCTAGATTTATCATGAAACATAGATTCTTGGGTATTTTGGCACGCAATAGTATTTCTATTTCTATTATGATACATAAAGCCAAAAATATGCATAGACAAGCAATCATTATTATTTCTAGCATTCATAAAAGCATTGGAAGCATATGTAAAGTTAGGGATTACCTCCCTTACCCTTGTAGCTCCCCCTTGACGTGAGCTTCTCTTCTTTTCTACTTTTTCCCATCTTCTTAAGTGCTCCATCTTCTTGAGCTCCCCTTTTCTTGGACATTGAGTGTGATAATGTCCTAGCTCCCCACAAGTATAGCACATAATGTGCTTCTTTTCTTTCTTTTCCCTACAACCCACATTAGATTTAAAATGAACGGACCCGGGTTTAGGGTTTACCTCCTTCTTACCTAGTGGGCACTTGTCCTTATAGTGCCCCTTCTTGTTACATCCAAAGCATATAATGTGGTCCTTGGTTCTTGCTTTGGTGGAGGTAGGAGCTTCTTCTTGCTCCGGTATGGAGGTGGGTCTCTCACTTTCTTCTTCCACTTCACTTGATGGGATGAGCAATTCTTCTTCTTCTTTATCTTCTTGGACCATTGAGTTTGTTTCCTTTGACTCTTCCACTAATTTGACTTGTGTAAAGTTCTTATGGAATTCTCCCATCTTGTCACATAGCTCATATGCATTTTCGTATCTACCTACACCACTCAACACATTTTTAGGCAAAATATCAATTAATATACTAATTACCTTCTCATTTGCCTTAGATTGGCCTTGTTGCTTCTTGGTTCAATATCTAGGTCGAAGCTTCTTCCCGTGCTTATCCTTTGGAATTTCGAAGGGTTCTTCTAGCACCATTATGCATTCCCACTCCATTCTAAGCCAAGTCTTCATTCTTGTCCTCTAATAGTCAAAGTCTTCATGATCATAGGAGGGTGGAGTGTTGATATCATCCCCCAACTTGTCTTCCATGATTGTTTCCTCTAGCTTGTACTCTTTTGGTGGTTATTCCAACGAGAGCGGACCTTTGCTCTGATACCACTTGTTAGATCGTGTTTGTCTTGCTAGAGGGGGGGATGAATAGCAACTTTCGATTTTTCTACCTACAACGTTAGCAAGCGCAAGCGGAAACCTAATAAAATAAATGAAAACAATGCTAACGCACCTATTTACGTGGTTCGGAGATAAAAAACTCCTACTCCACCACTACCTGTAAGGTGGGCGATCCCTAATCTGTCGGTGGATGATTCCCCGGAACACCTCCGAGTAGATCTTGTAGCTCCTTGTGGGTAGAGAAACCTCTCCACAACATCTTGACACTATCTGAGCACAACAGGCTTCTAACTCACTCTATCCAAGCAAGTTTCGCCAAGGGTAATTAGCTTGAACCGAGCTCCTTTAAATAGAGCTTGAGCTGAATATGACCATTGGCCAGTCGACTGCCCCTGGGGCAGTCGACTGGCCTTCCCTGAATTCGCATTCTCACACACTGACCTTTCGAATTCTGGCCATCCCAGTCGACTGCCCCTGGTCCCCTTCTAAGACTAGGGTTCCCTTCCCGAGTACATTTCTCTCCGCACTCAAACCCTTCAGGCTTAGTTTCCTAGTACAAACACTCACACTCGGACCCTCACGACTTGGTCGACTCTTCAATCAGCAGTCTCGATCTGTTGCCTTCACGCCCTCTTCGTCTTCGGCTCTCGTCCCTCGGATGCGGACGCAAACCCTCGGCTTGCCTCCATGCCACCCTTCCGCATCCCTCGGCTCATCGTCTCTGCCCATGGTCCCTTGGATGTGCACACAAGCCTCCAGCTTGCCTCCATGCTACTCTTCTCCTGAAGACATCCAACCAAGTCTATGTGTACCTGCAAACCTGTACACTCATATACACATATTTGTCCAACAACAAACCCTAACTTAATCATGTTGACACACACATCAAAACCCATGATCCTCCAAATCATCTTTGGGCTGATTCCCCTAACAATCCATCCCATGGTATCGTTCTGTGGATTCAAGTATTACGAATACATCTTTGGAGCGGTTGCGCCTTGCATATTAGGTGCTGAGGGATCATATTCTAGTCTTGCCAAATGGGAATGACCATCTGGATCGTCCTCCTCTAGGGTGTGTGACTTTTTTCCGGAGCCATTTGATCAGTGGTCTTCGTTTTCCACTTCATCCCTTTTTTATTGATATCTTCCAGTTCTTCCTTATTCCTCTGTCGTAGTTGGGTCCAAACTCATTCTGTATTCTTTCTGAGATAGTCATACTATTTTGTTTGTATCACCTTCCTCTATCTCCCCACCTGTTCTATTGGTTTTACTATCCAATAGGGTTGGAAACCAATGGTTCTTGTATAAGGGCTGGAAACTAAAGGCATGCCTACCTCACATAATGGCTGGAAACCACAGTTCTTGTATATGCAGCTTCCTCAAGCCATGTGGGGATCTCTTCGGTGGTGGTCTGATTTGCCTATCCCACCTTCCATGAAGGATGTCCATTTGGAGAGAAGGTAGAGTGTTGGTGCAATCGGTCCAAGTTTGATCGGTACGATCATGAGTTTTGATGTGTGTGTCAATATAATTAAGTTAAATTTTCATATTAGTTTGATGTGTGTTTGAGTCATGCAGGTCTTGGTGGAACCACACATGAGGAACAACGAAGTGAAGCCATCTAAGGGACAATAGCCAAAGGAAGAGGACTTCAAAGGCCGAGCCGAAGTAGACTTGAAAGGCATACGCGAAAGATGACATGGAGACAAGCTGTGGGCTTGTGTGTATCCGAGGGACAAGAGCCAAAGGAAGAGAACTTCAAAGGGCAAGCCGAGGAAGTGGACTTCAAGGCATACGCGAAGGATGGACTCCGGAGATATTAAGAGTGAGTTTGTAAGCTAGACTGTCGACTGGAGGAGGAATCAGTCGACTGGCAGTGTTGGGTGAAACTCACAGAAACATCAATCGACTGGGATTGTAACCAATTGACTAGGGTTGGAAACAGTCGACTGATGCTTTGAAAAACTAGCCGTTTGGCTAGCCGTTAGTTGAACACCAATCGACTAGGCTTGGTAGCACTCGACTTGCATTGGGACTGAGTTGTTTTGTTAATAACTCTCTTCTCGATTTAAAGGGAAGCTTTGAGGCTTGAGAAAGGTTAGAGATTCTTTGAAAACCCTTCTTGAGCAAGTGCTCAAAGCTTCCAAAGCCAAATCTTTGTTGATGCAGTCTGACCGGATTGTTGTTTTGGTGTTGACACCGATTTAAGTTTAGTTGAATGAAATTGGATTAAGTCCTGGTCGGGGACTGGGCAAGGGTTGATTGAAATCCCGGTGAGTGAAGCCGGGTCCTGGTGAGTGAAGCTAGGTGACCGAAATCCCGGTGAGTGAAGCCGGGTCCTGGTGAGTGAAGCCTCTCAGTGAGTGAAGCCAGGTGACTGAAATCCCGGTGAGTGAAGCCGGGTCCTGGTGAGTGAAGCCAGGTGACTGAAATCCTGGTGAGTGAAGTCGGGTCCTGGTGAGTGAAGCCAGGTGAACGAAACCCTAGTGAGTGAAGCCAGGTCCTAGCGAGTGAAGCTAGGTTGAATGAAATCCCGGTGAGTGAAGCCGGGTCCTGGTGAGTGAAGCCGGGTCCTGGTGAACAAAACCATGGTGAGTGAAGCCAGGTCCTAGTGAGTGAAGCTAGGTTGAATGAAATCCCGGTAAGTGAAGCCGGGTCCCGGTGAGTGAAGCCGGGTGACCGAAACCCTGGTGAGTGAAGCTAGGTCCTAGCGAGTGAAACTAGGTTGAATGAAATCCTGGTGAGTGAAGCCGGGTCCCAGTGAGTGAAGCCTGGTGACCGAAACCCTGGTGAGTGAAGCTAGGTTAAATGAAGTCCCGGTGAGTGAAGCTGGGCACGAAGTCTTGGTCCGGGGGACTAAGCACGAGTCAAAGAAGGCTAGGGAGCCGTTCTCTTGACTTAGAGTTGAATTGGGAGTCGCTGGATCGGTCTGGTGACCGATCAGGGAGAGAACAGAAAGGTTTCTATTTGCCTTCTGATCGTTCTGGTGAACGATCAGAGAGTGATCAGAAGGTTGAGGGAGAAACCTTGATCGGTCTTCGCGACCGATCAAAGATCGCGAGTTCCTCATCCTGACCGATCAGGATGGATCCTGATCGGTCAGGGAGTGACCTGATCGGTCCGGTGACCGATCAGGGGTGTTTGGCCTGCGGGAGCTGGGGAAAGCTCCAGCAAGTGTTGGATCGGTCCGGTGACCGATCCACGACCTATGATCGGTCAGTGTGACCGATCACAAGAAGCCGTGATTCCCAGTTTCTCACTGTGGACCGATCAGTCTGGAGCCTGATCGTTCAGGGCTTTCCCAGATCGGTCTGGTGACCGATCAGGGTTCTCTCTGATCGGTCTGGTGACCGATTAGTAGCTGAATTTTAATTTGAAATCGCTGTCAGACGCTTTGATCGCGTCTGTTTTCTCTGCGCTTTCTATGATACACTGCCGATTTCTTTATGATACGCTTTGCTAAGCTTCTGATGAGTGTGCAGGTAATACAGGAGGATTCAAACAATGGAGGAGAGTCAACTGGGGACTTTCCTTAGTGCAGGTTTGTCTGTTTACTGGTTTCAGGTCTCAACGGCTTCTGGTGCGCAGCTGGCGACTGACGGAGGCTCAGCTGGAGAGGTCTTCAGTAGACTGAGTGCTCAGGGAGTCAGGGGGTCAGGCTGTGGCTCAGTGGATGCTGATGGAGAGCCTGGTGATGGGAGTAGGAGCTTAAGACGAAGCTGGAAGCAGAGGAGCGCAAGCGAAGGATAGATAGAAAAACTTGAGGAGTTTGGCTGGGCTGTGTTTGTGCTCTCTGTTGCTTCGTGCTTGAGTATTCCTGTTACATCCAGTGATTTTCCTTCAATTGTCTCGTGAGCTTAACTTGTGTCATTTAGAGACTGTGTGGAGAGGTTTCTTCACCGAGAAGGAGACATTTACTATCCGGGGTTCACCGGGGCTTGATCTGCCGACGATCAAGGGATCGCCCACCTTACGGGCACGCCAAGGAGTAGGGGCAAGTTATCCCCGAACATTGTACATCCTCGTGTTAGCGCCTGTGTGGTTTCTTTCATTTCTTCATTTCTGCATTTATACTTGTATTGTTTTCTTCCACTGCTGCTGCTAACCCTAAGTGCAGAAAACCAAAAAGAGGCTAAGTTTTGTGTCTGGCTACATTCACCCCCCCCCCCTCTCTAGCCATCTAAGCACCAACAATCTCTTCCTCCTAACCCTAACTCTTATTCTTGTAAAGGAGAAGAGACCATTGTGAGAGGTTGCACTCCACCGAGAAGGAGTGAGCTCTAGTCGGAGATTGCCTGGGACTAATCCATCGAAGGATTAAGGGTTCGTCCACCTTAAGGACACGTCGTGGAGTAAGAGTAAGCAATCTCCGAACCATGTAAAGGATAAGTGTTAGCATTGTTATTCATTGTTAAATTTCATTTCCGCTAGCGCAACTAACACATGTAGGAAGAAGAAGAATTGGGTGACGAGCTATTCACCCCCCTCTAGCCGGGCAATCCGATCATTCCTAACATATAGTAGGGCTATGGCACAACTGCACGGTCTGTCTTTGACATCGATTCTCTACTTGAGTAGGGCATGCTTTACCATTTTGGTTTGAGCCCTATCCTAGCTACGCTGCAACATTCTTTCAGTAAGATTTTGGTCCTTTAAGTTAATGTTGAAATCTGACTGAGTACTTTTTGTTTTATGAATCCGAGACTGACCTAGATGTCTGAGACTGAGCTAGAAGCCAGAGATGCGAAGATTATCGATCCTGACCCAGCGGTCGAGGTTCCAGTCATCCTGCCTATGGCCCTTGCAGCTATCCCTCCACTTCGTCAGTGCCTCCCTTTAGTACTGGTTAAGGAGGAGGTAGATTCAGAAGAGTTCGATGTCTACCTACGGATGGATATCCTATAAAGGAACGATCACCTCCAACGTCTTCCCAAGATAAGGATTCGTCCACCCTCAGGGCTGAGTTTCCTAGCTGCCCTTTGCCGGTACCCGTTAGTCTACCGTCACCTCCACCACCTCCAGAAGATGGAGCCTCTTTTTGCAGGTCTCCAACTTCGCCTGTGCCGTCTCCAAGGTCGCCTCTGAGGAAACCCACTTCTAGCGGCCCTGTTCCACCTCGGGCCACAGATGCTTGGTTTTCTTCTTTTTCTTCTTATCCCTCAACTCCAACGCCTTAACCTAAGCCTCCAATGAGTCAATCTCATTTTGGCATTAGCTCAGGGACATACTTGGTGTCCATGACTGAGACTTTATCGTCGCTTATTATCTTCTTCAAGCGACTAATCTTTGCAAGACTAGACGGGGATCCTTGTTCAGGGCTTTAAGGTGAGCACCTACATCTTCAAGTAGGTGATGGTGACTTTATAGGCAGACAACCTCGAAGAAAGACCAGCAACCTTCTCTTTCAGCTCACGCCGGCCTTGGGAATGTTCCATGAAGCGATGGCTGAAGACCATGAGCTTGGACATATGATCAGAACCGATTCCCATCAGCTCTTGAAGGAGAGCCTGTATAGGCATGGTTGTCGCAACTGCCTCTCCATCCTGCCATCGAGTGACAATGGGCCCTAGTAAGGTCAGTTCCATCCGAAAATTTGAAGGGTCGAGAGGGAGAACAAACTCTTTATCCCAAACATAAGAAGGACCTACCATGACTTCCTCATGAGTGATCATAGGGAGGTGGTGAGATGGAGTCACCTTAGCCACTGCCTCCGCAATAGGGGGAACGGGCAACGGTTCATGGGCAGACACTTCACCCCCGATTTTGGGCAAGTTGCTCAACAGGTCCTCTGTTGTACACGACTCGGGAGGAGGCAAAGTCCCACCGGGCAACAGCCGAGAGCAGGTTGTAGGAGCTAGAGATGGTGAGAGAGGAGTCAAAGGCTACGTTGGCCACTTTGGAGGATGAGTTGCAATCTTCTCGGGTGTCAACTCGGGAGGTGGAGAGTCGACTCAGGCTCAGTACTTGGCCCAATCTACCGAGCTAGAATTCCTTTATTAGGAGGTGTAGATGGCCCAGGCCGAAGTGGAGACTCTACATACTTCTGGTCTGGAGCTACGGGTGGCTCTGGGGGCGCAACGGGAGCTTTTGGAAAATAAGGAGATAGAGCTTTTGCCGTATTAGGTTGGGGAAACGGCTTGTTTGGCCGCCAAGAAAAAGGAATTTCTCTCTTTAGAGGAGTTACACAACTTGGTCGGGTCTCTACTCCTCTGGATGGTGAAGCATGGTGTGGTGGGCACCCTACAACAACTGTCTAAGGCGGGCCACCTTTTGGCCGACCAACCACCTCCATCGATTTATCTCGCCCAGATCACTGATGCCATCCCGGATGAAGATGTGGCTCACTTTTGATCTCCTAGTGTTTATCTCTATGACCCATGTACTCTTCTGGGCGTAAATGAAATTTTACGGGTTTGTTTACCTTGACTTGAGGGCGAGGTTAGGTGCCTTTTGAGCTTTGAGTCACTTGTATGATAGGATCACTATTTTGTTCTGGTCTAGATGTGTTTTGTGGGTACTTATACAAACATGTATGTGACCACGAGTCTGCTTCCGTTCGGGTTGGGGGAGAATAAGTTAATCTGCGACTATGTCCAAGTCGGGAGATAATAATAAGGATCTCATGACTCTCAAATATCTGCATAATTGGAGAGATAATAACCTAATCGACGACTATGTCCGGATCAAGAGAGAATAATAATCTTGATCTCCTGGCTCCTGAGGACCGATGGAGTCAGAGAGAGAATAGTAATGGTCTATCTCATGATTCCCAACTATCTATGGAGTTGGGAAGATAATAACTCGCTCCACTACAATGTCGAAGCCGATAGGATCTCGACCTTGACTATGTCTAAGTCGGGGGAGTTTGGGCTCTAAAAAGAACACAAATGATACGACATATACTCATCTCTTAGAAGGGTGAGGTTGATACTATAATCCGAGGATCTCGACTCCAACTATGTTCGAGTCAGGAGAATTTGATTCCTGAAAAGGACGTGGGTGATACGTCATATGCTCATCCACAAAATGGGAGTGGTTGCAACCATAACTTGAGGATCTCGACCCCGACTATGACCAAGTCGAGAAAGTTTGGGCCTTGAAAAGAACTCAGGCGATACAGTATATGCTCATCCCTAAGAAGGGAGAGGTTGCTATCGCAACCTAAGGATCTCCACCCTGACTATGTCCGAGTTAGGGGAGTTTGGGTCTTGAAAAGGACGTAAGCAATACGACATATGCTCATCCTTGAGAAGGGAGAGGTTGCTACTGTAGCCCGAGGGTTTCGACCTTGACTATGTTCGAGTTGGGGGGAGTTTAGGCCCTGTAAAAGACGCAGACGATACGGTATATGCTCATCCTTGAGATGGGAGAGACTGCTACCTCAGCTCGAGGATCTCAACCCCAACTATATCCGAGTCATGAGAGTTTGGGCCTTGAAAAGGATGTAGATGGTCTTCGGGGGAGGACATGTTTCTGAAAAAGAAAAAATGTACTTTGTTGCTTTTTTAAAGGTGGACAATACAAGATACTTTTTTTAAAGAAATGACAAAGAACGATGTAACCTGCTATATGCGTAGTCCTCTACGAATCGTATGGCTTCAAATGATGGGTGTTCCATGACCAGTCCAAATTCTTCCCTTTATCATCTTCCAGGTAGTAAGTCACTGAGTTGAGTTTCTCTTCTAATCAGAAGGGCCCTAGCTATTGAGGCTTGAGTTTGTTGACATCCCCAACCAACTTGATTTTCTTCCAAACTAGATTGATTTGTTACAAAGAGTGGGGGATGACTCATTTGTTGTAATTTAGGTGCATCTGTTGGTGATAAGTGCTAAGCCGAGACACCGTTCTTTCCCGAGGCTCGGTGATGAAATCCAGGTCTACTAGATGTAGCTCATTGTTTTCACTCCCATAGGTGCTTCTTTGGGCGAATTCATTTTCGACTTTCACAGGAACCACTACTTCACCCCCGTAGACAAGGTGAAAGGGCGTCATGTGAGTGCTTTCTCGGGTGGTCGTTCGATAGACCCAGAGAATGCTAGATAGCTCATCTATCCAGTTTTCCTAGGTATGGTTTAACTTGACTTTCAATCCCCTTACAATTTCCCTGTTCACCTCCTCGACTTGCACGTTACTCTACAGATACACCACTAAAGTAAAGGCATGTTGGATTCCAAATCTTTCGCATTGTTCTTTGTGGCGGTGACCTTGGAATTGCTGACCATTTTTAGAGACAAGTTTTTGAAAAAGTCTGAATCGATGAACTATATTCTGTCACAGAAACTTGATGACCTCTCCTTCTATGATTTAGGCCATAGGGACGACTTTTACTCACTTGGAGAAGTAGTCAACCATTATCAAGAGAAACTTCCACTGCTATGGTTCCTGATGAAAAGACCCAACAATATCTATTCCCCATTGGTTGAACGGGTAGGCTACTGTAGTCATCTTTAAGAATCCGGTCGGTCAGTGAGATAGGTTATAATGCTTTTGGCAGGGAATGCAATTGAAAACCAGTCGAGTGGTATCTGTATATAGGGTCGGCCAAAAATATCTAGCTAGCAAAGTTTTACGGGCTAAGGTCCTAGCACTAGTATAATTCCAACAAATACCTTCATGTATCTCCCTCATGACGTAGTTAGTGTCATCCAACCCCAGACACTTGAAAAGAGGTTGAGAAAAGGAATGTCAGTATAGTGCTTCTTCAATAAGGGTGAACCATGTGGCTCTTCTTTTCACCACTCGAGCTTGCTCGGCATTTTTGAGGAGGACCCTGTGAGCTACGTAGCTGATAAGGGGAGGCCTCCAATCGACAACAATATCTGAGTTAGCGATCTGTTGTACCTGGGAAATCAACAAGGCATGTGTGATGCAATCCTTGATTCTCCATTGCGACTAGACACTAGCCAACTTGGCTAGTTCGTCGGTCTTATGATTTTTAGCTCGTGGTATTTTATGTAGAGTGACTTCCTGAAAGTGTAATTAGAGCTTCTCAAAGGCCTGAGTGTAGCCTCGTAATTTTCATTCCTAATCTCAAAATTTCCCACCATCTACTGAGCACTAGTTGAGAATCAGATTAAATCGTGACCCGAGAAACCCCGACCTGTCGAGCCTCCTGGAGTCCTGCAAGCAAGGCTTTGTATTCGGCGTCGTTATTGGAGGCCCGAAAGTCTTGTTTAATGGAGAGGGAGAGTATGTCCTCCTGAGGGGATATGAGGAGTACTCCTATGTCACTCCCATGTTGATTGGAAATCCCGTTGTCATAGACGCTTCCACCCTTCTTCTGTTTGCCCAGACTACTCCACGAGAAAATCTGCTAGTACCTATGCTTTGATGGTAGTCGGGGCTGGTATTGGATGTCATACTCGCTCTGCTCAATGACCCACTTAATCAATCCCCCAGAGACCTCGGGATTGGTCAGAATTTTCCCTAGACTGCTATTGGTGAGCACAGTGACAGGGTGAGCTAAGAAGCATGATCACTTTTTGGCCGCTAAGGCCAGCCCTAAGGCCAGTCTCTCCAAGCTGGTGTACCATCTCTCCATGCCTTTAAATAAGTAGCTAAAAAGTACACATTGTGTTGTACCTTATTTTCCTGATGAAGCAAAACTGCGGCGGCGACCACCTCAGAAGCGGAGAGATAGACCCACAGCTTTTCTCTTGTTACCATCTTGGCCAAGAGTAGTAGCTGAGGCAAGTATGCCTTTAGCTCAAGGAAGGCTTGGTCGCATCTTTCGTCCCATTCAAACTTAATTGCCTTCCTTAGCACCTTAAGAAAGGGTAGAGTCTGTATGGCAGAATGGGAGATAAAGCGAGATAATGCCATTATCCTCCCTATCAGTCTCTGAGATTCTCTGAGGTTACAGGGCAACAACATGTCCTGCAAGGTTCGGACCTTCTCAGGGTTGGCTTCAATTCCTCGCTCTGTAACAATGTAGCCTAGGGATTTCCATTGGTGACTTTGAATAGGCACTGAACGACATTGAGTTTGAGCCCGTATAGCTGGAGGGTGTTGTAGGTTTCTTCTACGTCCTAGACAAGAGTTTCTACCTGCCTAGACTTGATGAGGATATCATCAATGTAGACCTCAATGTTCCTCCCAATATGGTACTTGAAGATACGATCCATGCACCTTTGGTAGGTGGCCCCTGTATTCTTTAATCCAAATAACATAATAATATAGCAGAAGGTCCCGTTTGGGATTATGAAGCTAACCTTATCCTGGTCCTCACGAGCCAGTAGGATCTAGTGGTACCCTTGATAGATGTCTAGCATGCAGATGAGCTCACACCTGGTCATGGAGTCTACTAGTTGCTCAATGCAAGGGAAGGGATAACAATCTTTTGGGAAAGCTTGGTAGAGATTACGAAAGTCGATGCAAACCCTCTATTTGCCTCCTAGTTTGGGGGTAAGGACTACATTTGAAAATCAAGTTGGGAATTGTACTTCCCTGATGTACCCCACCACCAATAACTTGTTCATTTCGGCTTGGATGACTTGGCTTCGCTCGGGGAAAAACTTCCGTTTCTTTTGCTATACTGGTTTGGCCTCAGGGCATGTGTTCAGCTTATGTACCATTATCGAGGGAGAAACACTCGTGACTTCTTCAGTTGCCCAGGCAAAGACATGATAATGCGTGAGACAGTTAACCAGCGCTTATTTACTATCGGCGTCCAGGTTTGAGGCAATCATCGTGACTCCTTGGGGCGTGTTAGGATGAATGTGTTCCTCGTGATGCCTTTCTTCTGGCCAAGTTAGGAGGATGTTTTGGAGACTTATAGGAAGGTGTGCCCAGTTTTGTGGGTTTTTTGGGCGTCCACCTGAATTATGTGCACGTAGCATTTCCGGGTAGCCAGCTAGCTTCCTTTAACCTCTGACTAGTGCTCCGACTGGAAATTTGAGTTTTTGGTGAAAAGTGGAGGCGATGGCCTAGAAGACGCTTAAGACGGGTCTACCCAAGATTATATTATAGGCAAACTTGATATTGACTACTAGGAAGGGGGTCCATAGAGTTTTTTGTGCAGGGTCTTCTCGTAGGGACAAGGAGAGGTAGATTTGCCACATTGGTTCTACTTGGTGCATTGCGAACCAATACAAGGGAATATGGATGGCGAGAAACTCCTCATCCTTTATCTGTAATTCATTAAAGACGACTTTGAAGATGATGTTCACAGAGCTTCCGTTATTCACGAACATCCACTTCACAATGTAGTTGGCAATTAAGGTCTAGATCACCAATGCATCTTCATGAGGAGTCTCAATTCCTTCTAAATTGGTGGTGCCAAAGGAGATCAGGGGGTCATCGGTGGGACCCAGTTTGTAGTTGATCCTATAATTTTTCAGTCTCTTGGCATGGAATTTGAGAGCTAGAGTGGAATCCTTGCCTGTGGGGCCTCTAGATATAATGTTGACCATCCCGACTCGGCCAACCTTCTGCATGCCTCTAGCCTCATCCTTTCACCGTGACTCGGCTGGTGCCTCCCTAAAGTTCTACGAATCAGGCCCAGCCTCAGAGAAGCAATCTCGCTGGTTGCTCCTCAACTTTGTCTCTTCCCTGCTCGTGCCATGTTTCCGGGGGTAGGGTTCGCTGGTAATTTGTTTTCGATACACCTTTCTTCTGTTTGCTAGCTAGCTTTCGCAGCTCCTGGGCATACTGTTGGCAATCTCCAGTGGAGTGAGTGTTGGTCAGATGAAACTTACAATAAACCTCTAGCCGTGATTCGGGCCTTGAGGCACGAACTGGGGAGTTCACCATCTGTATGACCCTTTCCCTCGTGGCTGCAAAATCCCTATTTCTAGGAGCCGGCGTGCCTTCCTCTCTGCTGGAATATGTAGGGGTATAGGAGCTAGTACGTCTTTCTTTTTAGCTAGTTGGGCTTCCTATACTTGGACATACTTGAGGGCCCTAGCCTGTAACTTGTCAAAGTTACTGGGGGCTTCTTGATCAGGGATCTAAAAAAGTCTCCATCGACTAACCTCTAGTAGAAGACACTTACTAGAATTTTGGGGGTGATCGAAGGGGTGTCCTGTAAGTACCCCAGGTTAGTTTTGATGTAATCAATCAAGTTAAGTTAGGTCCTGATAGTTTTGATCCTTATATCTAAGCGTTCAGGAGCTTAGGAGCATAAGAAGTCTAGCAAAAAATTATAGTAAACGAGAAGGATGACATAGGGAAGGGAGTCGATAGGCTTGGTGCATCCGATGAACTTAGAGGTTGCTGAAGAGTACACCGGTGGACGAGAAAGGCTTGTACGATGTCCAAGAGATGAGAAGCTAGGAAGAAAGCCCATTCGAGGTGCAGGTTGAACCGAAAATCACCCAAGCAGATGAAGATGGAGAAAGTCAACATAACAATTGACTTTGACCAAAAGGTCAACTTGTTGGGGCAATCGACCCAAGTACAATCTGGAGGATCATGGGGTTTGATGTGTGTATCAATATGGTTAAGTTAGGGTTTTATTATATTCTAATATGTGTATGTAAGTGTGCAGGTTTGCAGGTACACATAGGTTTGGTTGGATGTCTTCAGGTGAAGAGTGGCATGGAGACAAGCCGTGGGCTTGCGTGCGCATCCGAGAGACTATGGACAAAACAAGTATGATGAGCCGAGGGAAGCGGACTTCGAGGCGTACGTGAAGGATGACATGGAGGCAAGCCTCGGGCTTGTGTGTGTATCCGAGGTACGAGGGCTAAAGTCGAAGAGGACTTGAAGGTGACAGATCAAGGCTGCTGGAGCAGAGACGATGAGCCGAGGGACGCAGACTTCGAGGCATGCATGAAGGGTGGCATGGAGGCAAGCCGAGGGCTTGCGTGCTCATCTGAGGGACGGAAGCCGAAGATGAAGAGGGCGTGAAGGCAATAGATTGAGACTGCTGAATGAAGAGTCAACCAGGTAGTGAGGGTCCGAGTGTGAGTGTTTGTACTCGGGAACTAAGCCGGGAGGGTTAGAGTGCGGAGAGAAATATACTCGGGAAGGGTAACCCTAGGCTTAGGGAAGGACCAGTCGACTGCCCCTGGGGTAGTCAACTAGTGGTGAACAGTCGACTGCTATGGGGGCAGTCGACTGGTGATGGCTGGAGATTCAAATGTTGGGTTGCAACGTTCGAATCTGAGTGGGATCAGTCGACTGTCCCAGGGGCAGTCAATTGGTAGCGGCCATATCAGAACTCGAGCTCTATTTAAGGGAGCTCGTTTTAGGCTTTTCTTCTTTTACAAAACCTGCTTGGATAGAGCTAGTTAGTAGTCTATTGTGCTCAGGTAGTGTCCAAAGGTTGTGGTGAGGTTTCTCCACCCACAAGGAGCTACGAGATCTAGCCGGAGGTGTTTCGGGGAATCATCCACCGACGGATTAGGGATCGCCCACCTTATGGGTAGCCGTGGAGTAGGAGTTTTATCTCCGAACAACGTAAATAGGTGTGTTCCTTTCGTTAGTTTTGTCTTTATTTAGTATATTCCGCTTGCGCACTAACGATTGTAGAAAGAACGAATCGAAAGAAGCTATTCACCCCCCCCCCCTCTAGCTTGCCGGTCACGATCTAACACAACTAAGATGCCTCAGTTGCTTCTGGAGGCACCTCAATTTAAAATATTGAGTTTTGCATAAAATCAAAACTGAGGAGCCTCAGTTGATACCCGAGGCGTCTCGGGTCGGAACTGAGGCGCCTCAAATGAACAGTAACCGTTGAGTGACCGTTGCTTACGTGGATAAAACCTTATCCAACTATGGCACCTCAGGTCCAAATCGAGGTGCCTCCCAACCACATTAGCACAACAGTAACTTATCCTTTAGGGTTATAAATAACCCCCTAGAGTTAGAATTAAGGAACAAGAACTTGTATTCAATTCCTAGTCTTTTTCTAAGCTTTTCAAAGAATGTAAGAGGCTTCTCCGCCTACAACGGAGGAGACATTTTTAGTGTGCTTTTCTATTGCCTTGGATTAGCAACCTTTCCGGTTGCAACCAAGTAATTCTGGTACCTCTTTTATTTTTATGTTGTTGATTTGCTTATTATTAATTGCTATCTAATCTATCATCTTTGCTAAGATATTGCAAAAGATATAATTTATAATTACAGGGCTATTCACCCCTCTCTAGCCGGCCTACACGGGACCTACACATCCATGGTCACTCGGTTGAACCTGTTGGTGCAGTTTGCATTAATGGTCAAAGTCAGATTTTGATGTATGACAAACGGGTTAAAGTTAGGTATGTTATTGTTTAATCTTGCTACCGAGTGTGCAGGAGTGAAAGGCTTAGGACTTGACACCGAGCTGAAGTCTAGGGTGGTTGAGTCCTAGCAGGAAGTCTAGTTGGGTCCGCAGGGTCTGACAACTGGCTGAAGCCCATGTTGGTGGAGACCTAGCATGAAGTGCAGTTGGGTCCATGGGACTTATACTTTGACATCTTAAGCAAGCATCTCCAAGGAGGTGTGGACCCAGGATGATTGGGTATAAGCCGAAGTGCCCGAAGATGTTTGAACAGCCTACAAAGGATTCACCACTCCTTGCGAGGAGATGTATACCCAAGGCCTATCGTCGGATTGTTACTCGAAGCCTCTGGCCAAAGCATCACATGATCTAAGTATGAATATCTCAGATACATGAGAGTAATTAGAATCCGTTGGACGAAAAAGACATAACTTGGGCTAGGTGTGACGTAGTCAGCCTAGTGGGAACTGACACACATAGACCATGTCCTGAACCAAGTGGGTATAAGATGGTGAAGGGAATGAGGCATGATTCATTAAAGCTGCTGAAGGGTTTCAGAATTATTTCTGAGGTCAACCGTTGATCTTTCGATTAATTGGGGGTCATGATGTACTACTAGGTGCCACTCATGATCGTTCTATAATTGGTTGATTATAGACGGTCAACATAAATCGAAAGCCTATTTAGTCACACGCACTACGAGTAATCCGAGGGATTTAAAACGAGTTGAAAATTGGATTTTCCGATCAAGAGAGATAAGTCGAATCTGAATTTATCAGAGACGTATCGGAAGCTTAAAATGGCTAAGTCTTTTGAAGGCTTATTGGACGAATTAAATGAGTTTAATTCGTAAGGTGACGGCTTGGATTTGGCCGGCCAAAGAGGGTCTCCACCCTCTTTGGTTTGGCCGGCACAATAAAAAGGGAAACCAAATTGTTTGGTTTAAATTATAAAATAAATCGAGCGTGATTTGTTTTATAAAATTATGGATAAAGAAATTTATATAAAGAAATTTTTATAAAGAAATTTATAGAAATTTATTCTTTTTTATGGAAATTAAAATGAACCATGGATTGGTTTATTTTATTTTATAAAATCAATTATGAATTGATTTTTCCATGATAAGAAAAATTTATATAGTAAATTTCTTGTAAAAATTGATTCCATAATAAAAGGGGAGACATGGTTGTTTTATTATAAATTAAGTTATAATAAAAACTTGGCATAACGGAATAATTCATAGAAAAATTTATAAGATAAATTTCTTATGAAAAATTTATTCCGTTAAAAGGAGACTTGGCGATAAAGAGGCTACTATATAAAGGTACAAAGGCAAGGCTTGGACATTAATTCAAGAGATCAAGGATTCTTGCCTAGCCTCTCTTCCTCTCCTTTTCTCCCTCTCCCTCCTCTAGTAGGCGCCGGCCCTAGAGGGCTCCCCTAGGGTTGCCGTGAGTCACCTCCACCAAGAAAGTGCCGAAGAAGAAGAAGAAGCGGGTCGCGACTCCTTCCTTCCCCCCGGAATCTTGATTCCGTTTTTGTTTGGTGGTTAGTTTTCCATCTCTCTCTCTTGATATTCTTGTCGTGCCTTTAGAGAATCTAGTAGTTCTTGTCGGCACGAAACTCGTGGCTTTGCGAAGTCATCCTGAAGAGAACTCGGCGTGGACGCGAATAGAGGCGGAGCTTCCAAGGGACGCTACGGTTGGATCTCGTCCCTTTCTACGAGTTACGCGAGGTATTAAGTAAATTAGTTTACTATCTGCAAAATTTTAAATGTATGATCATGTCTCCACAACATAAGGTTGCATGCTAGATACGTGGTTAAAATAATTTGAGAAATTATTTATGCTAAACATTCCGCTGCACGTAATTAAATTTTAAAATTACGAACCCGTATCCATGTCAACATGCACCCGGTCCCAACAGTGGTATCAGAGTCGGTTAGTGTTCGACATAATCATATAATTGTTTTGTGGAAAACTTTGTCATGATCTCAATTTTGGAAAATTTTCCAATTCTGGAAACTTTCCAATTATGATAAATTTTAGATTTAGGAATTTCAAAGTTTGGAAATCCTCATGAAATTTCGCAAACTTTTGAAATATCCTAGTTTCTGAAATTTTATGATAATTGTGAAAACTTCCCATTTTTGGAAACTTTCCAATTTTGGAAATTTCCTATTTTGAAATTTTCTAATTTTGGAAATATGTAAGTTTTCTTTGTACCAGAAACTTACAATTATTCTGAAAACCTATTATGAAATATCGCAATTTTGGCCACTTTCTTTCAAAGAAAGTCTAGACAAATTTATGGATAATTAATTGACAATTAAATTCGAATTGGTTTTAAATTATCAACAAAATTCTTTATTTTGGATTGAGCCTCGGGGAGCCGCCCAATTTAAAGTTAGTTGTTGTAATTTAATTTCCTAATTTTGAATAAAATTGTCATGTTTAATTTGGTTACGCCTCGGGGAGCGAACCAAATTAGATTTACAACAAATTCTTTTTTTTGGGTATCTGAGCCTCGGGGAGCCACCCAAAGAAAATAATTTGTTGAAATTAATAAATTCATAAATAAAATATGTAATCAAATCTTGGAAATATTGAGGTGATTCTCAAACGATAATTTCCTTATTTGATTTAAGAGGTGATGCTCTTACATATTGTTGTCTCCAAAATTAATTAGGAAAATGGTTTCCTATAGAGTTTACTTAAATAAGATTTTCATGAAAATAATGTGTGGTTGAATTAAGGGAATCTGTCTCTTAATTTAATAAGATTTGATTTAGAGAAATCAAAGTCTTAAACATATTATTTCTGAAATTGATTATGACAATTTAGGAAATTGTTTCCCAAAACAATTCCTTGAATAAAGTATGAAATTAGAATTAGGAAATCCGGTTCCTAATTCAATTAATGAGACTTGATAAATTAAGTCACATACATACTTTATTAAGGAAATCGTTAGTACATGACATAATTATATGTCATGAATGTGCTTAGAAAAGAAAGGATGAGACCCAAAACCCCTTACAAAATATTAAGGCCAACACCTTCCATTAATATGGTTAGAACCGAAGTTTTGTTTCTCGTTTGGGTTGATGGACACATCCATGCCCGGCTTGAACCTCAACATGTTCAAACCATGGAATTAGTTTATGATTAAAATAGTTGGAGTCAGAGGTCAATCCTTAGTTTTGGTTGTTGGACACATCCAAGCCTGACTAAACGGTTGAATGAACTCCAACCATATTAAAACTATTTCTTGATTAATGGGTCAGCCTTAAGCTTGGAGCATCGATTTGTTGTGCCACAGCCAAGGTCGATATAAAGAGAGGTGCAGTTGGGTGCTATGTATATTGTTGCATACTTGTTAATGAGTTAACAACCCAATGATTTATTCAAACATTCAATTAGTTGATAGCATAAAGTGATAGTTACATATATGTGATATGTAATCGGTATAATTACCTACCTTCATAAGTAAGAATAACTTGATGGCCACAGCCATGGTTGTTCTTATCTATGGTTGGATATCAACCTATTTGGAGGTGTTCCTACGATCTCCCGAATTGATAAAAAGGGTTATTCAATTCGAAAAATAAATAGGATTTAATTAATGTATGTTGATGCATTCTTTATCATTCTTCTCACATAAGCTCAATTTGTATTTTTAGGATAATCACTCGATCATGTCTTCTCTGAATTTGCGTTCCATTTTGGACACCAATAAACTGACTGGGCCAAACTTCATGGACTGGCTTTGAAACCTGAGGATAGTCCTCAAGGCAGAGAAGCTTGCTTATATCCTTGAAGATCAACTTCCCAACCGTCCTCCAGAAGATGCAACTCCAGACCAGTTAGTGGCCTATCAGAAACATGTGACCGATTCTGAACTTGCGAGTTGCATCATGCTAGCCTCTATGGTACCTGAGCTGCAAAAGCAGCATGAGCATATGGATGCTTATACCATCATCTTCCATCTTCATGAGTTATTTGAAGAGCAGGCGAGATCCGAAAGGTTCGAAGTCTCCAGACTCCTCTTCACCTCTAGGATGCAGGAAGGCACTTCTGCCTCACAGTTTGTGTTAAAGATGTTGGGGTACATTGAGCGACTGAGCACACTCGGTTTTGCAATGGATCATGAACTAAGTATTGACTTAATTCTGCATTGTTTGCCCAAAAGTTATTCACAATTTGTGATGAACTATCGGATGAACAAGCTGGAGACTACCATTCCTGAGTTACTCAACCTGCTGAAGACTATAGAGCCTTCTGTAAAGCAAGATCAGAAGACGGTACTATTAGTTGGTTCCTCGAAGAAAGGTTCTAAGAGGAAGGCCAAAGAACAGAATAAAGGAAAGAAGAAAAAGGCCAAAAAGACTGAAAAGACACCAAAAGGCACTTGCCATCATTGTGGCAAGGAGGGTCACTGGCGAAGAGACTGCAAGGTTTATCTTGAGTCTTTGAAGAAGAAGGCATCCGATGCCCCATCCTCTTCAGGTATCTTCGTTATTGAATGTCACTCTATTTCCTCAGATACCTGGGTACTTGATACTGGGTGTAGCTCACATATATGTAATGACATACAGGGGCTAAGGAATAGAAGAAGACTCGTCAAGGGAGAAACAAATCTGCGAGTTGGAAATGGAGCAAAGATTGCTGCTGTTGCCATCGGAACATATTTGCTAAAGCTCCCTACTGGACGTGTCTTAGAATTGGATAATTGTTATTTTGTTCCTTCGTTAATAAAGAACATTGTATCTATTTCATGCTTGAATGAAAAGGGTTACCATTTAACTTTTAGTAACAATTGTTGTTACATAACTTTAAATGGTGTTCTTTATGGGACTGGAACTTTATGCAATGGTATCTACACGTTAGATTTATCCGGTGACGTTTTTAATATCGAAATTAGCAACAAACGTGCTCGAATAGATAATCGAATAGACTCCTATACGTGGCATTGTCGTCTTGGCCATGTAAGTAAGAAACGCATGACCAAATTACACCAATGTGGAATTCTGGAATCATTTGAACCCGGTTCATTTGATACATGTGAATCATGCTTAAAAGGTAAGATGACCAAATTACCCTTTTCCGGAAAAGGTAATCCAGTGGGAGAATTGCTTGGTCTAATACATACTGATGTATGTGGACCAATGTCAATTCCTGCACAAGGAGGCTATAGCTACTTCATTACCTTTATCAATGATCACTCACGATTCGGGTATATGTTCTTGATGAAACACAAATCTGAAGCTTTGAGAAATTCAAAGAGTTCAGAAATGAAGTAGAGAAACAGCTTGACAAAAGTATTAAGATACTTCGATCCGATCGGGGTGGTGAATACTTAAGTCAAGAGTTTCAAGATTATCTTAGGGACAATGGGATATTGTCTCAATGGACTCCGCCTTATACACCACAGCATAATGGTGTATCTGAGAGGCGTAACCAAACCTTGATGGACATGGTTAGATCTATGATGAACCATGCAACTCTTCCAAAATCCTTTTGGGGCTATGCACTTAAGACAGCTGTTTACTTGCTAAACAGAGTCCCGACCAAGGTAGTCTCTACTACTCCATATGAGACGTGGAATAGTAAGAAACCTCATTTAACTCACCTTAAAATATGGGGTTGTCCTGCTTATGTGAAGCGGACTGTATCAGACAAATTGGATGCTAAGTCTGATAAATGTCTATTTATTGGATACCCTAAGGAAACGAAGGGTTACCATTTCTATCATCCCTTGGAACAAAAGGTGTTTGTTTCAAGGCATGTTGTGTTTCTGGAAAAAGAATTTCTTTTACAATAAAATAGTGGGAGTGGCATTGAAGTTAATGAAGTTCAAGAAACTCCAATAGACATTACAGAGACACCTAGTCTAGACCCACAACCAACAACTCATGAGCTATCAGTTGAACCTAAAACAACACCACCTCTTCGAAGGTCTGATAGGACATGCAATATTCCAGAGAGATACGGATTTCTCATAAGTGAATTGAACGACGTATTACTCATAAGCGATAACGAACCTATCAGTTATGAAGATGTACTGAAAAGTTCAGAAAGGGACAAGTGGCTTGAAGCCATGAAGTCAGAAATGGATTCCATGTACGAAAATCAAGTATGGGACTTGGTTAACCCACCTGAAGGGATTAAGCCCATAGGGTGCAAGTGGGTTTTCAAGAAGAAAACCGACATGGAAGGTAATGTTGTTACCTTTAAGGCTAGATTAGTGGCAAAAGGATATCGTCAGAAACAAGGAATTGATTATGACGAAACCTATTCGCCAGTAGCTATGCTTAAATCCATTCGGATGCTCCTGGCCATAGCAGCTCATTATGATTATGAGATATGACAAATAGATGTGAAAACAGCTTTCCTTAATGGAAACCTGCTTGAGGATGTATACATGATACAACCTGAAGGTTTCACATCGGTTGATAAAACCAAAATATGCAAGCTTCGACGATCCATATATGGACTGAAGCAAGCATCCAGGAGCTGGAACATCCATTTTGATGAGACAGTCAAAGAGTTTGATTTCTCACAAAATCCTGACGAACCTTGTGTGTACAAGAAGGTTAGTGGGAGTGCAGTTGTATTCCTAGTATTATATGTCGATGACATATTACTTATAGGAAACGATATATCAGTCTTACAGTCGGTTAAAATTTGGTTGTCCAAAACTTTCTCCATGAAAGACCTGGGAGAAGCAACCTATATCCTTGGGATTAGAATCTATAGAGATAGATCAAGACGGTTGCTTGGTCTTTCGCAGTATACATATATAGACTGAGTGCTAAAAAGGTTTAGCATGTCGGAATCCAAGAAAGGTTACCTTCCCATCAGGCATGGGATCAACCTTTCAAAGTCTATGTGTCCGCGCACAGAAGACGAGAGGATTTGCATGAATTAGATTCCTTATGCATCCGCGATAGGATCTATCATGTATGCTATGTTATGTACTAGGCCCGATGTATCGTATACTCTGAGCGTCACGAGCAGATACCAGTCGGATCCAGGAATGGATCATTGGGCGGCTGTCAAGACAATCCTTAAGTACTTAAGAAGAACTAAGGGTGTGTTCCTAATATATGGAGAAGATGATATGGTGATACGTGGGTATACAGATGCCAGTTTCCAGACAGATAAGGATGACTCCAAATCTCAGTCTGGATACGTATTTATCTTGAATAGAGGCGCAATAAGTTGGAAGAGTTCCAAACAAGACACCGTAGCGGATTCTACCACGGAAGCAGTCTGGATCAAGAAGTTTGTCTCAAAACTTGGTGAGGTTCCAACCATTGATGAAGCAATATCGGTTTATTGCGACAACAATGGAGCTATTGCACAAGCAAAGGAACCAAGGTCTCATCAGCGATCCAAACACGTGCTTCGCCGCTATCATTTGATCAGAGAGATTATAAGTAGGAATGATATACAAATTGAGAAAATTCCCACTGAAAGGAATTTAGTGGATCCTTTAACTAAGGCCTTGCCTCAAAGCAAGTTTGAGGGTCATGTTAGAGCCTGTGGTATTGGATACCGTAGCGATTGGCATTAGGCCAAGTGGGAGTTTGTTAGTAATATGAGAGAAGTGTCCTAAGGCAATCGTCTTATGATTGTAATCATTTACTTTAATAAATGAATATTCACTATTTGAGTATACATGTTCGTGTATTTGATTGAGATCTTAAACTCATTTACTGAATGTCCGCAATACAATTCACAGCATGAGAGAATTTGTGATGAATTCACAACTAGTGATTATCTCTACATGTGCAATTGTGAAGTATTGAAATTGTCCCTAGTCGATGAATTGATAAATACGGACATTATCAATTCTGTTGAGACTAGCATGGGTTATTCTCTAATCAGCTGATTCTCACTGGCTGGAGACATTGGGATGTCCGGAGATAAACATGAATGCTAGTTAAGGGAACTAGTTCATTGGAGTGACTAGCTGTAAAACTTCATATGGTAATCTACATATAGATATGTCAATGAAGTTCTTACTGCAGCTTAAGTGCGATGTTCCTTTGACTTGCGGTGTTCAAGTCATCTTGGTCATGAAGACTTATACTTTGACATCTTAAGCAAGCATCTCCAAGGAGGTGTAGACCCAGGATGATTGGGTATAAGCCGAAGTGCCCGAAGATGTTTGAACAGCCTACAAAAGATTCACCACTCCTTGCGAGGAGATGTATACCCAAGGCCTATCGTCGGATTGTTACTCGAAGCCTCTGGCCAGAGCATCACATGATCTAAGTTTGAATATCTCAGATACATGAGAGTAATTAGAATCCGTTAGACGAAAAAGACATAACTTGGGCTAGGTGTGACGTAGTCAGCCTAGTGGGGACTGACACACATAGACCATGTCCTGAACCAAGTGGGTATAAGATGGTGAAGGGAATGAGGCACGATTCATTAAAGCTGCTGAAGGGTTTCAGAATTATTTCTGAGGTCAACCGTTGATCTTTCGATTAATTGGGGGTCATGATGTACTACTAGGTGCCACTCATGATCGTTCTATAATTGGTTGATTATAGACGGCCAACATAAATCGAAAGCCTATTTAGTCACACGCACTATGAGTAATCCGAGGGATTTAAAACGAGTTGAAAATTGGATTTTCCGATCAAGAGAGATAAGTCGAATCTGAATTTATCAGAGACGCATCGGAAGCTTAAAATGGCTAAGTCTTTTGAAGGCTTATTGGACGAATTAAATGAGTTTAATTCGTAAGGTGACGGCTTGGATTTGGCCGGCCAAAGAGGGTCTCCACCCTCTTTGGTTTGGCCGGCCACAATAAAAAGGGAAACCAAATTGTTTGGTTTAAATTATAAAATAAATCGAGCGTGATTTGTTTTATAAAATTATGGATAAAGAAATTTATATAAAGAAATTTTTATAAAGAAATTTTTAGAAATTTATTCTTTTTTATGGAAATTAAAATGAACCATGGATTGGTTTATTTTATTTTATAAAATCAATTATGAATTGATTTTTCCATGATAAGAAAAATTTATATAGTAAATTTCTTGTAAAAATTTATTCCATAATAAAAGGGGAGACATGGTTATTTTTATTATAAATTAAGTTATAATAAAAACTTGGCATAATGGAATAATTCATAGAAAAATTTATAAGATAAATTTCTTATGAAAAATTTATTCCGTTAAAAGGAGACTTGGCGATAAAGAGGCTACTATATAAAGGTACAAAGGCAAGGCTTGGACATTAATTCAAGAGATCAAGGATTCTTGCCTAGCCTCTCTTCCTCTCCTTTTCTCCCTCTCCCTCCTCTAGTAGGCGCCGGCCCTAGAGGGCTCCCCTAGGGTTGCCGTGAGTCACCTCCACCAAGAAAGTGCCGAAGAAGAAGAAGAAGCGGGTCGCGACTCCTTCCTTCCCCCCGGAATCTTGATTCCGTTTTTGTTTGGTGGTTAGTTTTCCATCTCTCTCTCTTGATATTCTTGTCGTGCCTTTGGAGAATCTAGTAGTTCTTGTCGGCACGAAACTCGTGGCTTTGCGAAGTCATCCCGAAGAGAACTCGGCATGGACGCGAATAGAGGCGGAGCTTCCAAGGGACGCTACGGTTGGATCTCGTCCCTTTCTACGAGTTACGCGAGGTATTAAGTAAATTAGTTTACTATCTGCAAAATTTTAAATGTATGATCATGTCTCCACAACATAAGGTTGAATGCTAGATACATGGTTAAAATAATTTGAGAAATTATTTATGCTAAACCTTCCGCTGCACGTAATTAAATTTTAAAATTATGAACCCGTATCCATGTCAACATGCACCCGGTCCCAACAGTTATGACTTGACTACGTTTGACTTGTACCGAAAGACATACATCAACACACGAGCACTCACATCCGAAGATTCAAAAAGTGTTGGTAACGATTTAAGTTTTTGTACTTAATTCATATATACACTTAAGGATAATGTAGGGTGTTACACTGTTCCTTTTTCTTGTATTCGACTACTCTACTAGGAGTTTACCGGTAGAGTGATTCGTGGACCGAATTTGCTCTTAGCCCTGCTCATGGCGTGTTTTTCCTTAGGAGGGATCCGATGGAGATCTTCCTCAGAGGACTCGGACGATTCACCCCACATAGAAGAAGTTTCCAGAGGAGGAAGGGTTGTTTCCTTGAGTATCTGTATCGGTTGGGCCAACTTTTGTGGTACGACTGGCCTTGCCTCCTCGGTAGGGATCACCCTGGCGGGTGATTGATAGGGAGGCATAGCTACCGTCGGTGTACGTCCTTGCAGCATGGCCTATACTGTGGCGACCACCAATCTGTTAAACTCTTCTCTCGTCATAGTGATGAGATCTTGTTCCTCTCCTCTTTCGGTGTTAGAACATCTAGTGTTGTCTATCTTAGGGTTTTGGGTTTTCTTAACTCAATTTTCTCACAGACGACGCCAAGTTGATGTTGCCCAAACTTCCTGAAGGCCAACTCAACGATGCTTCGCCAGATGGGAGGAGGGTAAACTTCGTGATTAGATGGATGTGTTCTTCCAGGTGGATCTGAAGAGGAAAACACTAGTTTGGATGATGGCTAGAGGGGTTCTGACACAGTCACTCCGACGCTCAAGTTAGGGTAGATCTTGAAGAAGAAGAAAAGATAAGAAGTTGATTAGGTTTTTCTCACATACCTCTTTTTCTACAGACGGAAATACCTTTTTATAGAGAACTCAAGGAAGAGACTATGCTTTATGTGACTCTGCATTTCCCACTACCGCTACCTTTGTATGTGTAGTATCTTTTATTGCATGTAAATAGGGGAAAAGAGGGTGACGTTATGGGGCCACGTGCTTCTGTCCGTTTTACCCACGTTCTAGGTAACTATTTTGTGTTTTGCGTTCATCTGGGGCGACGAATATAATCTATGGATCGGAGTGACCTTTTGGATGCCTTGGGGTTACGAGATCTTTAGTCAAGTCTAGCATCGTGGCCTGACTTGAGAGTTTGAGTTGGAGGTTTGCCTCAGCTATCCGAAACTGGATGCCTGATACGAATCCTCGATCCAGGAGGGTCTCGAGTTAGGAGCCAGACTTGGGACTCTGGAGGCCCGACTTGGCACTTTGGGTATGAGTCATTGTAACGCCCCGAAATTTCCATATTGAAGTTCTTAAAGTCCTTAGAACTATTTAAAAATGTTTTGGAAATATTCTAGATATTTTTAGGAATTTTTAGAATATTTTTATGGAATTTTCCGAGTCCGTTTAGTATTTTTATTAAAAGAAATAGAGTTTTCGGCAAAAAGTTGCCTGGACGAGTTTTGAACCCGAGACCTCCCATGGGACCAACGACTTAAGTTGGTCGGGTTAACCAGGAGCCCCAACAGGGGTGTGCTGAAACAAAATAGAGAGATATTAAGTTAAGTTATAAGTTGGACTTAAATACCCTAAGTATAAATAGATAATTAAAGGGAGAAATTTTATTCCTCTCAACTAAAGCCCTCTTCCTCGCCCAAGCCGCACGCACGCCGCCCCTCTTCCCCTCTCTTGTGCGCACGCCGACACCAAGACCTCCTCTCCTCTTCTAAGGGGGCGCCGGCCAAGGAAGAATCAAGGAGTGCGGAGCGTTTCGTTCGTCTCGACGAGAGGAACGCGTAGGCGCGAACGGTTCATCGAGATCTCAAGTTTCTCCCGAGCCCTAGACGTCAATTTTGGTTGTAAGTCCAAAGAAATCAAGGTAAGTACTGCTCACCTGCAGTAAGAGGCGGTTTTCCACAAGTTTTTCCCGTTAGAAAGTTAAAATGAAATTTTCCTTTAGTTTATGATTTTGCATGTAACCCTAGTTTAATCCATGCTTGTATAAGTTTAATTAAGTACCCTATATGAGGTTAGGGTCTAAGAAGAGTTATGAGAAAAGAAAAGAGAAGATGAAGATAAGAAAAGAAAAGGCCAAGGCCTTAAGAAATCCCCAAAGGTCAAGACTTAGGGATTTGGGCACACGAGGTGCTCGTTAAAATGCCAAGGCATTCAAGATAAGAAAAAGTAAGTATTTTATTTTCTAAGGCCAGTACCGGCGTCCAAGGGCGTCGTTAAAGAAATCCAGGTGTCCAATTCCAAGGTCTTGGCCCTGGTAGACCAAGGTCTGCTCTATTAGGATTGGTGGCTCGCTACCCCAACCTTTTAGGGAACGCGCATAAGATGGTACTTACGTCTTAAGTGGATCCAAGTGAGTTATTATTTTCAAGTATATGCTTTAGCAAAGTTTTTCTAAAGTTTAAGGAAGTTTTCTAAAAAGTTAAAGAAAGATTTAAAGTTAAAGAATTGCTAAAGTTTCAAGTTAAGCCAAGAAAAAGTGAGTTAAGACTTATTAATGCTTGAGTATGCATGTTTTGAGTTATACATGTTTTAGTGTTTCTTTTAAGCATAAAAGTATCTCATGTGATCTCACATTGTTTAAAAAGCATGCTTGCACATTTCGAGATTTTGTGAGCTAGATAGTACTTGCTAAGCTTTATGCTTATTAGTTGCATTTCCTCTTGCTGCAGGTAAAGGTAAAGGCAAGCAATTCTGAAGGAAGGCGACGAGGCGGTGCTGAGTGACGTGTGTGTGGTGGCTGACCTTGGAGAGGTCCTTGGGACAAGATGAATAAAAGACTTAAAGTGCATTTGTTACAGATTCTTAGTTAAGTTAGATCACGTAGAATTTATCCAAGCATTTGCGTTTTAGATATTTTGCATGTCTTAAAACCACGAGTAAAGATTCCATGTCATTCTATTTAGTATACGTATTCTTATGATTGCATTGGATGAGTATGAACGTGAGTAGTTTTGAATATCGATACTTTGATGGAGCTATTTGATGCATGTGCCAAGATGTTGTTAGTCTCCTTTTGAATTAAGTTTTTATTGCTTTAAATATGCTTAGAAAAGTTGCATTCATATTCCATAATGCTTTAGTAATGTTATAGAACATGTGTTTTGGTGTTTCGAAGTGGTAGAATGAAAGACTTTGTTTAAACCTTGCATAGATACAAAATTTGGTACAAACTCTAGTCTAAAGTTCACATAGATTTTGATAGCTTATTTACTTCCGCAAAAGTCCTAATTTCAAGTTTATGAAGTGGTTTTGATTTGCTAAAATGTTTAGAAAACTAGTATAGAATATACAAATGGTGTTATGTCTTTGTATGACTTGAAAGTATATGTTTTGTGGATGGATGGAGATGAGTTTCAGGTCTGAAATGCAGGTTTTCAGGCGTGCCAGTCGACTGGTACAGGACCAGTCACCTGCCCTATCGAACAGTAGCTTCTGTTCGATGCACCAGGCGACTGCCAAAAGGCCAGTCGCCTGGTACCAGGCGACTGCTATATAGCAGTTGACTGGTACCATTGAAAAGAAATGGTATAGAGCAGCTGGTTAGTACTCTAGTGTTACAACTAAGAGGTCTAGGGGTCAAATCCTGGCAAAGCGAATAAGATGAAAGTTGTTTTGTTTTTTTGGGAAAAAAAAAGAGAGAAGGAAAAAAAAAAGTTCCGCATTTTTTTGTCGTGCATTAGAGTCAAGAAGTAGACAAAGTAACGGTTCGTCTAAGGTAGAGAAGGCGGGTCGCTACAGTCATGGTTGGGCTGCTAGTAAGGCGTGACCTTTTCCCAGCTAGGCATCCCTTTTGCTTCCATCCTGCTAATGTGGGTACCTTCCTAGCCTAATTATCCTAAACACGACGTTAGATAGCATTAGTGTATTATCTTATATATGTTTCCATTTTCTTTGCTATATGTGTCTCTTAATTTGTATGTGAACTATATACATCTTGACAATTAGTGTATTGTCTAGTTTTTTGTGTAATTATTTTTTATTAATGATTTAATAAATTGAAAACCGACAAAATATCGAATGAAAGGAGTTGGACGTATGAAAAAAAAAATCTAAACATTGTGGTTTAATTGATGAATTTATAACTAGGTTGGAATAATATTTTAATTTTGCATCTAATAATATTGAATATATGGGTGACAATAAGATAAGGTGCTCGTGCAAAAAGTGTCATAATAGTAAACTTTTAAAGTATAGAAAATTCAGGACATCTTTGTATATTTGGTTTTACCTCAAACTATAATTGGACATGTCATGTCATAGTGAACCGTTCATATTTGATGAGGATTATGAAAAAAACATACAAGTCTATGTTAGTGGGGATCAAAGTTATTATGACCAATTAAATTCATATCAGAGAATGGTAATGGATGCAACGGGTCAGAATTTCTTTCCAGAACCGAGTGATGCATATTTTAGTTATCCTCCAATAGTTGAGCAAATGTTTACTACTTATGCATCACTGTTAGAAAAGGTAGAAGTACTAGGTGTTGATGATAATATAAATAATGAAGCATATCTCTAATTTTTGGAAGTGTTGAGTGTTGCAAATGAACTAGTGTGGGCTGGTTGTGATAGTCATACTAAATTATCTCTCACCGCAAGACTGTTGAATGTAAAGGTAGAACATAATGTGTCCGAAGATTATTTTAATGATTTTGTTCAAGTTATTGGAGAGACATTGTCACGTGATCACATAATGTCTAATAATTTTTATAGTATGAAAAAACTTGTTAAAAGAATTAGATCTTTCGGTGGAAAGAATTGATGTTTGCAGAGATAGTTGTATGTTATATTGGGGTTGAAGATGAAGATGCAGATATTTATTGTAAAATACGATAATTCGGAGATCGTTCCGCAAAATTTTCAAAAACTTATCAGATAGTGTTTAGTGTTTCCGGAGCCTCGGAGAAGGTGTAAAAGTTAAGTTTGGATGTAATTCAAAAATAATGGGGAACTAAATGACTCAAAAATAAAAGTTTGAGGGGTTGAAGGCTAAAATGACTAAGCTTAAGGGTGTGGTTGGCAATTTTATAATTCGGAGGGCTCATTTGCAAAATAACCACCCTTACATCCCAATCCTTCATCCATTCCTCCTCTGTTTCCACCTGATGTCTTCGCAGCCTCCGCTCGGAAACCACTCCGCGATGCCCTTCTCCGTGCGATCAGAGCCATCGCAAAGCCGACGTTGATATCCTTCCTTGCGATCTCTCTACTCCCTTCTCTGAGCAAGCTTCTAGAGGTTTTTCTTTTCTTCACCCGATGCTCGGTGAGGAATGACTACCTAAGCTGGCGGACCTGGGCAACGGAGCATCGTCGGCGAAGCTCAGGTGAGTGCTGTTCGAAAAATGGTTTAGATGACATCTAGGGTTTGCAGTTTTTGCTATGATCTTGCTTTCTATCATGAGATTCAGTTTTTGGAGATGGATTTTGTGTTTTGGCTTGATTTCCTAATTTGAGAGTGTTGCGATTAGGGATCTTGGTGGTATTCATTCTTCGACGTCTGATTAGTTGATCTTGGGCATTGATGTGTGTAGGTTGGTTCTTTACCATGAGGTTGATTAGGGAAGATGAGTTGATTGTTCTAAGAATTTGATGAGGAAGGTTATTTCGATTTATGTACAGTGAGTTCATCTTCTATGTTGTTCAATAGTTCTTGGATGAATTTGATCTGCCATGAGCCATTGGTGTGAGTGCCCTGTTTGTGGCTTGATCTCTTAATTATGTTGGTGTTGTGTTCATGGAATGAATTCTATTATGTGTATTTGATTGTGAGCTTACATAGGAAGATGGTTCTGTTGTGGAACATGGCATTTGATCCAGCCATAGACCCTAAGTTACAATAGGAATGGGAGTAATGGTCTCATTGAGTAGGGCATTGACCTATTTTGTTGTGGTGTTTGGGTGAGGATTTCATTACAGTGGTTTTGATCAGTGGAGGGTTTACCTTACTACCATTAGGTATAGAGGTGAATTGGCTTGTGATCATGACTAGGATTAGCTATGGCATGGTTGTATTAGTGTTTATTTTGGGTTTGATTTGTGTGAGAGGTAGATCCGTTGACTCTTTGGAACTATGCTGTGAGTTGGTGTTGGAAGATGAGGATCAAGATGAGTTGTTATCCTCACTTATGACCACTACTGTGTATGCTAGTTTAAGGGGGTTGATCTAGGTTCTATTCCACCATGGGAGTGTTGTAAGCTTCCTTATAAGTTACCTTTTGGTGGTGGTTTAGATGTTGAATTGGATCTAGGTTAGGTTTAGATTAAACCTAAGCTGGATATAATTTTGATAAGGGATTAATCATTATTTAAGGGTTAAGTAACAAATGTTATAAATTAGGACGATCCTAATTAATTAAGGCAGTTTAGCTAAGAATCATGTGTATTGTAGTTAAACTTATGCCCTTTGATACAGAACTTATTGTTGCGGATTATTTTGAATGAGAGGTTCTCATTTGATACGAACTCCTACTTTGAGGTGAGTACCTCTTGCTTGTTTCAGTAGATCTACTTATCTTTATACATGACTATTTATTTATGTGCAGTAAGTTTTATTTATCTTAAATTTGTTACCGTTTGTTATTCTACTTGACACTTATTGCTTGATCTTTGAGATGATTTAATTCTTGTTTATACAGTCTCTATAATTGATAGCTGACTCTGTATAGTATTCATGTATGCATATGTACGTAGATATAGAGGCATGTCACCTTATATCTACATGGATTGATTTCTGGTATTATTTGCATGTGTATCTAGATACATGATGGTTAGGGTATTATACATGTGATCGACCTGTGCATGTTAGGTTAAGTATGTATGATGACAGGGAAGGGTTGCATGTGTCAGAGTCATGCACCTCCCAGCACTGTTCCATGTCGACAATCTGCGACTCCCTTGTGGTTGAGCCTATCATTTTTCGATACATGATATGTACACACGACCACTCATGGGTTAGTGGATATCGTTGGGTGTGTGCATTTGCTCTGTACTGCTCCACTCGGCCGCTCATGGGTAGTGGTTTCGGAGCGTGGTAGTAGGCAGGGATCCCTTCTTTTCCCATAGACTAGAGGAGATGAGAGTGACACTCCCCCATATGCACATAGGATAGGGGGTGGTCCCCCGTTAACATCCTGTCCACTCGGTCACTCAGGAGCAGTGATGGCAGAGTGCGTACAATGTCACAAGCCTAGCATTCGGCCGACACATATTACATGTCTCGGTGGCTTGACTGGCGTCAGGGGTGACCATGTCATTGCATCATGTGCATATGATGCATTGAGCATTTGATTGTGATTGCTGTATTTGTTTATTGCATATTTTTGGCATGCACATATAGAAGATATTATGTGCGGTTTGATGACCCTGCACTTGCTCATATGGTACATGCCCTTAAATGATTAGGATAGACTGATTTCTGGTATGTACATTCATTTGTTACTTTCAGTTATGTATATTCTGATATTCCTATTGAGATTGTATCATGTTGTTTCAGTATAGCTTATTCAACTATTTATTCTGTTATGCATATCTTTCTCTATACTTACAGAGTCCACTTGGACTCACTACCCATCATAATATTTTTGTTTTCAGGTTGATAGGTCACCGGATGAACCCAGTTGCCAGTCCCGGGTCCCTACGACTCCAGTGATGGGTGCTTCCACGCATTTTATTTTCTTTTATAATATTCTCTTTGGTTTGTATTCATTTTTATGTCACGGACTTATATCGTGATTCATTTGCTGCAGTATTATATTTTTTGAGTCCTCTGTTGGACTTTATGATTGTTATTTTGCTACGTGCCTGCCCTGAGGGTAGCTCAGGTGAGTTTTATTGTTTTATTTTTGAGATGCATATATTATTCTCTATATTATTTTCTGTTTTGAGATCTGAGGCCAATATTATATTGCATGTGTTGTATATGTGTGTTTAAATTATCCGCCGGATAGGAAAGATGCTGTCCGATTTTATATTGGATCAACGACTCCATTGGTCTCGGGGTGTGACATTTATAAATTCTACAATTAAGCTAGGTACAAGAGCATCAGAAGGAGTCAACAATAACGTAAATCATACAATCAATTGTTTTATTTACCTTTAACTCCTAGGTTACAAAGGGTTTGTTCATCAAAGGCAACTATTGAACACATGACTTGGCATGCAAATCATCAAACAAAAGAAAGATATAATGTGTCATCCATCAGATGTAGAGGTGTGAGACTTGAAATGTTAAGTTAGGTTTATGTGCTAATGGATTTGTTTTATTTGGCAAATTAAGAAGAAATTATTCTTATTGGTCAGCTATTTTAACTCCGTATAATTTTTCATCTGGGATGTGCATAAAAACATTCTATATGTTTTTAACATCGGTTGTATCTAGTCCGTAAAATCCAATCAAGTTAATAGATGTTTATATGTAACCATTGATCGCATAGCTAAAACAACTATGGGATGAAGTTTTCTTACATACGATGTTCATACTATTCAGATATTTGTAATCAAGGGTGTTCTTCTTTGGATTATAAATTAAAACTTTTTGTTTTGTAGTATGCTATCGGGTTGGAGTGTTGTTAGGATCTTAGGATGCCCAATATGTTTGGAGAAATCAAAGTCAATCAGATTGAAATGTGGGAAGAAATCGAATTATTTTGATTATCATAGATAATTTTTACCTCCAAATCATAACTTGGATATTTTATTTGGATTTGTTTGAAATATTGAATATGTGATGTTAAATTTTGTATATATGATATGTTGAAATGATTAATTGTTGAATATATGAAGGGTTGAATTTGTACATAGGATGTGTTGCTGTTTAATTGTTGTGTATAAACAGGTTTGATACGATGATATCTGTAAATGCGATAAAATGTTTAAATGGGCAGGTTCTGTGAAATAAATATGAGTTTTGTGATGAATTTTGCAATGAAAACTTTTTATCACAAATTTATCATAAAACACTGTTTTTCACAAATCTGCAATGAAAATAATTTTCCGTTGTAAATTTTCGCCGAAATTAAAACTATTTTCACGACAAATCTACAATGAAAATAGTTTTTGATGCATATCTTTGATGAAAATAGTTTTTCGTTGTCGATTTCCGACGAATAATAGATTCGTTACAGATTTACAGCAAATCTAAATTTGTCGTAAATCTACGTTGAAAGTCTAAATTTGTCGCAAATCTGCATTGGAAGTTTCCACTAAAATAGGTTTTCATTGCAAATTTGGATACTTTTTTTTCGCAATTTTGCAAAGATTTTGACGACGAGAAAACACAGAATCTACAACAAACCTTAATTTGTCGGAATTTTGTGATGAATCCAGACTCGTCACAATTCTACAACAAATATGTTTTTCATCGCAGATTTATGATGAAAAATAGGTTTTCGTTGCAGATTTGAGATCATGAAATTGTGCGACAAATATATTTTTCATCACAAATATATAATGATTTTGGTGACGAAAAAGATATTTGTCACCAAATTTTGACAAATTTAAATTATTTCATTGCATAATTTGAAGGCGGCTTATTCGCGATGAATAATAGATTCGTCGTAGATTTGCAACAAATCTAATTGTGTCACAAATATGCATTACAAATCTAAATTTGTCGCATATCTGCGTTGCAAGTTTCCACTAATACAGATTTTCGTTGCAAATTTGAGATACTTTTTTCGCAATTTTGCAATAATTTTGATGACGAAAAATCACAGAATCTACAATGAACCTTAATTTGTCGATATTTTGTAACCAATCCATATCCGTCACAATTCTACAATCAATATATATGTTTTTCGTCATAGATTTGAGATCATGAAATTGTGCGACAAATACATTTTTCATCGCAAATATGTAACGATTTTGGTGACGAAAAAAATATTCGTTGCAAAATTTACGACGAATTTAAATTATTTCGTTGCATAATTCGGCGATGGCTTATTCGCGACGAATAATAAATTCATTGCAGATTTACAGTAAATCTAAATTTGTCACAAATGTGAGTTGTAAGTTTCCACTAAAACAGGTTTTGTTCCAAATTTTAGATACTTTTTCTTCTCAATTTTGCAACGATTTTGGATATGAAAAAATGCAAAATCTACAACGAACCTTAATTTGTCAAAAGTTTTTGATCAATCCAATTTCGTCTCAATTTTACGAGAAATATGTTTTTCATCGTAGATTTACGATGAAAAATAAGTTTTCATTGCATATTTGAGATAACAAAATTGTCTGACGAACTCAGTTTTCATCGTAAATATGTAACGATTTTGGTGACGAAAAAAATATTCATCCCAGAATTTGTGACAAATTTAAATTATTTCATTGAATAATTCAACGATGAAAATAGTTTTGCCACAAAATTAGTCGCATATTGAATTTGCGATGATGCTTTTTTGTAAATTTTCTGATCAAATTACTCGCAAAATGCCCTTTTTTATTACTATTGGTGGTTCATAAGAAATTATCACGAGACTAAATCGATTACTCTCAAAATTAATCGATTTAAATGGGATATATTGTGGTAACTAAAAATAGGAAATTAATTAAGCATTTTGAATTGCATACCCAACTTTGAAAAACATATTCAACCTAATTTTTATATTTACTAAAAAGTACACTTTTTTTTAATATCCTTTTCTCTCTTTCTTTGAATCATCCTTTGATCGATGTCGTAATCAGCCAAAAATAAATAAATTAATTAATCATGGTAGATCAAAATAGACGGTTTATTTTATTTTATTTTTGATATTTTTATTTTACTTTTTTAAATATGGAAGTTAATGATTTAGATATTTTTTAAAAGTTGAATATTTCGATTATGACCGAAGGAAAATTGACGTCAAAATTATATTCAAGCCGAACAGACGTGGAGGCGGATCAGCCACGTCACTTAATTGCTACTCATAGTTTTCAACGAAAAGATAATGACTTATTTGTCGGTGATTAATCGGATCATAATAATTAGATATTTTCTTTCTCTCTCGCCGCCGTCACTCGTCAGTGCTTACCCAACTCCAACTAACCTACCTGTTTGGCTTATTTCACTTAAACTTAATTAGCATTGTTAATTAACAGATAACGTAGCTATATAAATAGATGGAATTCAATCCACATGATTAGAGACAAATTCTACCTAAGACAGGTTAATTAGTTAACCTCATCATGATTTTAATTAGGTCAAATTATAATATTTGCCAAGCTTATTTCTCATCCACTTGACGCACACAGCCAGTGTAGGTGACGTTCATAATCACGGCAAATAACAGATCCTCAATCGTGAATCAAATTGGCATTAATGTATTTTTCCTCCAAATAGAACGCGAATCCTGGGACGCTGGGCTTCTAGACCGCCCACTGCAAGCGCTTTCTGATTTATCCTGACGGCCGATGGGAAATTTTTGTGAGGTAGAGCCGGTCGTCCGAGGTTGAAAAAAATCTCGTTAATCATTTATATATTTAATTCATGTTCCTGAGGTGCAATGTAAGAACGTGAAATTTTAACTCAGACACTCAAGGTTCAATATTTTAAGATCTTTTGTCTCTAAATAGGAGACGTAATTATGAAATACTGGACTTTTGTGAATATTTCTTGAGTTATCTTGATAATTAATAGAAATTTTTGTGAGATGGAACCGATCACGCAGATGCGATGTTGCTAAGTGGTTCATCATTTTTTTGTATATTTAATTCATGCATGACATACGACTAAACACTACAAAATTAATCCGTCAAAGTTAAAAGAATTAAAAGATTATAAATTAAAATGAAAGAATTAACAATTTACGTGATGTTGTAATGGGTCATACCTTAAAAGGGCTCTGGGTGTTTACCGTATAATATTCAATAAAGCATTATTTTCAATTTGTACCTGAGTCAGGCACGGACTGATCAGTGTTTTTAAACATGTATGTAGTCATGCTCGTATCAGCCTAGTTTGTCTTTAAAAAAAATAAACAATTTAATATATTTATTTTATATATTTTTCAGATACATCCTTACAAGATAATAAAAATTAATCTTTTTTACTTTATACATGTCTAAGTCTCCCCTTGATTGTCCAGGACGAGACAAAAGACATTGATCCCGATAATTGTATGGAAGTGACGATGTTTTTCACAGTAAAACAAATATATTTTATTTAAAAACATTAATAATTATACTTAAAAACATTTTATTGCTACATTTTGAGATAGAATTTGATAATATCCATAGCACATTAATAACACTTAAAAACATAATTTAATTGCTAAAAACAAAATAATATTTTATAATCTATACATAAATATCTTTTTATTATTTATTGTAATTGATACTGCTTTTTAATATGCTGATGTGAATTTTGTTGATTGTTAGCTGAGGCAAAAATGTCTCCCTAAATGTATTAAATGTTGTTTGCATTGATGTATATATGTAAACTTTTTAAGTTTAAGATATTTAATTTTTAAAAGGTCCCTGAAACCCTTTCTACTAGTTAATATAAACACCCTTTACATAAGTATTAGAAAATTATTTGTGTGACATCGTCGTTTTGTAATTGCAATGGCGTTGAAAATTTTCATTCTTGTATATGGCACTTACATTATTGCATAATACTTTTGAGTTCACAAAACAAAGAGGGATGATTTGGTATATACCCATCCATGAGCACCCGTGAATATCTAGTATTATTATTATATTATTATTTATTTTTGACTTCTTATAATCTAAATATTTTATCCTAAATTTTAATTTCTAAATAAAATTAAAAATTAACATTAGGTGCTCATGAATTTCCAATAAAACAGAATACATATGTAGCTAAAGACAAACCTAAATTCTAGACAATTTCCACTATAATCTTGATTAGGGGCAAAATTAGCAACAAATTTTTTTTTTTCACAAAATTTTGTGACTAAATTTTTTTGTCCCATAAATTGTTGCAAAAATTTTTTACGGTGAATTTTTCTTAGATTTTCTTCGCAAAATTTGTCACAAAATGTTTTTGTTTTTTGAATGTGCGTTAGACTATTACTTTGTTGCAAAATTTCCATTTAGTTCGTGTGACCCAATAAGAGTCCTCATGTTTAGTTGGCTCTTATTTTTAATTTTATCTAATATTCTAATACAAGATTGAGCGAGCAAGTGTATGAATAAGTTACTCGGAAGATGACAAAAATACAAGGCATAATAATATTAATTATTTTATCAACTTTAAACTTTTTAGGTCAACATTAATTTAATTGACATAAATTTGTAGCTGCTCGAAGGAAATAATATTATTAGCTCAACTGTAATTGTTTTAGGTCAACATTAATTTAGCATTAATTTGTGGCTACTCGCAAGGAAAAAAAAGGTAGAAACGAAATTAAAAAAATAGTATTTTTATATTGTAATATTTTAAACAAACTACATTGGTAAAATACTAATATATGCGATATTTTTCTACCAGACATAATTTATAGGAAAATAATTACTTGTTATAATTGTAAAAATAATGATTTTAACTCACGTGTATGCAAAATATGCATACAATTTGCAGATTTTAACAATTAAGTGCGCACCTAGTTTTAAATTTTATTATATATATACTAAAAAATAGTTAATAAAATCATTTGAGATACACATCTGAAGCTTTTAAACACCTACAAAGTTGCAATAGATCATAAAATAATATGAAAAATAATAGAGAGAGTGAAAATGAGAGAGTGAATGGTAGAGTAAATGATGTGGTACTTTCCATGCAACGATCTCCGACTGGTTCACCGTGCCCCCTAGGGTATAGTTTGATTCGGGACGGTAGCCGATCGAAGCCGCCAATGGTGTCCAAGCGATAATCGGACATGTGCATGTAAAGTGTCAAGTCATTCACTCAAGTGTCATGTCATTTACTCTACCATTCACTCTCCCATTTTCACTCTCTCTATCATAGCTCAAATAATATTCTAAAATAGCACCAATTGCCCAAGTAGATTTATAGAATATGATATAATTCGAAATTTAGTTAGGATGCTAGTTCATTAGAAGATTATAGATTTATTATAGTAGAGTAAGAATCAATTTTCAATGGATAAATATTTTTGAGAAAAAAATTCCTTTCACCCTCTAATCATTTGATTGTTGGCTATAATCTGACTCCTGATTTAACTCTCTTCGTATAATTTAGAAATTAACGGTGAGAAACATTCAAATAATAGAGTACTATGATTATAATATCTTTTATGCATAGAGTATCATAATTCAAAACCTAACTAGCGCCAAGACAGTCTTGGTCGGTCGGCTGTCATTACAAACATAATTTATATTTTATATAAGAATAATAAATGTATTAGAAAATAATAAATTTACTATTCCTTAAATTGTAAAAAAAACATAAAAAATATACCATTTATGTGAAATATTTTAATAGATCTAAAATTTTGCTGTAATTAAACCTATTATATACGCACATACCATATATATGTGTGCAATTTTTCATTAACTATCATTTATTAAAATCAATATAGAATCAAAACCTATTTTATCTTTTACTAATTGAATCTTTAAGAGTTTCTCTGAATTTAGGATGAACTTTATATTAAAAATTTACTTAATTTGAGGTTGCCATCTTAAGAATATACAACATTCAAAATTTGACATTTTATTATAATATTTATAAAGATTTAACCTAAATAGTAAAATTGTGGGAGATGAATCGGATGCAAGTGGATCTCCTATTACATACTATTTTATATTTTTAGCGTGTTTTATTTATTTCATTATTATTTTCAAGACTTTAAATTTTAATGGGAATTATGATTATTTATTGATGGATCAATAGGAATAGAAATAAATGATTATATTGATAGTATTTTCTTTAAATCCTGGAATAGAAATTATTATTTTTTATAATGTTTGGTTTAGTTTAATTTTAATAACAAAAATCTATAAAAATTTCAAATTTATTTAAAATAATAAAATTACTATAAAATAAAAAAAGAAAAATAAAATAAGTTGAGAGATAAAGTAGAAAAATATAGAGAGAGAAATTTTGAGAAGAGAGATAGAAAAAGAAATTAGAAAAAAATAAGAGATAAAGATAGAAAGAAAATAAGTGATATGTAGAGAAATAAAATATGATAAAAAAAGATAAAGAGACAAAGTGATATAGAAAATATAAAGAGAAAGCGAAAAAATAGAGAGAAATAAATTACGATAAGAGAGGTAGAGAGAGAAAGTGATATAAAAAATATATAGAGAGAAAATGATATAAATAAATAATATAAATATGCAAAGAGAAAAAAAATATAATAAGAGAAGTAAAGGGAGAAAAGAGAAAATATGTAGAGAGAGAAAGATAAAAGATAGGTAGAGATAAATTTTAAAATGTAGAGAGAGAATATAATAAAAGATGTAAAGAGAAAGTAGAATGAGATAATGCAAAAGGAGATAGTAAAATAAAAATTAAAAAATTAAAAAAATGAGTGTTTTGATATATGAAAATAAAAGAATAATTAAGGAGTTTGGTTGACGAGGGGAGTGGAGAATAAAAATGAAAAAATGATTCTTTTATTTTCATTCCTAATGATATAAATCAAATAGTATTAATGAACATGATTACCATTAATTTTCATTCTCTTTTCCCTATTATCCGAATCAAATGTCTCCTTAGTTGTACACACTTATAATTTAACTTTATGTTTAAATAAATTTATTTGGTAAGAATAAAAAAATGCACCATCTATTCCCTTTCCCTTTATTTTTTTATTTTATTAATCTTCATATTATTCCCTTTTCCTTTATTTTTTATTTTATTAATCTTCATATGATTAATTGGATCTCATAAAAAATTATCATCGGCTAAGAATTTATCAAGTTAAATGCCTACAACACTCATTAATCATGTTGAAGAGCGAGGTGGACTCTCAACTTGACGATGAGGCTAGCTTATCGATAGAGAATGATGGTAGTATCATGCGGCGATGCTGAGAACTATTCCGGCCAAGAAATGCCTATCTTGCGAAAAGATGACTGTCAACAACCCATTGGGAGAGTTTCCCGGCAAGACCCTCCGACGATCAAGTCAGAATCCGATGGAGAAGATGAAGCTAAGGAAGAAACGAATGTGACTAAAAAATATTACGCATACCTGTAGGTGAAGGAAGGAAAGCCTTATATAACCGGGAAACCGACAACCTCTATCCTCCTTTGTCCCCTTTTTGTCTCATGCGTGGACAAAATAGCTAGGGACTACTGTCAGCTTGTCGACCGGTGCCGCCTCATCCTGACATACGCAGGGGGTGTCGTGATACTGGTTACTAGAGCTTGTCAGGAATGTACTGTGTCAGCGAGATATCCGCGATTCGGACACGAGTGGTGTCAGGCCTGAGTCTGCGCCGACTTGGGTACTACCTTTATTTGTGTGGTGTCAGAGGGTAGGTACTGCTACAGACAACGATAACTTCCGAGTCAGAGCGCACTTAAGGAGTGCACCGATCGACTATTTCAAGGAACACCAAGTTGCGAAGCAAACAACACGTCGGTCGGAACATATGCTATGTGTCGAGTCGTGGGATACTCGGACATCGGCCAACCGACTTGTCCCCTAAAAGACAAAATTATAATGTAAGGAGTATACCGATCAGTTGATGTTAGGTTGCACACTCGGTGCCCCTCTCTTCCGATAGGGCTAGTCAAGATTATTACCAGCCAACTATACAATTAAGACATCCAATCCGGATGGAGCTCGGGTTAGTGATGATCCACCCCGTTTTATGTCCCACCATGCTGGGTTGTCCAACCTCATTTTAGAAGTGACCCATCTTTATGAAGCGCCACGCTGACCGACCAAATTACACATGAGCTAGGATGGGATCACTCATTATCTAGCTAGGGCCATAAACCATATGAAAACAACCATGCGATTGAATATAAAAGAGTTAAAATTGAGTATACAGTTTCTTGATGTGGTGAATGCAACCTTACATACTCAAATTTCTAACTTTTATACTCAACTTTCTTCAAATAATACTCACCAAACTGTCTTGTCAATCTCATCAGGGACTGCATGCAAAGAAAAACTTAAGTGAGGATTGCATGCAAAGATGAATTTGAGGATGGAGAGTTTATGAAAATTTTCCCTTACGGTAAAATGCCCATTTGATCTTTGCATGCACTCCCCATTTGAGATTTTCTTTGCATTTACTCCCTAATGGATTGAGTATAAAAGAGTGAAAATTGAGTATACATAAGTGAAAATTGAGTATAAAAGAGTGAAACTTGAGTATAAAAGAGTGAAAATTAAGTATACAGTTTCTTGATGTGGTGAATGCAACCTTACATACTCAAATTTCTAACTTTTATACTCAACTTTTTTCAAATAATACTCACCAAACTGTCTTGTCAATCCCATCAGGGACTGCATGCAAAGAAAACTTGAGTGGGGATTGTATGTAAAGATGAATTTGAGAATGGGGAGTTTATGAAAATTTTCCCAATTAATAACCATCTTTATTTTAAAAGGAATTTATATGTTTAATTTTTATTTAAAAATAATGGTTTCTAATTTACGGCTGGTTTGGTAAAGCGTAATAATGGGCGTAGTGATTTGAATACATCTAATTAATATTTATATAATATTTTTCCTTGCGCAAAGCTTCTTGTTCCTTTCCTTTCCTTATAAATAGCAGAAGACACGGCGATTCAATTACACCGTTCCATCTGTAACGCAAATAGAAGAGAGAAAGAGAGAGAGATTTGTCCCTCGCTTCTTCCTTCCTCGATCTTCTCCACTTCTTACGTTTACAGTGGGAAGGAAGACATTAATCGAGCGAGATGGAGGCCTATGAACTCATTAAGGGAGACGAGAACGCCGCCGCCGCCGTTTCTCAGGCGCCGGAGGACCTAGAGGCCGGTCGCGACGCCTCTGATCAGAAGAAGGATAAACCTTTCGCATCCGCCGTCGCCACGAGGAACCGCCTCGTCTCGCTCGATGTATTCCGGGGATTCACCGTCGCGGTAAACACGCCTCCAGATCCACATTGTTTCCCTTTTGGGCTCTCCTGTTTTTTTTTTTCCCTTCCATCCATTACTGATTTACTAAGTAAGATAATGTTATCACAGCTGTTTATACATTTTTGAAATTGTAGGGGAAGAAATTTTTCTAAGATTTACTATTTTTGATATGGATTTTTTAATAAATTTAATAAGTTTGCCATTCAATCGAATCAGATGGATTTGATTTGATCGAAAAAACTATATTCTCTTTTTATTGCCTTGCCCTTTTTTTTTTCTTTGTTCCTTAATCTGCTATTTTTCATTAGTCAGGATACTGCACAAAAAGTTTCTTTTCTTTTTTTTTTAAAATGTTTTGAAGAAAAATAAATTAGAATTGCCGCCTGATTCACGGATTTATTGTGTCATAGACATTAGATATTACACTGTTTAGAGTACTAGAATTACATTTTTGGTTATTCGGATAGAAATAAAATGAGTTGAATTTGGAAGAACATGATGCATTCATTTTCTTTTCTTTACACTTTAAACCATTTTCTTTCAGTTCTGTCATTTTCTTTCCTCCAAATAAAAACGGAGTAAAAGGACAGAGTACGTTAGGGAGACAAAGGCAAACTGTAGTTTAGAGAGAGCACAGAAATCAGAGCAGAAAAATATTTTAATTTGAATAACCATAAGTGTACTTTAATTCATCAACTATTATTATTCTGAATCATACTTATGTCACTAAAGAGAAAAAATTAAATGAGGAATCTTCATCTTCAGTATGATGTCACATTTCACCAAAGTTGTCAGCTGTGGCTGTCCCTTGCTTCATGGCACACTCACCTTCAGTTAGAAACACATAATCTGACAGTCCTAACATTTTGTCTCGTATAACCTTCTGATTTTATTTCTTGAGGACTTGCAGTGTGTAATGATGCTTAGGATGCCCTTCACATTTTTGTACCATTTATTTGTTGAAAAATCTTTTTTTTTTCCTATCTAAAAACCCTTTGAGTAATTTCAGTAGTGTAGGTTGACTGCTGCTGCTCCAGAGTCAACTGTTCCTTCTTCATTTGCATACTTGTGAAAATCAGATTGCTACTAAACTACCCCAAACATGGCCTATTTTGCCAGAAAAAGAAGGAAGTTTTGTGTTTTAACAAACAATCTAGTTTTTGTAATCTCAATTAGGGGTATTTTAAAGCCAATTCTGAATTTACTAAAATACTGCGCACACTTGCACTCAGATCATCTTCCCTTTGCTCACTATAAACATTTCTTACCAAATTATCAAAAAACAGACTTAAAATCAATGTTCTCATCTGTATTATATAAACTTACTCTAATTTTGACTAAATCATTGTTATCATCAGATATCATTCTTCTCTGTTCTGTCATGCCATGTGCATAAATTTGTTTGATGACAGTAATGACCAACAAATCTCTTTATGCAGCTCATGATATTTGTAGATTATTCTGGAGGATTTCTTCCTGCCATCGATCATTCTCCTTGGAATGGCATTGCACTTGCAGATTTTGTCATGCCATTTTTCTTGTTTATAGTGGGAGTTGCACTTTCCCTTGCATATAAGGTAAGCCAACAGTTCCACAAAATTCCTAATCCTTTCTTTGGTTTGAAGCTTCAATTTCTGTAAACTGAAAAATAAGTTTGCTTAGTAATTACTGTGTGTTAAAGAATCAAAGTCAGTTTTTAAAAACAAAAAAAATACAAAAACATGCTATCTACCTTCGAATTTTGTTCAGAGAGTCCCAAACAAAGTTGTCGCAACCAAGAAGGCGATACTCAGAGCCTCAAAGCTGTTTTTTGTAGGTCTTTTTGTCCAAGGTATACAACTCTTTCTTTTTGCATGCCTAAATACATTATTCATATATTTGGATTGTTTATATGATCTTATTGCATTGAGTGTAGGTGGATATTTTCATGGTCTTCACAATTTGACTTATGGAGTGGACATATTGAAAATCAGATGGATGGGAGTTCTTCAGGTAGGATATCCACCATGGCTAAATTTAATTCCTTTTCAGCTATGAACTCATTTAGCTTTAAACTGCTTTGTACAAAGTATGGAAATTTGCTAATGCTGCTATATTATAATTTCATTGTCCATACCAAACACTAAATTATCTTTTCCTCAGAAAAACCCACATTATGAGCTAAATTAACATGCAAAATGTGATATGAGGTAAGGGTTTGGGGCTTTTAAAAGCTATGTTCGAAAGGTCATAATATGTTAACGTTGTACCCTTTTTTTTATTTTTATTTTTTGCGAAAAAATCATTATGTGAATGTATAAGTTGATTTGATCAATTAGAGTGATCTTTATTGCAGAGAATTGCAGTAGCATATTTGTTTGCTGCTATGTGTGAAATCTGGCTCAAAAGTGATGTCAATTCTGAAAGTTCAGTATCTAGGCCATGCAAACTCCAATTGTAAGTGTATGCTAAAAAATGCAACATTTTCGAACAACAATTTTAGTGCATGATTCTTTCACAAATCAATTAATAAGCAGTTTTTTTTTCATAAACTTGAGATGCTTTAGTGATTACAGAATGTGTTTAATTATCAAAATAAAACTAGAAGAGATTTTTTTTCACCATAATGATTTAAATTGCTTCTCCATAGACCATGCAATTTTCATTTACATCCAACTTCTTTTGGAATAGGTTGCTGTGCTTGATTCTTACTGCCATTTACACGGTTCTGTTATATGGTTTACATGTTCCTGATTGGCAATATGAGATACCTTCTGAAGGTTCCACAACCAAATCCTTCATAGTGAGAATCACTTCGTTATATTCCTCGTATAAATATTTCCAAGATCTGTTTTTCACATGCTAGTATCCACTTTCCTCAAACCCAGGTGAAGTGTGGGGTGAGGGGTGACATAGGGCCTGCTTGCAATGCTGTGGGAATGATCGATCGCCAAATCCTCAGCATCCAACATCTGCATCGTCGCCCTGTTTATGAAAGAACCAAGGTTTCATTCACCCACATCACTTATGTGCCATGAAGTAATCCTTCCATTTTTCTTCCCTTTTATTTGATTACCTCTAGTTCCATGATCTTTCTTCAGCAATGCAGCATTGATTCACCGGCAAGTGGCCCCCTTCCTTTTGATGCTCCTTCATGGTGCCAAGCTCCTTTTGATCCTGAAGGACTACTCAGGTCAGCAGTTGCATGCACATCCCTAATTTTCACTAGTGTCCACTTTCCACACTCATTTTTGGGGAACTTATAATGGTACTAATTCAATGATACAGCTCTGTCATGGCAATTGTTACTTGCTTGATCGGGTTGCAATTTGGACACATAATTATACAAATGAAGGTACTACTTGTTAAATCTGATCACATATCAAGAACACATGTGAGTTCACAATGTGACACCCTGACTATTGTTGCAGCATCACTATGATAGAATCATTCATTGGGTTATTCCTTCATTGTTTCTGATAGCATTGGCCTGTATCATGGAAGCCACTGGTATAGACTGATATTCATCCTTTTTCAACGCCATTTTGATTGGGTTGAGACTTAAACGTCCAACTTTGTAATTGAACCTTTTATTCTCTTAGGAATGCACATCAACAAGTCTTTATACACATTAAGTTACACTTGCATCACTGCTGGGGCTGCAGGCATGCTGTTCACTGCAACATATGTGCTGGTGAGAAAGAAACTCCCTTTCTTCCATATCCCAACATTTCTATCTTTATAAAAAAAGAGATCAAATTCTGAGACTCCACTGTTCTTGATGCCTACAGGTTGATGTGTTTGGCTACAGGAGGCCAACCCTCGCCATGGAATGGCTGGGGAAGCATGCACTCATGGTGTATATTCTCATAGGCTGCAACATTCTGCCTGTTCTTGTTCAGGGATTCTACTGGAAGGAGCCTCAGAACAATCTGGTGAGCAAAGTCGGATTTCAATGAGTTTCTTTGGTTTCCTTTTGTAATTGCTAACTAAAGCTGAAAAGCATGGATGTTGAATTGCTCACTGTTCCTTGATTTTGACCAGTTGAGGCTCATTGGCATTCGCTAGACCTTAATCTCCAAGCTTTTGGTCCAAGTTCTCCACGTCACAGAACAAAGTTTCTTCTGGATCCGTGAAGTGTTTCCTTCCCCCTTTTTTTAGAAGGATAAAGATAAACTTAGTAGAGGAATTGCTCTATGCCTCCTCAGGAAATGTTAGATGTACATACACAATAACAAATGATCTAGGCTTGCTATCAATGAGTTTATTTAGAATTGAATCAAAAAGTGTATGCGCTGTTCATGTAATAAGCATGTTGGTTTATGAGTATAGCAGAGAAGTTCCATAAATCTTATAAAAGGAGATGACTTTGATCGCTCCATCTTTCTGAAATTTTTTTTTCATGCCTTGAGAACATTTTCAGAAGTTATTTAATTTGCAACATTATAACGGTAAATCCATTTTAAAGATACTCGTTGACTTTAAGGCTACATTTAATTCAAATTAGTGAGAGAATAAATCAAGTCAAAAAAGGTATAATAGAAATATTTAAGACGATGAACCGACGCATTAAAATTTAAAAAATGATTGTTTGTTGATTTTGAAGAAAAAAAAAGGCACCAGCGTTTGCATTTTTTGTTTCTCCTCAACAGACGGGATCCTGTGTCTCAGATGATCCTGTCTCGCCTATCCCACATTCGTCGGCGATGGCTGATGAGTCGTCTGATCGACGATTTAATACTATTGATAATTTTTGATAGTCATTCCGAATTAAACGATATCCTGGGATAACGGTAAATTAGTCGGAATTGCCGCATTATAATCTCCTCAGATTCAACGGTGAATACGACGAGATCACAATTGCGACGATACCCAATGGATTCACCGTACCTCCCAAGATATAATTTTATTCGGGACGACAATCGAAAGCCGCCGATAATATTCGATCAACGATCGGACGATTCGTCGGTCACCGTCGCCGTGTGGGACACAGAAATAGAGATTCTACGTGGGACATGACCTCCACAGTTTCCCCTTTTTTTTTCTTCCCGGCGGTAATCGTCTTTTTAAAAAAATTATTCGATTCGATTAAACCAAGGAGTTGACTCGCATTATTATATATTATAAGGCGGAGATCGTCTTTTAACGGTTCTCCGCTCGTTCTATGATAAATCATCGTCCGCCGCCGCCGCCGCCGCCGCGCTGCCGGAGAAGGGAACTAAAGGGCGACCGGCGACGCGTTCCGAGGTAGAAACTGAAAGAAAAGAATTCGAGGAATATGGGATCGCCAGTTCCGCTCCCAAGATTCAATCTTTAACGGTTCAACGGGCATTTCAAGGAAACGACGCATCCTTCTGATCAAAGTCGGTTTGTTTCTCCTCTCGTTCCTTTCGATTTGTTCTCGCATCTTTAGTTCTTCGATATCTCTACAAGTTTCAACCTTGTTCTGTTCCTCTTCATTCTTTTTCTCTCAATCAAGCACCTTCCCTCCTTCAGAAAAAAAAAACAGGTTTTCTAGATTCTGATCTCCTTGAAACGGTGACGATTAAAACGATTGAAAACTTGAACTTTGTGAGTTTTAATTGTTTTCTTCAGAGGAATAGAAGGAGACCAATTGCAGAATGCCAAGGTACAGGTCATCATGTTCTTCGTCATCTTCTATGTTGAGGAACTACCGCATTAAACGACCAGTTCTGGTGGCAAAGAGGAGAAGATCAACTACTCCAGTTTCCTTGTGGTGAGTGAACAATAGATCTTCATGTCTTACACCAGACATTACTGAAACATCTTGGCATCGTTCATTGGGAGGTAGTGCCAGGGATACTCAAGTGACAGTGTCAGCTCGGAAACTAGCCAATGCTCTTCATGCATCGAGTTACATTTCCTCGCCAATGACTGACAAGAGCCAACGTGAAAGGAATTTCCCATCTGATATGAAGATAAGAAATCACCTATCAAAGTTCAGTCCTTCACGTAGTCCAATCACAGTAGTAAGCATATGGTTCCTTGTTTATTTTCCCTCTATTTTATTTTTCCTAACTTCAATTTATGGTCGTGTTGTAGGTAGGTGATCATGGATCGAGGAATTACAATAGAATATGCAATGAGCCAAGTGAGACAAACCCCATGGAGGTAAGCTACTCAGTATTAGTTCTTTACTGTCTAAGAAGTTAATTGAAATTTTAAGTTCATGTGGTTCTTTTGAACATAGATTATGATCCTTCGAGTGTTAGCTAAGCGATTAATAGCACTATGTGAACTTTTTGATCAACTGAGATTCAAGACAGGGACTAGAAAACAGGCTGAAATTAATACTGTTTCTACAAAAATCACTTTTTTAAATCTCAAATGCTTACATTTCAAATATGAAAAGTTTAGCGAATAGAGATAAATTTGTTGAGACCATTAACTTTCGATTCATCACTTGTGCAGCTTCAAAGATGTTTCCCAGGAATGGTTTCAGGAAGCAAGAACTGTTTGAAGGATCTGCGAAGTTTTTTGGTGTCATCGAAAGAGCTGCTACAGATGTTGATACGTTTTGGTGGAATCAACAAGCAGCAATCACCAGTAGTTTCTCTCGCTACAGCGGTTTCCTGTAAGCTAGACCAGGCCCTCGTCCAGGTGAAACAGTTTGTCCTTGAAAAGAATTCTGCTAACGATGAAATCAGACATCTCTTAAGGCACAAAGAAGACGGAGTAAGAACTTCACTCAAATCCGTGATTGACGAGCTTGAGCTAGAAAAAAAGTTGAGAAAAGCTGAGGGGATGAACAAGAGGCTCGAAGTTGAATTAATACAAACGAAGACCTTACTAGCAAACACAGTTCAAGAACTCAAGAATGAGCGGAAAGCAAGAGAAATATTTGAAACGAGTTACGAAATATTAAAGCGAGTTGTTGAGGATAAGACTCACGTAGAAAAACTGAAGAAAGAGTTGGGGGAGAAGGAAATGGTTCAGCCTGCGGTTGAATGGCGGGAAGAAAAAGCCTATATGAAGTCATCTGATGCAAAATGCCAATTCGAGCAGAAAAATGCAGCTGTGAATCGATTGAGATGTGAGCCTGAAGCATTTCTTGCAGCCAAAGGGAAGGAGAAACTTGCAAGTGTGCAAACTGATGTTGCAAATTATAGGGAAAACGGTTGCTACAGAATCATCAATAGAAGCCATATTGACGAAGATAGATTTGCTCTAACAAATGAAAAGCGCAAATTGATAGATAAACTTCACAAGAAACTCAAGGTTGCCGATATGGTTGGAAGCATGAGGGAAGGCGGATGGAAGGTAAATTTCGTTAGGAAGAACAAAGTTCACTCGTAGTTGCAGAGAGCTACAATTCAGTATTTCTTCTGTCATTGCATTCTGATATTTCTCTTGCACTTTTATGCTTGCTTCAATGACAGTACTAATCTTAAATCTTATCAAACAATCTGTATTCCGAAATGACAATGCTTGTCCGGTATCATCTGAATAAGATGATACAAATTGAATTGATCGCAAATGTGCAAGACTGCAGTTATAAAAAATGAAATCCTCAGGGGAAAAAACCAAATAAGCGGATCATAATTATTATGGTAACGATGTATGCACTACTAAAACACACGGATGCAGATTGAAGGAGCCATGGTGGGGGCTTCATGCATGTCGCCGAAGCTGGAGTGTGGAAGTGAAGATCTTCATCCGCAACTTAGCCCACGTTCGCTGAAGCTGATGTTGATCCTGTTGCATGCTATCATATTGCGCCACTCCTCCGGCGACTTACGTGGGCGTCACGGCATCTGTAATCTACTGCACCGGGGCATGGTGGAGGAACTACCGGAGATTCGACTTAAGTGTTTTCCTGATGGAGGGTTCGAACATGTTTTTTAGCTGGTCACCTTATCTGTCCCCTGCGAGTCGCCGGAGAGCATCCCTGCTTACACTAATTCACGACTATCCATTTAAAGATACAGTTTTTCTTTCGTAAACTTTGTGAAAAATGCCAACGGATCTGTCGGCGGATAAATTATAGCGATTTGCTCCCATCCGAGAGGGAGAAATGCACGCGAATAAAACAAAACAACTTGAAAATTTACAATAGAAAGATAAAATTGGCTTCGTATGTACAACAATAAAATTGAAATAAACATAAACCGTCTAAAATAATTATACTAAAATTGAGATTCGTCATCGAATCTGATCCTATCTGAAGGAGGTATAAAAGATGGTCCTTATGGAGTTTATATTACTGTCTTGTATTTATTAACATGTTATAGATCAATCAATTATCAGTGGATAATTAGGAGGGTAAATTAAAAAAAATGATTGTACTCCTAATCAAATTATTTGAGATTTAGAAATGAAAGAAAATATTTTATTTATTAATAACGGTCAAATTAGCATATTCCTGAACAATGCCCTCATTGCCATGACGATAGCATGTGTCTTAATAATGATGTGACGTCCCCAGAAGCTTATGTTTGCTTAAAAATCGAACAATATCTTCTCTGTACGATGAATAAGTTGGGACAAATCTACATCACATCTTAACATAAAAGGTGGCTCAATCATCTTAATTGAAAAATAAATGCACAACTACGTAATTTATATCAATAAGAATGATAAACATAAAATAAACTTACACATCACAAACCGTTAATATCTTTTAACAGAAATAAAACCAACGGAAAGTCTGAATACAAAAGAAACTTCAACATAAGTCTAAATCGAGCATAACAACCCAATAAGAGATAAACGGAAATCTTCCGAGATGATACCAGATGAAGAAAATAAATAACAGACTAGGAGATAAAAGCGGGAAGAAAATATACACAAAACCAAATCTCCAAATCGACTCAATACTGTGGAACTGGCAATTGGATCATCTCCTGGCTCCAAGTAATGCATCTACTTGCTACCTGAAACAAAAATAGGTGGTAGGGGTGGTGAGTCCGGGCAGACTCTACGGGTATATGGATGGACAAATGCATGACATCAAAAGATATATGAATCAACAGATATAACGGTGTTCAGTTTCTAGGAAACAGAGGGCATCTAAGCATGTATAAAACAGAGTGACTGATAGGGTTAAACGAGCCCTGGCCGGACTCGTCCGGGAAGGGCAGCTGAAAATCCCTGGAAGCCCCGAGGGATGAAGAAGTTGCCCAACACAATGGTCGTAGGCTGAAGCGACCCTTTGTCTGTGGTCCCTGGAAGCCCCGAGGGAGACGCGTCCGGGAAGGGCAGCTGAAAATCCCTCTCAGGAACACCCTAGGAGATTAGGCCCCGAGAGCACCTCGGGAGCGGTGGCATACGCAAACCCCGAGCTCTCCTCGGGGGGGGGGGGGGGGTGGAGTCCCCGCAGTAACCAACCTCATACGCTGGTAGGGATGGCAATGGGGCGGGGCGGGTCGGGGACGGGTTTGCCATCCCCGTCCCCGTCCCCGAAATAAATCTCCATCCCCGTCCCCATCTCCGCTTCTACTTAATCGGGGAATCCCCGTCCCCGAACCCACGGGGAGTAAATCTCCATCCCCGTCCCCACTTGTAAAAACTCAAAGTTAGTAGCAAAAATGCAACTATGTATGGATACAAAATCTAATAGCATACATAATATCATAAACACTAAACATGGATATTACTTATGTAATACACCCATAACAAATAATCATTCAATAAGCAAAACAAATCAAACTCATCACTATCATTACCATGTTCAAATGGTTCAATAACATATCAAAGTATCAAACTCATCACTATCATCACCACGTCCAATAGCGTATCAAAATATCAAATTCATCACTATCATCACCACGTGCCCACGTCTAATAATATATCAAAGTATCAAACTCATCACAATCATAATTTCTTTTACATATCAAACCCATCACAAAAAATAAAACCCTTCCCAAGGATGACGCCAACCCTAACAAAGATGATATCAAACTCATCTGCCCATGGTCATGAGTATGATCACCATGTCCTTCCCAGGGATGACACCAACCCTACAAAGATGATATCAATAACTTGCAAATTCAACAAATGAATAAAGGTCAGTGTAAATGGTGGTATTTTGAAACAATGACTTACCAAGACTAATGGACCATCTTGCTTAGCCCTGTAAAATACCCAAAACCTGCAAAAAGTAATATCCAAATAGGGTTATGCATGCCGATACGTTGAAATATTCTACCTAAGCTCTCCATTCAACTCAATAGCATAAATGGTTAATCTATGCACGTTGTGTATTGTGCATTCCTTAATCCTTAACAAGTTGCCAATTGTCAAATAACATGCAGTTATGCTATAATTAGAACAAATAAAAAATTACATTGATATTAATTTTACATATCTGCATATACATTTCTTCATCAGATTTCTTAATAGAACATTTTTTTTGGAGATATTGTAGTGGAGGAACACACTAGCATATGAGAAAGTACTCTATCCATTACAAATTTGAAAAATAGGAAGACAAAACAGAGTGGCCAACTTGAAAAAACTACTAAAGATTCTTGCATCAGCATTACTCGGTAGTGGTGACAAGCAAGTAAGTGGCCAAATTTATAATGTACTTAGTGACATATTCAGGAAATGCGAAACATCAACCAACATTGGGAAATTGGCATGACATTTGAACTTTGAAATAAGTAGATCATAATTATAAAACTAGATATGTAAAATAGATCACAACTAGGTTAGAAAAGCTATTCAGGTCGGGACCAAACAGTTGTAGTCATGTTCAGTAGGCAAATATATTTCAAGCCATTTTTAAATATATAAACCTCTTCTTACCTTTCTGCTTGGAAATGCAGAGACTGAAATGTTTTACGCAATTTCCCCATCTGATAATTAAGAGATAGAGGGAGATCCCATGCATGAGTATGACTCCAACTCCTACAAGATATTAATGCATACAGGAAAAAAATATATAGATAAACTTAAACACTTTAATACAATAACAAAAACAACTTATTACTTACCTCTATATCAAAATCATTATCGAGTTGTGCTAGTATGTTTGTGACATACATTATTAATTTTACTTATATAAGTTATAATTTATTCAGCTTTTGTAGGTATAATGTCAGAATAAACAATAAGAAAATGTGGCTTTTTCTAATCACCTATAACCTGAAGCATGTTTTGTTTTCGAATTCAACAACATTGGCTAGAGAGACTTTCATTATTGAGAATGTAATTTTGTTTAAAATGAATGTATTTAATTGTATTCATTAGCATCTGATAACAATTTTGACTGTCAAACATTATTGTATTTTGTTTGATAAAGCCTAAATAAAAATGACTTTTGACATTTAGTTTCAATTTGACTTTATCAATTCCACATAACTACAATGGCTAGAGTTCTACTTACGATGGAAACCTGATAGAAAAACTTAGTTAGCATGTCAAACTTATACAGCATCTATTCTCTTCAATTTAGGCCTAAAATGGAAGGGGGGAAAAACATGTGAAGTTGTGTGAAATCAGTAATGAAGAAACTATGAGAAAACAGCAGTGGAAAACCCTGATAATGCATCTGGAAAAATGTAAGGGAATAGGGATTTCTTAGTTAAAGCCTTAGGTAAATTAGTAACAGAAGTTCAGTAGAGCAGCGTGAAAGAAAATTAAGTGATAAATCATTAGTAGTCATTAATTATATAGCAATAGCATGACAAGAAATCATGTAAAACATACTTGCTTAATTCCATCTATAATATGAGAAGGTGAGGGCAAAAGAGGTAGATATTAAGGCATACAGAAAAAATATATATAGATAAACTTAAAACACTTTAATACAATAATAAAAACAACTTATTACTTACCTCTATATCAAAATCATTATCGAACTTTTGATCATTTGAAATTGTAGAATCTAATAATTAAGACAAAACAAATAACAAATATTAGCATATTACAAATGAAAAGAATGAAATATTTGATATTGCTTCAGTTGAAACTTTTTAGTACCTTGAATTTCACTCCATAATCAATCTCGAGCACACATCAAAGCCTCCACAGTTTTAGGATGAAGCCTACTATGGTGAGCACTTAAAACTCTACTACTAGTACTGAATGTTGATTCAGAAGCAACAATTGTCACAGGAATGACCAACACATCCTTAGCAATATCATGCAAGATGGGATATTTGATCCCATTTGTCTTCCACCAACATAAGATATCAAAGTCACTTGTATTTCTTGGCAAGAGTGACTCTTCTAAATAATAATCCAAGTCCGACTTTTCATTTTCAGTACTAATATTAGAATCCATAAACATCTCAAATTTATCGGCATAACTACTATGTTTAGGAAGTAGAGGCCTTGAAGATGAATATTGTGAAACTTTCACTTCCTGAGATTGTTTAGATTTCTTCGTATACTCTTCAACCATGTCACATAACTTGTATTTTATTTTTTGAATCTCAAATGAAGACAAATCACCATAAACAAGAGGATAATAGAACTGAATTGTCTTCATCTTATACCTTGGATCTAAAATGCTCCTAATTGCCAACAAATAATTCATCACATCCCAATACTTTTCAAACTTTACTTTCATATTTGTTGCCATTGTTTTCACCACGCTATCATCTGAAAGAAGCCAATCACTAATTGCCAGCTTAATATTGCAAATAGTTGAGAAGAAAAGATTTATAGTGGGATATTTAGTCCCTGAAAACAACTCTGTGGCATCATAAAATATTTCTAATCTAGAAAAAATTTGTCCCACTTTTAACCAATCTTCTTCTGTGGGAGCTCTTTTATATAAAGTCTCACGTTGCTTCAAACGAGCAAACAAATCTTTATATTCCAATGCGGTGTTAAGCATTAAATATGTAGAGTTCCACCGTGTTTTGCAATCAAGTTCTAATTTTTTAATGCTAGGAACCTTCAATTGTCGAGCTATTTCAACAAATTTTTCATCTCTTTTTGGTGTTACTGTCCAAAATCCAACACTATAACAAATAACTTCAATACTATCACTAATTAAGTCTAGCCCATCCCTCACAACCAAATTTAAAATATGGGCACAACACCGCATGTGAAATAACTTTCCTTCTAAAATTAGTGAACTTGGAGGAAGTTTGTCTAGAATAAGATCAATCATTGCATCATTAGTTGTGCAATTATCAACAGTTAAAGTAGATAACTTACGATCCAAGTTCCAATCCAAGAGACAATCGATAAGGACATTTGCAAGGACCTCAGCAGTATGCGGACATGACGCATATACAAACCTAGTAACAAAATAAATAGAATAAATTTTAATAATAATAGTAATATTTTTAGTGGTAATTACAAGTACAACATTAAAGAACTGAACAAATTTTACCTCATAAGGTGACTTTGTAATTTCCATGAAACATCGATGAAATGTGAAGTAATGGCCATAAATCCTCTTTTCTGATTACTTGACGTCCACATATCAGTTGTCAATGCAATCTGACTAGCATTTGAGTCTAAAAATTTCATTGTTTGATCTCTTTGATACTCAAATATCTTCATGTTGTCGTTTTTGATTGTGTTTCGAGAAACAACTTTAAATAATGGTTGTAAGGAATAAGAGTACCTTCTAAACCCCACATGATCAACCATCGATAAAGGATACTCATGCAATGTAATCATATTAACAAGTTCTGCCCTCCCATGATCTTGGTTGAAATGATATGTCCCAAGCATTGTTGCCCCATCATCGGATTTTGTTGGTTGCAATATTGATTGTTTTATGGTCTTCCGTTTTTTGAACAAACATGATTTGATGTGGTCAAGTAAATGACTTGTACCATTCTTACTTTCACCACCTAAGGACTTCTTACAATCTTTGCAAATCGCTTTCCATTTTCCTCCAATTAGCTTTCTCTTGAAATGATCTCATGTAGGAGATCTAAATTTTCTTTTATTTCCACCCTCTGATCCCTTACTTTTAGCATCTAAATTCTCATTTGGAGGTGTTTCGTTTGCATCGATCGAAACACTCTCATCTTGGGACTGTGATGTTGTCAATCCAAGTGCTTGACTTCCCATAGTTGGAGAGCATCCTCAACCTCTTTATCATCCATTTCCATCTGAGATAATATATCATTATATCAAAATGCATAAATAATAATAATGAACAAACAATCTATACATGCATCAACTATCTGTTTAACCGTAGTCAATTGGCAATGGAAGTTAAGCTTTGATGAGTGAAACGACAAGAAAATCCATACATATGCACAGCAAAGGAAACCATACACCATCTATGATGCTGCATCGAAAGCTATTTCAGAAGTGACCAACATAGACATCAACCAAGATTTGAAAATGGAAGATGCAGGAGCTGATTCTTTAGGATTAGATGCATCCATTTTAGAAACAGAAGCTTATGTGGACTCCGTAGAAGATGATGCAACTGAGAGCCACATTGTGACCTTGCAGTACAATTTAGAGTGAAAAAAATGGACAACAGAGCGAAAAACAACGAACATCAGAGTGAAAAACAACGAACATCAGAGCGAAAAAATCGATCGATAAAAAAAAAGAGGAACTTTTCGTCATTCACCATTCACCAAGTGCACGCAGCCTGTAACCAAGTTCTTTTGCAGAGACGAGTGAGCGAGTGGCGGCTGGGAGTGACGACTGGGAGCAGAGAAGACGGCGACTGGGAGCAGAGAAGAGAAGTCGCTGACGCTCATACCTTCACTTTTTTAGGCCGGAGTGCTAACTTAACATAGCAAGAAAACTCCAATCCCACGTCCAACGTCACTAAGGGGCACCTGATCTACGACCAAAGAGGCAAGGGCGCGTAGCGCTCAGGGAGTTTTTGGCTTCGTGAGTTGGCTTGCTTCCCAAAGTTGGAATTTTCGAGAGAATATCGCTCAGGGTGGGCAGAGTTGGCTTGCTTCCTAGAGAATAAACACCTAGCGACTCGAGAACATGATGCGTTAGGTTTCGATCGGTTGGGAGCAGCCGGCTGGGAGCAGCCGGCTGGGAGCGGCCGGCGGCAATTGGGAGCACCGGAGCAGAGAAGAGTCGAAGGGATTAGAGAATCGCAAATGGTGGGACTTGGGAGGCGGCGAGTGAGATGAGATGATTAGGGTTTCACAAACCTTTAATATTAAATATTAATATTATTAAAATATTTTAATAATTATTAATATTTTATTATTCTTAAATATATCAGGGCGGGTTCGGGGATGGGGATAGCATCCCCATATCCGCCCCGATCTGTTTCGGGGATTTTTAAAAATCCCCGAATCCGAATCCAAACCTGATAGTACCTCCCCAAACCCGCCCCGTTTCGGATTTTCCCCGCGGGTATCCAAATCCGCGGGGAAAATTGCCATCCCTATACGCTGGCCTCTCTCGAGGTATAGATAAGCATCCCCATCATGAAAGACCTTCGCGACCCCTGAATCTCGCAACGGGCTGAGAGCCGATAACGAAGCAGATCTTTTCAAATGACATCCCATGGCCACCGAACAAAGGGGGGAACGTGGCTTAAGTGCGGGAGATGCGGCACCGATCAGGGGCACGTCTATCCCTTCATCATCGGTATAAAAGATAATCCAACCCCTCCGACAAGGGGGGTTACGATCTCTAGTTTTACATACTGTCTTTCTTTCTCGCTGCAGTTATTCTTCGGACAATATACTAACTTGAGCATCAGAGTGGACTCCGCTGGACCCCCACCGGCGTGTCCCCTAACGCTCGTGTTAACTTCGAAGGCCCCCCAAGTTCCTCCCGGGCATAATAACCTCCACTCGGGCCGAGCCTCTGTGACTGGTCATCGTCGACGACTCCTTCCGGAATAAATTTGGCGCCGTCTGTGAAAAAATAACAAAGCACCTGAAGGAGCGTCGATGGCAGGATCGGAGGGACAACCCCTTACCCTCACTAGAGAGGAACTTGACCGTTTAGTGGCCAACGCCATTAAGGAAGCCCTGGAGCAGAACCAAGTTGAACAGGTTACCCCTCAACCAGGGGGTCCGACGGGGGAGGAAATCCCCAGGGTCTCCGCCTCGCATTCCCGAAGATCCATCACCCCGGTGGGGGCGGCAGGATGGAGCAGCCCGGGGCCCTCAGAGAGAATCTGCTGGCGATGTGGAGAAGGCCCATTCGATGGCCTCCAGTGCTCAGTGGCATGAAGAGGGACCGGGGAAGAGGGATGGACCCAGGATCTCTCAGAAGACTCCCTCTACCCCTTTCTCGTCCAAGATTGTCGAGGACCCCATGCCGAAGCAGTTCCGCGGGCAGGGGATACCTGAGTATGATGGGAAGATGGATCCGGAGGATCACGTCTATAAGTTCGAGAATGCGGCACTCTTGCACCAGTATACTGACGGGGTGAAGTGCCGGGTGTTCTTGAACACTTTGTCGGGAGCAGCTCAGCGGTGGTTCCAGAAGTTGCCACAGGGTTCCATCAACTCCTTCGCGGAGTTTAAGACAGCATTCCTCCATCATTTCGCGAGTAGCCGGCTCTACCAGAAGCAACACTTAACCTATTCGCTCTCAAGCAAAAGCCTAAGGAACCGCTCAAGGAGTACATACATAGGTTCAACCGGGTGGCGCAGGACGTACCCAGCGTGACATCGGAGATACTCGTCAGCGCCTGCACCCAAGGGCTAGCCGAAGGGGACTTCTTTCGATCCTTGGTGAGGATGTCCCCCGCCAGCTTTGATGATTTGCTGGGATGATCAGTCAAGCATGTCAATGTGGAAGAAGTACAATACGCCTGGCGCAAGGATCTAGTTGGGGCTTCTCCTCCAGCGGTCCCTCGGTCAGACAGGAGGGAGGCCCCGACCCCGACGTGGGGAAAAGACCCTCCACCCGGGAAGGATAACTGGACCGACAGGTGGTGGCTGGCGGAGACGGTAGACACCCAGCAGCCGGAGTCGTTACCAAAGTACTGTAATTACCATGGCAGCTTGACTCACTCCACAGATGAGTGTCATGCCTTGAAGAAAAAGTTCACTGAGGAAGCAGGCACCAAACCCCGAAGAAAATGGAACAAGTCGGGGTATCACCGAAGATCGTCACGGCGAAGCTTTTCCCCTCGGCGATGACCCGTAGGGGAGAACGAAGTCCGACCACGATCCCGGTCGCGATCGAGAGGTAGGAGTCGGGGGCCCGCACCCCGAAGATCCATCTCCTTAGAGAGAGATCCACAAAAAGGCAGAGCCCCTATGCGGGGCCCTCCTTCGGGCCCTGTAGGGGTTATCTATGGAGGACCTACTGGAGGGGACTCTAATCGGACCAGGAAGTCTTACACTCGGCGGTTGGAAAACTACTCCATCGGGACAAGCCAAAGCCAGGTGTCTGGCCCTACAATCTCGTTCGGGCCATCCAACCTCGAAGAAGTGGAAGCTCCCCATGAGGACGTCATAGTGATCGTGGCTCACATTGCTAAATATAAGGTGAAGCGCATCTTCATAGACACGGGGAGTTCCATGAATATTCTGTGCAAAGCGGCTTGGGAGCAGATGCAGATAGACGAGGATGAACTGATCCCCGTCTCAACCCCCTTGTTTGGCTTCACGGGGTATCACGTGCAGCCATTGGGGCAGATTACCTTGTAACTCTCGCTGGGCAGTGATAGGCTCGAGAGAACTCGGAGAACTCCTTTCTTAATCGTGGACGCACCTTCCTCCTATAATGCCATCCTGGGTCGACCAGCGCTCAGCACCTTCCAGGCGGTGGTCTCTATCTACCACCAGAAGATCATGTTCCCAGTGGGCGATCGAGTGGTGGAAGTCTGAGGGGATCAGATAGTATCTCGTAGGTGCTACAGTGGAGAGGTCAGGGCCGAATCTAGGAAGAACCCACGAGGCCTGGAGGAGTAGCTGCTGAAGAAAAATAAAGAAATTCAGGAGGTCTCAGTCTGGCTGAGGTCTCCGGTCCTTCTTGACTTGGTATAGTTTACAATTTATTTAAAACATCTATTTGTGTCTCTCTGTGCTTCTGTAGTGGAATCGGGTAATAAAAGGAGATGCTTCTTTCAAAAAGACTATGCGCTACTAAAGTAATCGAAAAACCTAATACCTTGCGGTCCAGCCGATGCCCGGGGTACTTAGGGTTGGTTCGGGACCTACACGTCCGACCAAGTAATATAAAACTCTAATACCCTGCGGTCCAGTCGACGCCCGGGGTACTTAGGCTTGGTTCGGGACCTACACGCCCGGCCAAGTAATATAAAACCCTAATGCCCTGCGGTCCAGCCGACGCCCAGGCTACTTAGGCTTGGTTCGGGACCTACGCGCCCGACCAAGTAATATAAAACCCTAATACCCTGCGGTCCAGCTGACGCCCAGGGTACTTAGGCTTGGTTCGGAACCTACGTGCCCGACCAAGTAATATAAAACCCTAATGCCCTGCGGTCCAGCAGACGCCCGGGGTGCTTAGGCTTGGTTCGGGACCTACGCGCTCGACCAAGTAATATAAAACCCTAATACCCTGCGGTCCAGCCAACACCCGGAGTACTTAGGCTTGGTTGGGGACTACACGCCGGGCCAAGTAATCTAAAACCCTAATACTCTGCGGTCTAGCCAACGCCCGAGGTACTTAGGCTTGGTTCGGGACCTACGCGCCCGGCCAAGTAATATAAAACCCTAATACCCTACGGTCCAGCCGACGCCCGGGGTACTTAGGCTTGGTTTGGGACCTACGCGCCCGACCAACTAATATAAAACCCAAATAGCCTGCGGTCCAGCTAACGCCCGGGGTACTTAGGCTTGGTTCGGGACCTACACGCCCGGCTAAGTAATATAATACCCTACGGTCCAGCCGATGCCCGAGGTACTTAGGCTTGGTTCGGGACCTACGCGCCCGACCAAGTAATATAAAACCCTAATACCCAGCCGTCCAGCCGACGCCCGGGGTACTTAGACTTGGTTCGGGACCTACGCGCCCGGCTAAGTAATATAAAATCCTAATACCCTGCGGTCCAGCTGACGCCCGGGGTACTTAGGCTTAGTTCGGGACCTACGCGCCCGATCAAGTAATGTAAAACCCTAATACCCTACGGTCCAGCCGACGCCCGGGGTACTTAGGCTTGGTTCGGGACCAACGCGCCCGGCCAAGTAATATAAAACCCTAATGCCCTACAGTCTAACCGACGCCCAGGGTACTTAGACTTGGTTCGGGACCAACGCGCCCGACCAAGTAATATAAAACCCTAATGCCCTACAGTCTAACCGACGCCCGGGATACTTAGACTTAGTTCGGGACCTACACGCCCGACCAAGTAATATAAAACCCTAATACCCTGCGGTCCAATCGACGCCCGGGTACTTAGGCTTGGTTCATGACCTACACCCCCGGCCAAGTAATATAAAACCCTAATACCCTACGGTCTAGCCGACGCCCGGGGTACTTAGGCTTGGTTCGGGACCTACGCGCCCGACCAAGTAATATAAAATCCTAATATCCTGCGGTCCAGCCGACGCCAAGGCTACTTAGGCTTGGTTCGGGATCTACGCGCCCGACCAAGTAATATAAAACCCTAATACCCTGCGGTCCAGGTGACGCCCGGGGTACTTAGGCTTGGTTCGGGACCTACCCGCCCAGCCAAGTAATATCAAACCCTAATACCCTACGATACAGCCGACGCCCAAGGTACTTAGGCTTGGTTCGGGACATGCATGCCCGACCAAGTAATATAAAACCCTAATACCCTACGGTCCAGCCGACACCCGGGGTACTTAGGCTTGGTTCGGGACTTGCGCTCCTGGTCAAGTAATATAAAACCCTAATAACCTATGGTCCAGCTGATGTTCGGGGTACTTAGACTTGGTTCGGGACCTGCGCGCCTGCTAAGTAATATAAAACCCTAATACCCTGCGGTCCAGCCGACGCCCGAGGTACTTAGGCTTGGTTCGGGACCTGCACGCCCAGCCAAGTAATATAATACCCTAATACCCTACGGTCCAGCCTGTTGGAACTTGGATGGCTATAGAGGGGGGTGAATGTAGCCAGACAATCAAGACTTAGCAGTTTTCAAATTTCTCTGCACTTAGGTTAGCCGCAGCGGAAGCAATACAAGTATAATAGCAGAAACAGAAATGCAGAGAAGGGAGAATACAAACCAATACGCTAACAATGGTCGTTTACAAGGTTCGGGGATAACTTGCCCCTACTCCTTGGCGTGCCCTTAAGGTGGGCGATCCCTTGATCGTCGGCAGATCAAGCCCCGGTTAACACCGGATAAACTGAAGCCTCCTTCTCGGTGGAGAAACCTCTCCATAAGCTGTCTCACAGATGGATACAATGTTAAGCTCACGAGACACTCGAGAAGACAAGCTCACAAAGATGTACAAGAAAGCTCAAGCACAAAGCAACAGAGAGCACGAACACAGCCCAGCCAAACTTCTCCCAGTTTCTGTCTTGTTCGTCGTCGCTCCTCTGCTTCCAGCCTCGTCTTAAGCCTCTGCTCCCATCACCAGGCTCTCCATCAGCATCCACTGAAGCCACAGCCTGACCCCCTGACTCCCTGAGCACTCAGTCCACTGAAGACCCTCTCCAGCTGAGCCTCCGTCAGTTGCCAGCTGCTCTCCAGACGCCGTTGAGACTTGAAACAAAGAAACAGCCAAACCTGCTACAAGGAAAGCCTCCCATTGACTCTCCTCCAATGTTTGAATCATCCCTGTAAAGCATGCACACTCCAACAGAAGCTTAGCAATGCATATCAAAACATATCAGTAGTGTATCAGAGAATCGGCAGAGAAAACAGACGCGATCAGCGCGTCTGACAACATATTTGAATTAAGGTGATCGGTCACCGGACCGATCAGAGAGCCTCCTGATCGGTCACCAGACCGATCAGGCTGGGTCCAGACCGATCAGGCTCCGCCCTGATCGGTTCCCAACGCTCAATTAGAAATCGCGATTTCTTTGGGACTCTCCTGGATCGATCACCAGACCGATCCCAGGTTGTGGGTCGATCACTCGACCGATCCACCCCTTTATCGGGCGATTTCTGAGTTTAGCAGTCCAGACTCCTGATCGATCACAGGACCGATCAGGAAACCTCCTGATCGGTCACCAGACCGATCAGGTAGTGACCAGACCGATCAGGCTCCGTCCCGATCGATCATAGTGAGGAACCTGCGATGTTGGATCGTTCTCCAGAACGATCTGCACAGTGATCCTGATCGGTCACCAGACCGATCAGGAGCAATTCAGCAAGGGAACACAACCTCACTGTTTGCTCCCTGATCGGTCACCAGACCGATCAGGAGCTAAGCAGTGGGTGAAACGCATACTCCCTGATCGGTCACCAGACTGATCAGTCATCGCTGGATCGGTCACTGACAGGCCCAAATATACTAGATTAATTTGTCACGAAATGTCTGGGCTCATCAAATTTAAATATGAATGAATGCATGAATGATGAATGAATTGCTGGAAACCCTTTTTATAATCAAAAATATGAAAATATAATATAGGGGCCACAGGTCGTATTTTTCTCGGGGCTAGTTGGCGTTGTTTGATTCACGCTCGTATTTAGGTGTCGTCTGTGTTTTTGGGTTTCAAATAAGTAATTGGGTTTTGGGTTGTAAATTGGAATTGAAAACACAATGCAAAGGATCAACCAAAAGGATAGCTTACTATGAAACTTAACAGGTGAGATACCAAGGTGAGAACAACTTATGTGCCAAGAATTTGAACTAGCTGCAGCTATTGTGCCCAATTAACTCAGCTTGAAGGTTAGGCTAACAATGAAAACATTCGCAGAATTCTATGAATAATTTCCGAAACTTGAAGACTGAATAAAAGAAAAACAGGTACAAGTTTAATTCAGATTTTCTCAAGAACAATTGAGATCAAACGCATAAACCATGCTTGAAAAGAAATCCAACTAATTCCAATTGATACTTAAAAGGTGGGCTGATAAATCAGAAACGTTGCCATAATTTGTTACACACCAAGCTGCTGAATTTCAGAACTGCAGGGAGATAATTGCAGGAACGCAAGGATCTTATGCAAAATTCAGCAGCTATCCATTGCAGACATGAAGTGCAGATGCAGGACTGAAATTCACCAGGAAGATGCAAAAACTGAAGTGCCACACAAAGAAGTTGATACGCATGGTGTGCAGGAAATGCAGAAATAAAATTCAAGCTTTTAAGAATTTGTTCTGCAACGCATTGGATGACAAATCCAGCAAGCTACTGAAGTCAGTTGCTATAGAATCCGAATGCAAAGCTTCACTGATATAACTTCCTAGATAAGAACTGCTGGAATGCAGAAATGAGATGGAGTTTTGCAGGAATACAGTTGTGCAGAAATTGATCAAAATGCAGAAAATTCAGAACTGGGTTTGGAAACAATCAAGTTAAGAATTTCAGAAATGAATTCATGACCTGATATGGGAATCGAATTGCAGGAATGAAAAGAACTAATTTGCAAAATTGGAGTTGGGGTTTGCAGAAATCGAACTAAGTGCAGAAATTTAATCTGACTTCAGAAATGAAATCAAAGTGCTGCCCAAATGGAATAAAGTGCAATGTAATTTCAGCAAGTAAACTATATCTAGCTTGGTACAAAGTGCAGAAATTCAAGAGAAAAGAAACTAATGGGCAGAAAGCAAATAAACTGATACGCAGCAGGAAATCTGAACAACACTGCAGAAAACAGGAAAAGAAAACTGATACAACTGATACACAAGAATTAAGCTACAATTAAACTAGAATTAAAAGCAAGTATCCACTACAAACATTCCCTAACTGTCAAACTTGTAAACTACACGCAATAGAAACCAAACACAACTCAAAACTTAAACTAAGGTAGCTGAAACAAACATTAAGAGCAGAACAATGCAGTAATTGAAAATTACAGCTATAAAAACGAAATTTAACTAGCTAATCTACTCCTCAACCATTCTTCAACTCAAGAGCTCCTTGGTCGTCAATCAAGGGAGAACCTCGGACCCGCAAGCTCCGCAAATCAGCAGGAAATGTCTCTGCTACCGAATCTGATCAGATCACTGCTCAAACTGAAATCAGCTTCTGAATCCTTCAAACTTGCTGTGGTGGATTGCGATCTTGATTGGGGAGTGACCGAGACCTTCCAGGGAACCCCTCTGGTCAGCTCGGATGCAATGGAAGTGGATCACAGCTGAGTTCAATGAAATCGGACAGTGAAACTGCCGAGACCTCGCGCAGCTTCTCTATTGAGCAATTCTTCAATCGGAAACCTCACTGAGACTCTCCATACTAACCTAACTCTTGCGTTGATGATGGAATTGAGGGGTCGCGCCCCTTGGATTGAAAAACTAGCTGAAGAACAGTGAAGAAACGAAGAAGAACGATGAACAGCGGCGGAGACGCGACCAGGAGAAGCTGCTGGGAAAATCTGATTAAATAGCTATCAATGGACGGTTGTGATTAATTTGAGAAATCCAACGGTTGATATTCATCTGATCTGACCCAAACTTTGAGGATGTTGATCTGAGGTCAGGATCTGCCTTGTGGTAGCTCGGATCCTCCAGATATGCAACGGATGGTCTAGATCAACTCAATCTGTGAATGGACGCTCTAGAGCCCTCCTTGCTTGATCCAACGGTTGATTTAGCTCCGATTGGGATGAAACCTTCAGATCTTGATCATAGAGCTTGATCAACCCTAACCCTAGCTCGGATTGCTTCAGATCGTCCCGGATGGCTTAGATCTAGCCGCTCTTGAATCGGAGGGCCCGGATTAATTGTAGGCTTGATAATTCGATCCGGTTCACATCCGACTCAAGTTTGACCCAGTATGCCCTAAGTCCTTGAACCTTTGGTGCCTACAAAAATAGATCCAAAATTTAGTGGCCAATTAATCCAATTTTAATGCAAATTTGCAATTAAGTCCAAAATAAAGGTAAGTTCTAAAACCTAGGGCAATTTCACAATTAATCAATAAAAATATGGATCAAACATGGATTTTAGCAATTAAAATAATCACAAAAATGGTACTTATCAACTCCCCCACACTTAACCTTGAGCGTCTCGCGAAACTACTAAATAAGTATCCCTTAGGCTTTCTTAAGCATAATTAGAAGCAAATGAAAAGAAATTACCTAAGGTTGTCAATTCTCATAAATCTAAGCTCTATGGATTAGTATCTTGTCCTTAAATCAACAACTTAGCCTTTTCATCAATCATGAGTCATTGAGATGAATTTAAATCACTAAGCCTTTCAAGGAAAATTTTGGTGGCTCTCTCCTTAAGTTCTAACTTGATGCTGGAAGTGGAGCTCACTCTCACACACATGCTTCTTGCACTACCATAGGCTTGCTTATTATCTAATCTCTACCATTAATCATGAATAGGATCAACATCTACAAAAATAAATGGAAACATGAAAAAAATGGTGAGAAATGAAATAAAGACTAAGAAAATAGAAAATTTTGATGGAGTGGAGGACTTGGTTGTTTAAAAATGTTTCCAATGTGCTTTGCCCCTCTTATCAGTCCTCTAGTGATATCCAAAAGTGTGGTGAAGTAAATCTTGAGTAATTCCTTTGATTTGGATGAAAAATAACTCCATTTGATCTCAATGTGCCAAGTTTCAATTTTTGTGCCAACCTTGCTTCTTTCTTCTCTTTTCTGATTTTTTTCCTCTTTCTTTCTTTTCTCTACTGAAATCAGAATGTATTGGAATAGATCTTCAATTCGGATGAGCTTCCGTGAGCTTCAATGATTCCGTGGTGCCAAGTCAAATGGTGTGCCAACTTGTTTTCTCCTTCTCTTTTCTTATTTTCTCAAACTGTTTTCCCTTTTTTTTTTTTTCTTTGCTCTGAATTCTTCTAATGGAGCACTTCAGATCAGATTTGCATCAGAGAACTTTAAACATCTAGTGAAATAGATGCTCCACTTACATCCCTCACTAAACTACTCTTGCTAATTTTGATACAAAACCTTTTACAAGTTGGCACTCTTCTAACCTTTTTCTTCTTTTTCCTTCTGTTTTAAGTCCAGCTTCCACGGCATCACTGATTCTTTATCCTTGCAAACATTTGATTTCTTGAAAGATAGCATCACTAGCTGAATTGAATTGTTCCACTTCACAATGGCTGAGTAGCAAATCAAATTTCAGCCTCTTCACTGATTTTTTTTTCTTTCAAATTCAGTAATGTTCTCAGCTCCCAAATCTTTGTCAGAATCAACTTCAACCCAGCTCTGCCGTGAGCTTCAAATGGACTGCATCTGCTGTTCCTTTCTGATAAGCAATTTGGATTTTAACCAAATCACTGCCGTGAGCTTCCTTTTCTTATTGTTCTGATTTCATCCATGTTTCTTCACTGGAAATCTATTCCTCAAGAGACTGAATTCAGCTGGAAACCAATCTGCCAATGCTGTTCAACTTCAGCTATGTCTTGCTGAATTAAGAAGTTTGAACTTAGTCTGAAATTGGTACAAAACTGCCTCACATTCCTAATTCCTACTGATTTTTACAGATTTCTGTATTTGCTTCAACTTTTCTGCATTTGTTTCTGATTTTTCCAGCTTGTTTCGACTTCAATTCAGCTTGTTTTCAAATGGTACAGCTGCATTTCAGGCCTCAAACAAAGTGCAGCTTCAATCCCAACAATTCTGCCCAAAAAGTAGCTTCACGGAAATTTTTTTTTCTTTCGCACAATCAAACATAATTCAGCTTGTTCCCAGCTGCAATTCAGAATTAACTGCATCAATTCAACTTGTGTCATTTCAGCAGCTCTTGTTCAGCTCTTTTCTTTTCTTTTTGGCACAAATCCTACTGCAAATCTCTCAGCTTGTTTCAATTCTGCTTAAACTTTCAATTTCTGCACAGCTGATTGGATGGAAAATTTTCAGCTTCACTTACTGCCCAGATTACCCAATTTGTGTGCAGCTTCTACATCAGCTTCAATTCAGAACTTGGCAGCAATCTAAATTCCAGAATTTTGGATTTCGGCCGTGGCACAATTGTCTTCAAATGTGATACACTGATTTTTTTTTTTTCGAATTGGAGTGCCTCCTTGATACCAAATCTTTCCAAAAAGCTAGTCACTCCCCCACACTTGAATCTTTGTCCGTCTCGGGCAAAATAGCATTAGAAACATATCAAACACAAGTCCAAAGAAAAGTGAAGGTAAGAGAAGGAAATAAGTAAGGACAAATAGGATAAACATGATTATTGCTAAAAATTGATGTGGAAAGGAAAACAAATGGATTAGCCTCTATAGATGTGATCCAATCATTGAAATATGATTTTGAAAGAACCTAAGCAAGTTCTAGAGTACAATAACATAGGTGTGTCACAAATATAAGGCTAATTCTCACTAGGTAAAAATAATTCATCCCAAGTTCTCAATTAAGAATCTAAAACCAAGTAGTACTCAAGCATCCAAGATTTCATCCATTAGCTCAAATCCTAAGTTTTAACAACCAAATTTAATTTATTTTCAAAAGACTCTAAAATGACAATACGATAACCTAGAGGGATACATTTATTCCTAGTCATGAAAGAAAAAGTGCTAAAAGAAAAGACATGGTATTTACAATGTCTATTTATTCAATTTACTCTAGAAAACATAAAAGTAAAAAAATTCGATAAAAAAAAATGCAAGAAAGAAAAATCTCCCCTTTATTTCTGGTGGACGGAGTCGATCCAGAAGAAGCCTCCATCGTGGTAGTGGAGGTGTCTGGGTGTCTGAGAGATGTCTGACTCCCCCACACTTGAACTTTTCAAAAATTAGCTCTGGTGGCCTAAGGCGATTCAGGTTTAAAATCCACTGAAGGAATGGAGTTCTTCGAGTTAAAGCAAAATCATCTCCTCCTTCTTGATGCTTTTTAGAAGTCCTTCCAGGAGGCTGAAGTCTGTTCAGTTGGAGTACCCACTCCTGAAGTCTTCTGGACCATGCAAAACAATGTAATACCTCTCTCAAGCGTTCAGGGTCAGAAAGAAATGATATAAGTTCAGTCTCTGCATCAAATGAATCCAAAACTGCATCATCTCTAATTAAATCAAATTCTGGTATCTCAATGAAATTTTCAAAATTATTTCCTACCAAATTTGCATCCAAAGGCTCATCACAAATAAAGAAATCAATTTCTGGCTCATCAATAGAAAGTTCACAATTATTTTCCATCCAGGGTGTATCATGCAATGTGTCACAGCCAATCAAATCAATATCAGGTATTTCCAAAAGTCTTTCACATTCATTCTCAGCATATGAAATAGCAAGAGATTCATCAAAATAAATAACATCAATTTCAGGCACGTCTAAAAAATTTTCACTATCCATATTCACAAAAGATGTATCAAGAAATTCATCATAACAAACAACATCAATTATGGGTGCCTCTAAAATTATTTCGCTATTCATATCAACAAGAGATGTATCAAGTAATGCATGATGATCAAGGAAATCAATATTTGGTACCTCTAATGGATTTTCACAAACAATCTCTACACAGGGTATATCAATAAATTCATCAGAGTCAATAGAATCATCCCTAGGTACCTCACTGCATTTTTCTGAACAAAGAGGAGAAATACTTACCTGAGCGTGCTGGATAATACCTGAAGGTTCTATAATAGTAGATGTATCTGTGGTCTCCTCCTGGTCATGTACATGCTCCTCTTCAGCCTCAGGCGCTGGTGGACAATCAACTGGTGATCCTTGGGTGCTTGCTTCCACCATGCAAGTCCCTACACTTTCTGGTTCATCATCTAAATCTTGTGGTGGTCCCTGGGGCTTAGTGCAGTCCCCTACACCTGTGGAATCATCTCCTATGCATTCTTCTTCTACAATATCTGCAACAACAGTATCAGAAAAATTAGGACCATCAATAATGCTATCATCAGAAAATAAAAGTCTAAAATGGTCCTGTGGAGCTTCAAGTTCTTCTTCTGGAGCTGAAAAATTTGGAATTGGATTTTTAGTAGAAGTCTCCGGAGGAATGCATGCTCTAGGTGCCCAACATTTGATGATTACGTCATCTTCTTCTTCTAAAATTGCAAGATCCATTAAAGAAAGATTTGGCCCTGCACTAGGGTCACCTTGAACTTGCATTTGATTCATTTGACTAGCAATTTGTCCAACGCCTCTTTCTATGTCTTGAAGCCTTTGCTGCTGTTGATGATATTGTACAACTATTTGATAAATTTCCTCCATTCTTTGTTGTTGTGCCTCATTCTCATTAAGATTCTCAAAGCCTCCTTGGTTAGCATAGCTCCTTGACTGATTTTGAAAGGATGAAGTAGGCTGAAAATTTTGAGCTTGCTGATTTGGTTGAAAACATGGCTGTTGAGGCTGATTAAAGGGCTGCAATTCTTGGAAACTTTGCTGGGAGTTGTAGCCTTGAAAGTTCTGATTTTGGTCTGGAAAATTAGGTGCCGAAGGCTGAAAATTCTGCCCTTGAAACCCTTGATTGTAGGGCTGTGAAAACTGGTTCAAGGGCTGTGTAGGCTGATAAAATGGCTGGTTTTGAGGCGGATCTTGCGGAAATGGTTGACACACTTGCTGCCCCTGTTGATATGGCTGGAATTGAGGTTGAAATTGATTATTTCCATGCTGAAAATTCTCAAAAGGCTGCTGGAAATTTTGGTTAAAATGCTGAAATTCTTGCTGAAATTGTTGGAATTGTTGTGGTGGCTGAATTTGAGGCTGACAAAACTGATTTGGTTGAAAATTTGACAGGCCCAAATATACTAGATTAATTTGTCACGAAATGTCTGGGCTCATCAAATTTAAATATGAATGAATGCATGAATGATGAATGAATTGCTGGAAACCCTTTTTATAATCAAAAATATGAAAATATAATATAGGGGCCACAGGTCGTATTTTTCTCGGGGCTAGTTGGCGTTGTTTGATTCGCGCTCGTATTTAGGTGTCGTCTGTGTTTTTGGGTTTCAAATAAGTAATTGGGTTTTGGGTTGCAAATTGGAATTGAAAACACAATGCAAAGGATCAACCAAAAGGATAGCTTACTATGAAACTTAACAGGTGAGATACCAAGGTGAGAACAACTTATGTGCCAAGAATTTGAACTAGCTGCAGCTATTGTGCCCAATTAACTCAGCTTGAAGGTTAGGCTAACAATGAAAACATTCGCAGAATTCTATGAATAATTTCCGAAACTTGAAGACTGAATAAAAGAAAAACAGGTACAAGTTTAATTCAGATTTTCTCAAGAACAATTGAGATCAAACGCATAAACCATGCTTGAAAAGAAATCCAACTAATTCCAATTGATACTTAAAAGGTGGGCTGATAAATCAGAAACGTTGCCATAATTTGTTACACACCAAGCTGCTGAATTTCAGAACTGCAGGGAGATAATTGCAGGAACGCAAGGATCTTATGCAAAATTCAGCAGCTATCCATTGCAGACATGAAGTGCAGATGCAGGACTGAAATTCACCAGGAAGATGCAAAAACTGAAGTGCCACACAAAGAAGTTGATACGCATGGTGTGCAGGAAATGCAGAAATAAAATTCAAGCTTTTAAGAATTTGTTCTGCAACGCATTGGATGACAAATCCAGCAAGCTACTGAAGTCAGTTGCTATAGAATCCGAATGCAAAGCTTCACTGATATAACTTCCTAGATAAGAACTGCTGGAATGCAGAAATGAGATGGAGTTTTGCAGGAATACAGTTGTGCAGAAATTGATCAAAATGCAGAAAATGCAGAACTGGGTTTGGAAACAATCAAGTTAAGAATTTCAGAAATGAATTCATGACCTGATATGGGAATCGAATTGCAGGAATGAAAAGAACTAATTTGCAAAATTGGAGTTGGGGTTTGCAGAAATCGAACTAAGTGCAAAAATTTAATCTGACTTCAGAAATGAAATCAAAGTGCTGCCCAAATGGAATAAAGTGCAATGTAATTTCAGCAAGTAAACTATATCTAGCTTGGTACAAAGTGCAGAAATTCAAGAGAAAAGAAACTAATGGGCAGAAAGCAAATAAACTAATACGCAGCAACCACAAGATGACTGATACGCAGCAGGAAATCTGAACAACACTGCAGAAAACAGGAAAAGAAAACTGATACAACTGATACACAAGAATTAAACTACAATTAAACTAGAATTAAAAGCAAGTATCCACTACAAACATTCCCTAACTGTCAAACTTGTAAACTACACGCAATAGAAACCAAACACAACTCAAAACTTAAACTAAGGTAGCTGAAACAAACATTAAGAGCAGAACAATGCAGTAATTGAAAATTACAGCTATAAAAACGAAATTTAACTAGCTAATCTACTCCTCAACCATTCTTCAACTCAAGAGCTCCTTGGTCGTCAATCAAGGGAGAACCTCGGACCCGCAAGCTCCGCAAATCAGCAGGAAATGTCTCTGCTACCGAATCTGATCAGATCACTGCTCAAACTGAAATCAGCTTCCGAATCCTTCAAACTTGCTGTGGTGGATTGCGATCTTGATTGGGGAGTGACCGAGACCATCCAGGGAACCCCTCTGGTCAGCTCGGATGCAATGGAAGTGGATCACAGCTGAGTTCAATGAAATCGGACAGTGAAACTGCCGAGACCTCGCGCAGCTTCTCTATTGAGCAATTCTTCAATCGGAAACCTCACTGAGACTCTCCATACTAACCTAACTCTTGCGTTGATGATGGAATTGAGGGGTCGCGCCCCTTGGATTGAAAAACTAGCTGAAGAACAGTGAAGAAACGAAGAAGAACGATGAACAGCGGCGGAGACGCGACCAGGAGAAGCTGCTGGGAAAATCTGATTAAATAGCTATCAATGGACGGTTGTGATTAATTTGAGAAATCCAACGGTTGATCTTCATCTGATCTGACTCAAACTTTGAGGATGTTGATCTGGGGTCAGGATCTGCCTTGTGGTAGCTCGGATCCTCCAGATATGCAACGGATGGTCTAGATCAACTCAATCTGTGAATGGACGCTCTAGAGCCCTCCTTGCTTGATCCAACGGTTGATTTAGCTCCGATTGGGATGAAACCTTCAGATCTTGATCATAGAGCTTGATCAACCCTAACCCTAGCTCGGATTGCTTCAGATCGTCCCGGATGGCTTAGATCTAGCCGCTCTTGAATCGGAGGGCCCGGATTAATTGTAGGCTTGATAATTCGATCCGGTTCACATCCGACTCAAGTTTGACCCAGTATGCCCTAAGTCCTTGAACCTTTGGTGCCTACAAAAATAGATCCAAAATTTAGTGGCCAATTAATCCAATTTTAATGCAAATTTGCAATTAAGTCCAAAATAAAGGTAAGTTCTAAAACCTAGGGCAATTTCACAATTAATCAATAAAAATATGGATCAAACATGGATTTTAGCAATTAAAATAATCACAAAAATGGTACTTATCAGTCACCAGACCGATCCACGAAGGAGCAGTTTGCCAACTTCCCTGATCGGTCACCAGACCGATCCAGGCAAGCCCAAATGCACTCTAAGTCACGAGAACAAGCTTGCAGCCCTTCTCTGACTCGTGTCATGCCCAGCTTCACTCACTGGGACTTCAACCTAGCCCTCCAAGCTAGGACCTGGCTTCACTCACCAGGGTTTCGGTCACCCGGCTTCACTCACCGGGACCCGGCTTCACTCACCGGGACCCGGCTTCATTCACCGGGACCCGGCTTCACTCACCGGGATTTCAACCTAGTTTCACTCACTAGGATTTCGGTCACCCGGCTTCACGCACCAGGACCCGGCTTCACTCACCGGGATTTCCAACACCTGGCTTCACTCACCAGGACCCGGCTTCACTCACCGGGATGTCCAACACCTGGCTTCACTCACCAGGACCCGGCTTCACTACCCTGGATTTCTAACACCTGGCTTCACTCACCAGGACCCGGCTTCACTCATCGAGATTTCCATCACCTGGCTTCACTCACCAGGACCCGACTTCACTAACCGGGATTTCCATCACCTGGCTTCACTCACCATGACCCGGCTTCACTCACCGGGATTTCCATCACCTGACTTCACTCACCAGGATTTCATCCAACCTAACCCTCCAGACTAGGACTTTTCACCTAATCCTCCAAGTTAGGACTTTTTCCATGCCGGCGTGCGATCTCCCAGATCCACCTGGACTTAACTCGAATTTCATTCAACCAAACTTAAATCATTGTCAAACACCAAAACAACAACCGGGCCAGACTGCATCAACACAGCCGACGCCCGGGGTACTTAGGCTTGGTTCGGGACCTGCGCGCTAATACCCTGCGGTCCAACCGACGCCCGGGATACTTAGACTCGATTTGGGACATACGCGCCCGACCAAGTATTCAAAATCGTAAGGCCCCAAGGGACAATCGACGCCCGGGGTACTTGGACAGAGCCCGGGACATAGGTGCTTGACCAAGTAACCCCAGACTCTACCGCTCCGCCGCACGGGAGACTTACTCAGTGAAGGGACATATAAGGTGTACCCAACTCCAGGAGGACCAGGAAAGAGTCAAAATATCGACATAAGACAATTATGTAGACATAAAAGGTACCAGGAAGAATTGTTTATTTCATAACATAAAGAGATACATGAAGATACACATATCGGGAAGTTACTAAGATACACGGCGAAAAAAAAAGAAAAAAAAATACAACTGGATGCCTGAGGTAACACATGAGTAGCTTGGGTACTCCCTCCAAGTAGTCAGGGACGAAGATGGACGCTTGAGGTAACACATGAGTAGCTCGGGACGAAGATGGACGCCTGAGGTAACACATGAGTAGCTCGGGACGAAGATGGACGCCTGAAGTAACACATGAGTAGCTCGACCCCATCTGAGCACTCCCCCCTTTTTTTCCGTAAAAGAGGCAGAAAAAAGAGAAGGGGGAGCAGCGACTGTAATTTTTCTTTGGAGCGTGTAAAGACGCAAAGAAGAATTGCCTTAACAGGGGTAGCAACCATAACTTCTCAACGAAAAGAAAAAAGAGATAAGCCAGCCGTTGCATCCCTTCCTCTCTTCGTGATGACCTATCCCACAAAACTCCACGCTCCGCCTAAAACATGGGGAAAACAAGGATCCGGAAGAGGATGACGCTTGCTGGCGCAGGAGGCAACCATCAGGATACGCCATCTCCTCCATGCTTCTTGGAGGGTCATGTATGGTCTTTCCTAAACTCCTCAGATAACCCGGAAGTTTCACACCCCGGGCAACATCTCCACCATGCTCCCCAGCAAAGGGGGTGACACAAAGGCCTCTACCCCTGTCTTGTTGATGCAGTCTGACCTGATTGTTATTTTGGTGTTGACATCGATTTAAGTTTAGGTGAGTAAGATGAGTTCGGCTTAAGTCCTGGTCGGGGACTGGGCACGAAACCCCGGTGAGTGAAGTCGGGTCCTGCTGAGTGAAGCCGGGTGACGGAAACCCCAGTGAGTGAAGCGGGGTTCTGGTGAGTGAAGCCGGGTGACGGAAACCCCGGTGAGTGAAGTGGGGTCCTGGTGAGTGAAGCCGGGTGACAGAAACCCCGGTGAGTGAAGCCGGGTCCTGATGAGTGAAACCGAGTGATGGAAACCCCGGTGAGTGAAGCCGGGTCCTGGTGAGTGAAGCCGGGTCCTGGTGAGTGAAGTCGGGTCCTGGTGAGTGAAGTTAGGAGAAAGGAACCCCCAGTGAGTGAAGCCGGGTCCTAGCGAGGGAAGCTAGGTGAAGAAAACCCTGGTGAGTGAAGCGAGGTCCTAGCGAGGGAAGCTAGGTTGAACAAAGTCTCGGTGAGTGAAGCTAGGCACGAAGTCTTGGTCTGGGAGACTGAGCATTGAGTGTACTGGTCGGAGAGGGCACGTGAGCTCGTTCTCCAGGACCAGAATGAGTCAGAGGAGGCAAGGGAGCCTATTCTCTGGACTTAGGGTCGAAATTTTCACAGTTGGATCAGTCTGTAGTCCAATCAGGAGTTGGCACGAGCTCCCTTGTTAATAGATCGGTCTGGTGACCGATCCAGGGAGTCTGATCGTTCTGGTGAACGATCAAAAAGAGAATAGAAACATTCTGTGTGGTTTCTGATCGTTCTGGTGAACGATCAGAGAGATATTAGAAGATTTTGTTGGGTATGGCTTGGTGAGTTTCCTTAGCGGATACCTGTTCGATCCGAGAGACCTTTCTATGCCTACGGATTAAAAAATTTAATCTGAATAGAGAGTCGTTTCCCATCGACCGTCTCGTGCCGTATCGATCGATTCAAATTGCAACTTAGCTAATTACCAAAATTGGTCTTGCAATTTGCTCGACCGTTCGACCGCGGAAAAGGCGACGAGTTGATCGCCGACTATTGTGTTTATGGTCGGGGTCCAGTTAAATAATTATTGACTATGATTCGCAATCAAAATAATTAAATAACAAACATGAAATGACAAGGCGCATGAATAAGACACATAATAACATAATGAAAGGAGCCAAGGAAGAATATACCTTCCGTTACCTTACGATCTTCTACCGTATGACCCTCCCTTCTTGGACGTCGTGTGGGCGACGATCTACCAAGAACTGTGGTCACCAAGTTGATCCCATCTCCTTGCGCCAACCAATCTCTTATCAAAAGGATGCCGCCGGCCGTTCCAAGGAGATAATCCAAACACAAAACGCTGAGATTAATCCACTGCCGAAGTCAGAACTTCCATCTCCTGGGCGATTCTCCACAGTCAAAACCAGTAGCCGGCGTCTAGAACCTGTCCACAGGTTACAGCCGGCGGCCAACGCAACTTGGCTTCTCCTCTGACGTCCCCAGGACTTCTCCACTGAGGCGTTGGCTCACGGGCATTAGTACACCAATTCAGCTGCACGAGGTGAAGTTTTTATTCTCCATGGAGGCTGCATGCGTTTCGCATGAATTAATTCTCCGTGGAGATTGCATGCATTAATTCTCCAATTGGAGAATTCCGGACCTGAGCAAATTGAATTCGCATGAAGCAATTTAATTGCCTCGAGCAATTTCTGTTTGATTGCATGAGCAATTAAACAATTGATTGCATGAGCAATTAAACAATTAATTGCCTCGAGCAATTCCTATTTGATTGCATGAGCAATTAAACAATTGATTGCATGAGCAATTAAACAATTAATTGCTTGCTCCTGGAGCAATCAAAATGCGTGGAGAAGAAAGCTGTTCGGCGCCGCCCACTGTGAGGGAGAGGAAAAGAGAGACTAGTGTTTTCTTGTGTTCTTTCAGATTAATCCATCATCCATCAACTTGGTTCCATGCCACCATGAGGTATATATAGGGCTACGATAGGGACCATGAGGAGGAGTTGGATCTTGGCCTGCTAATGGACCCCGTCCATTAATGGGGATCCATTCCACTAAAGGGCACTCATTGAATTACCTCACCAACCCCCATATTTACATATGGGCTCCACTTATTACAAGTCGTCCATCCCCCCGTGTTTAAGATTTCGAATGCCCGTTAATTAATTAAATTACTGATAATTTAAATTAATTAACTTCTGGATCCTTGACTAGTACCACTCGACCTTATCATCATGCCGGATCAAATCCACCTGCAGGGTTTAGCATGATGAACCTTTCGAGCTCATCAAGGGGGCATCATCAACCCGACTCACCAGGACACGGATTCCGTCAATAATCAACGGCACATCATATTATTAATATTATCTCCCAACTTACCGGGCCTATCGATCAAACAGAATAGATCTCGCCCATTGGTAAATTAAAGAAATAATAGTTAATAATATATGCCCGTTATTATATCGGGATTAAGGGATCGTACTCCATAATAAAGTCTGAGGTCCTATCCAATTATCGAGTCAGTACAAATTAGATAGCCTCGTGTTTTGGTCCTGCTCAATGTACTCAAAGCACACTAGTGTAATCCTATGGTCAAGACCAACCACACCTAATTACACTACAACCATTCTGATGGGTTGTCCAATTCCATCTCGGTTGTGAGCCTCTATTTATACTAAGCAAGGAACTGATAACATGATCTTCCGTGTAACACCACACACCATGTTATCTACAATGCAAAGTAATTGGACTTCAAGCATGTACTAATATAAACAGGTACCTAGTGTAGTTGTGATTCTCTTTTCAAAATAAAGATGTTCATATATATAAAAGAAGCATGTCTTTCAGTATACACATCTAACAATCTCCCACTTATACTCAAAGACTTTGCTGTTCTCTCACAGTCATACATCTGACTCCCATATCCTCCACATGACGATCAAAAACTCTAGCTGGAAGAGCTTTAGTGAAAGGATCTGCCAGGTTGTCCTCTGATGCAATCTTGATGACAGCCACTTCACCTCGCTTTACGATTTCTCATATCAGATGGTACTTGCGCTCTATGTGTTTACTTGCCTTATGGGCTCGTGGTTCCTTCGAGTTTGCAACTGCACCACTGTTATCACAATAGATTGTGATAGATCTTGGAAAACCAGGAATCACATTCAAGTCCATGATGAAGTTCCTGAGCCATACAGCTTCTTTAGCTGCCTCTGAGGCTGCCACATACTCAGCTTCCATGGTGGAGTCCGCTATGCATTTTTGCTTGACACTCCTCCACACAATGGCTCCACCTCCTAAAGTAAATACAAATCCTGAGGTAGACTTACTCTTGTCCCTGTCTGACTGGAAATCCGAATCTGTATAACCCACAGGGACTAATTGGTCTGCCCGATAAACTAGCATATAATCCTTAGTCCATCTCAGGTATTTCAATATATGCTTTACTGCATTCCAATGTCCCTGTCCAGGGTTACTTTGATATCTGCTAACCATGCTCACGGCAAAACAGATGTCTGGTCTCGTACACAACATAGCATACATGAGGCTTCCTACTGCCGAAGCATAAGGAACCGCCTTCATTTCCTCTATCTCCTTTGATGTTTTCGGACACATCTCCTTGGATAGAGGAACTCCATGCCTGAAGGGAAGGAAACCCTTCTTGGAGTTTTCCATGCTAAAACGAGCCAGGACAGTGTCAATATATGAAGCTTGGGATAAGCACAACATCCTTTTCTGGCGATCCCTTATGACCTTGATTCCAAGGATGTGTCCCGCTTCTCCTAAGTCCTTCATATCAAACTGTTTTGACAACCAGACCCTTACGTCCGATAACACTTTGACATTGTTGCCAATTAACAAAATGTCATCTACGTAAAGTACAAGAAACACCACTACGTTTCCGTCACATCTCTTATATACACATGACTCATCCGGGCTTTGAGTAAATCCATATGACTGGATTACTTCATCAAAGCGAATGTTCCATGATCGCGAAGCTTGCTTCAATCCATAAATGGACCGATTAAGCTTGCATACTAGATGCTCTTTGCCCTTTTCAATGAACCCTTCTGGCTGTTTCATGTAGATGGTCTCCTCAAGACTTCCGTTAAGGAAAGCTGTCTTGACATCCATCTGCCATACCTCATAGTCCATATGAGCTGCTATAGACAAGAGAATCCTGATCGACTTAAGCATGGCTACCGGTGAAAAGGTCTCCTCATAATCGATACCCTCTTTCTGAGTATATCCTTTTGCAACAAGCCTAGCTCTGAAGGTCTCAACCTTCCCGTCTGATCCTCTCTTTCTTTTATAGATCCACTTGCATCCAATGGCTTTTACACCATCGGGTAGTTCTACTAGCTTCCAGACATGATTAGAATCCATAGATTCTATCTCAGAGTTCATTGCCCTTTGCCAAGAATCTGCATCCTTATCTTGGAGGGCCTCGTCATAGGTCCAGGGATCTGGTTCATGTTTACCAGAGACCAAGTCTGATGACTCCCCCAAAAACATGAACCTTTCAGGCTCTCTAACAACCCTCCCACTGCGATGAGGTAGCACCTATGTATCTTCTGTGACACGCGGTGCAGTGACATGTGGTGTATCTTCTTGTACAATTGGTCCTAAAGTTGGAACGTCCCCTCTTAACTCTTCAATCACTAGTCTACTCTTGGGCTTATGGTTCATCACATAGTCTTCTTCTAAGAATCTGGCATTCGTGCTAACGATTACCTTCTGATCCTTAGGATTATAGAATAGACCACCCTTCGTTCCTCTAGGATAGCCTACGAACAAACATACATCCGTACGAGATTCCAACTTATCAGTATCTCCCTTCAGCACATGTGCTGGACTACCCCAAATGCGAACATGTCTTAGACTGGGCTTGCGCCCAGTCCACAGTTCTGTTGGAGTAGAAGGGACTGACTTTGACGGAACCAAGTTCAGTATGTACGCTGCCGTTTCCAGAGCATATCCCCAGAACGAATCAGGTAAGTCTGAATAGCTCATCATTGACCTAACCATTTCCATAAGAGTCCTATTCCTTCTTTCTGCCACACCGTTCTGTTGGGGTGTACCGGGTGCAGTCAGCTGGGACTGAATCCCAGCTTCTGATAGGTAGGTCCTAAACTCTCCAGAGAGGTACTCGCCACCACGATCAGATCATAGTGTCTTGATACTTTTACCTCGATGTTTCTCCACATCAGTCTTGAACTCCTTGAATTTATCAAAGCATTCAGACTTGCGGCGCATCAGGTAAATATATCCATACCTTGAATAATCATCAATGAAGGTGATGAAATATTCAAAGCCACCTCTAGCTTAGATTGACATAGGACCACATAAATCAGAATGAATCAGTTCTAGCACATCTTTGGCCCTATACCCCTTAGCCTTGAAAGGCCTCTTGGTCATTTTACCTTCTAAGCAAGACTCACAGGTCGGGAAGTCTTCCACCACTAATGAACCCAAGGGCCCATCAGCTATCAACCTCTGAATCCTACTAAGGTTAATATGACCAAGCCTAAGGTGCCAAAGATATGTCTGATTCATCTTAGAAGGCTCCTTTCTCTTATTTAGGTTAGACGATGAGCTATTAACCTCTGTGGGAGTCCTTGGTTCTAGAGTGTATAGATTGCCAATCATAGTACCCGAACAGATAATCTCTCTATTTCTTTTTATAACAACTTTGTTATTGAAAGCAACAGAATATCCATCCATAATTAACTTAGAAACTGAAATCAAATTCTTTCTAAATGTGGGTACATATAAGCAATCTCTCAGAACTAATACTTTATTTCTCTCAAAAGACAAATAAAAAACTCCCACTGAAACTGCTGCTACTTCCGTAGCATTGCCCATATAGACCACGATTTCTCCTTCAGCTAGCCGTCGGGTTTCCTGGAACCCCTGCAGAGTATTGCAGACATGGTCAGTGGCTCCCATATCTACACACCAGGTCTTGGTAGATAGCACCGCTAAACATGTTCCAACGACTAAGCACGAAGAAATACCTTTATCTTGACGACGGGGACAGTCCGCCTTCCAGTGTCTAGTTTGCTTACACGTGAAGCACTTGCCTTTCGGCTTCTTCACGCTAGTCCGATGTCCCTGTGATGTAGCTACCTTCTTGAACCCTCCTTGTTTCTTCTTCTTCTTGCCTTTCGTCATAGAAGAGGAAACCTTCTGAGTCACTAAGGCCTGCGAGTTCTGACGAAAGAGCCCCTCTGCCGACTGGAGTTCTCCCAGGAGTTCCCCCAATGTATACTTATGCTTATTCATGTTATAGTTGAGCCGGAACTGCTCAAAACTCCTAGGCAGCGATTGGAGTATTATATCGACCTGGGATTCCCCGTCGATAGATCCTCCAAGAATCTCAATCTCGTTGAGGTGGGCCATCATCTTTAGGACATGATCCCTCACGGGTGTCCCTTCAACCATAGTGGTCGTCATCAGATTCTTCATCGCCAGCTGCCTAGCGGCACGACTCTGGTGCCCAAAAAGCTCCTGAAGGTTCAGCATCATATCACAAGCAGTGGGCATTGCCTGATGCTGATGTTGCAGCACATTCGACATAGATGCCAGAATGTAACACCGCGCCATCTCATCTGCCTTAACCCATTTCCTGTAATGCTCCTTCTGCCCTTCACCAGAATTGTCGCTAGGCTTATCAGGAAATTTTTCGGTGAGCACAAATTTGTACTCTTCAGCCGTAAGGACTATGTCAAGGTTTCTCTTCCAGTCAATATAGTTGGGTCCAGTAAGTTTATTCTCCTTAAGTATTGTTACTAGTGGGTTAAAAGCCATTTTGAATATCCTGAGAATCACAACACACACTACTTTAGAAATCGAAAATAAATTGATTCCTCACAACAATAAATTTTTGAAATCAACCAACACCTCTAAACACCGAGAAATTCGCATGCCACGATGGCGTGGACGTATACGAATTTCCACATTCGTAAGAGAAGGTTTTACCCATTAATCTTACTATCTTGTCAACCTAACTTTTTGACAAGTAAGATTAATAGTTGGTCCACTTCGGCTCTGCAAAATAATAGCAGTGACTCCGATGGGGAGGATACTATTATTCGCATCTAAGTGTTCACCATTACACGACACTAAGAAAATTATCCCTGATTATGTATCTTCCGATGGGGAAGTGTACACGCTCTTTAACAATTTTCTATAGTCTTTTCCGACCCAGTGATCCGTAGACCAAATCCATCCGATGGGGAGGAAGGCACTCAGAGCCGACACGCAGACTTGTTCGCATCACTTATCGGATTGTAATGGAAGCCATGGGACCCTTAGGGTCCCTCTCCCACTTAGTAATTTATCACGAGGAATTTTAACCAGCCTATTCACACAACAAGCACATAACCAACATATGAAAAATAGAAAAATCTAGATTTTCTAACTTTCATGGCCTTGGTCTCCAATGCGCCTCCAGTCGTGTTGTCACCTCGTCAACCCCAAAGATTTATTAATTACAATAATTTACAAAACCATTCACACAATCATTATTTGGCCATGATAAGTTGGAATCTCGTGCCTGCAACACAAAGTTAGCCTACACACATCCACATATCATCCAGCTAAATAAAATGTATGAAAATGCAAAAATTAACCAATCCTAAAACACACAAAGCCGGAAACCTCAGCTCTGATACCAATTGATGGGTAATGCTTGGTGAGTTTCCTTAGCGGATACCTGTTCGATCCGAGAGACCTCTTTATGCCTACGGATTAAAAAATTTAATCTGAATAGAGAGTCGTTTCCCATCGACCGTCTCGTGTTGTATCGAACGATTCAAATTGCAACTTAGCCAATTACCAAAATTGGTCTTGCAATTTGCTCGACCGTTCGACCGCGGAAAAGGCGACGAGTTGATCGCCGACTATTGTGTTTATGGTCGGGGTCCAGTTAAATAATTATTGACTATGATTCGTAATCAAAATAATTAAATAACAAACATGAAATGACAAGGTGCATGAATAAGACACATAATAATATAATGAAAGGAGCCAAGGAAGAATATACCTTCCGTTACCTTACGATCTTCTACCGTATGACCCTCCCCTCTTGGACGTCGTGTGGGCGACGATCTACCAAGAACTGTGGTCACCAAGTTGATCCCTTCTCCTTGCGCCAACCAATCCCTTATCAAAAGGATGCCGCCGGCCGTTCCAAGGAGATAATCCAAACACAAAACGCTGAGATTAATCCACTGCCGAAGTCAGCACTTCCATCTCCTGGGCGATTCTCCACAGTCAAAGCCAGTAGCCGGCGTCTAGAACCTGCCCACAGGTTACAGCCGGTGGCCAACGCAACTTGGCTTCTCCTCTGACGTCCCCAGGACTTCTCCACTGAGGCGTTGGCTCACGGGCATTAGTACACCAATTCAGCTGCACGAGGTGAAGTTTTTATTCTCCATGGAGGCTGCATGCGTTTCGCATGAATTAATTCTCCGTGGAGGTTGCATGCATTAATTCTCCAGTTGGAGAATTCCGGACCTGAGCAAATTGAATTCGCATGAAGCAATTTAATTGCCTCGAGCAATTTCTGTTTGATTGCATGAGCAATTAAACAATTGATTGCATGAGCAATTAAACAGTTAATTGCCTCGAGCAATTCCTATTTGATTGCATGAGTAATTAAACAATTGATTGCATGAGCAATTAAACAATTAATTGCCTCGAGCAATTCCTGTTTGATTGCATGAGCAATTAAACAATTAATTGCTGCCTCCTGGAGCAATCAAAATGCGTGGAGAAGAAAGCTGTTCGACGCCGCCCACTATGAGGGAGAGGAGAAGAGAGACTGGTGTTTTTTTGTGTTCTTTCAGATTAATCCATCAACCATCAATTTGGTTCCATGCCACCATGGGGTATATATAGGGCTACGATAGGGACCATGAGGAGGAGTTAGATCTTGGCTTGCTAATGGACCCCGTCTATTAATGAGGATCCATTCCACTAAAGGGCCCTCATTGAATTACCTCACCAACCCCCATATTTACATATGGGCTCCACTTATTACAAGTCGTCCATCCCCCCGTGTTTAAGATTTCGAATGCCCGTTAATTAATTAAATTACTGACAATTTAAATTAATTAACTTCTGGATCCTTGACTAGTACCACTCGATCTTATCATCATGCCGGATCAAATCCACCTGCAGGGTTTAGCATGATGAACCTTTCGAGCTCATCAAAGGGGCATCATCAACCCGACTCACCAGGACATGGATTCCGTCAATAATCAACGGCACATCATATTATTAATATTATCTCCCAACTTACCGGGCCTATCGATCTAACAGAATAGATCTCGCCCATTGGTAAATTAAAGAAATAATAGTTAATAATATATGCCCGTTATTATATCGGGATTAAGGGATCATACTCCATAATAAAGTCTGAGGTCCTATCCAATTATCGAGTCAGTACAAATTAGATAGCCTCGTGTTTTGGTCCTGCTCAATGTACTCAAAGCACACTAGTGTAATCCTATGGTCAAGACCAACCACACCTAATTACACTACAACCATTCCGATGGGTTGTCCAATTCCATCTCGGTTGTGAGCCTCTATTTATACTAAGCAAGGAACTGATAACATGATCTTCCGTGTGACACCACACACCATGTTATCTACAATGCAAAGTAATTGGACTTCATGCATGTACTAATATAAACAGGCACCTAGTGTAGTTGTGATTCTTTTTTCAAAATAAAGATGTTCATATATATAAAAGAAGCATGTCTTCCAGTATACACATCTAACATCTCGGTCGGTGTAGTATTAGTTTGTTCATGCAATTCAAATTCAGAAAAGAGTTCATCTAATTTGAATGAAGCTAGATCCTTAGAAATCTTGTGCGCATCCACCACGGTTGCTCACAAGGTGTTCCTTGGAAATGAGTTTAGTGCATACCTTACTAGATCACGGTTCTCTATCTTGTGGCCGATTACATGAAGGTCTTTCATTAACTCCTGGATTCAGGCATGTAGTTATGCCGCAATCTCACCTTCTTGCATCTTTATATTATACAACTTGTTGAGTACCAAGTCACGCTTGCTAACTTTTGTGTCGGAGGTCCCTTCGTGAAGTTCGATTAATTTGTTCTATAGATCCTTTGCGCTGTTGAAGGGGCTAACGCAGTTGAGATCCTCTTTGGTGAGGCTGCACTGAAGAGTTTGGGTCGCCTTGGCATTAGCTTCTATGTTCTTTTTCAGGGATGCATCCCATTCATTGTATCCCTGAAGCTCGCCTTGTGCGTTCCTTGGAATTTCGAGGCCAGCTTGGATAATGATCCATATGTCCACCTGAGTTTTCAGGTGGACTTCCATGCGGCTCTTCTAGTATCTGAAGTCCTCTCTCGAGAAGAGAGGTCGGTGGGCAGTGTTGTAACCTTCTTGTTGGGCCATTAAGAGAGTAAAGTAAAATTCACTGCAAGGTAAAAACAAGGAAACTCGTGTCATGACTTAGTCTTGGATTAGCAGTATGGGAATAAATGTAAGTAGAAAAAATCTCGAGTGGTATTACACCAATTTTGAGGAACGAAAAACTTGCGAACGAGAAAAAAATATTAGAAATAGGCAAGAGTATCATTTCTAATTAATTCGAAAAGAGCAAAATCCGAAAAAATGGCTCAAATGATGGTTTCACCGAATCTGAGCAAACCTTGCTCTGATACCAATTATGGGATCGTAGAGAGCGATAGAGGGGGGGGGTGAATATCGCGTTTCAAAAGTTTCTCCGATTTAAGTAAAAGTTTACGTAGCGGAAAGAACAAACACAAGAAGAACAATCGTTAACACGTTTGTTTTTACTTGGTTTGGAGTCTGTGACGGCTCCTATTTCAAGGCTCACATTCCTTGACCATTTACATTAGGCAATTCAATAAGTCGCAAAAGATGTTACAAAGATGCAATGTTATGTATAAAAAAAAATAACAAATTATACCGACAACTTTAAGTAAGTGGAGGAAGTAGCGTGTCTTTGTCAGAGCAACGTTTCGGTGTTTCTGGATCGCTTCAAAGCAGCACACTTGAGCACAAAAGCTGTAGAAAATTGATGTTGAAAGTGAATGGTCAAAATCCCTTATAAAGGGGCATACGGGCGCCCGAATGCCTATAGGGATGCCCCCAACACTGTGATCCAACCGCATCCCAATCAGCTCCTCGGCCAAACTTTATCCTTCTCGGGTACCTGAGAGCCTCTAGGGTGCCTATGTTGCTGACATGGCGACTCTAACCAGTGCACGCCAACTTAGCCTGGACCAAGATAAGTCATTCGCACAGGGGAGCCCAAGGGCACTCGAGTCCTCTCGGACGCCCCAGATGCGGCCAGTCTCCATCTTCTTTAGCTGTAACACAGGGTTAGTCCAAATACAAATAATATATTAAATAAGTGCATGTACGACAGCCAGTGTTGTCCGATCCTAACTTTGGATTTCAATTGAAATCCTAGGTCGGAACTACGCCACCTGTTCCCTCTTCCGGGGAGAGCATCCACATTTACTCCACTCTAGAGATGTTACTTGTTGCCAACCATCATCTCCGATTGGACTTTTGCTCGACCTCCAAAAATTTCGGATCTTGAGACATCCGTGTTGGTGCAAGTTGTATCAATGATATTCCTCTTTAAGTGTTTTAATGTTTGACAATTCACTTAAGTCAGTGATCTATTGAACAGACAAAGGGGAGTAAGAGAGAAGTAACCTTAGCAGAAGAAAAGTCCTAGTTGATCTAGGCATCGAAACCCTAAGTCCCAGCGAAGGGCTGCTGGGCACCTAGCGAAGGGTTGCTAGGTATCGAAACCTTAAGACCTAGCGAAGGGCTGCTAGGCACCTAGCGAAGGGCTGCTAGGTATCGTAACCCTAAAGACCTAGCGAAGGGCTACTAGGCACCTAGTGAAGGACTACTAGGCATAGAAGACCTAGCGAAGGGCTGCTAGGCACCTAGCGAAGGGATGCTAGGCATAAAAGACCTAGTGAAGGATTGCTAGGCACCAGGCGAAGGACCGCTTGGTAACAAAGACCTAGCGAAGGGCTGCTAGGCACCTGGCGAAGGACTGCTAGGAAATGAAGACTTGGTCCGAGGGACTAAGCAACTTAGCTGAGCGATGACTAAGGACAGGAGTAGAGACGGGTCAGGGTTTGGGCGTCTCGAGATCCGAAGTAATCGGAAGTTAAGTAAAAGTCCACCCGAAGGGCTGGGTGGCAACCGTCTCCTGAAAGGAGTAGGTGAAGGGCGAGTTCTCGGGGATGGGAACTTGTGCCGGTTCGACCTAGGGTTTCGTGCAAATCCAAAGTCCGAACCAAGTCCTTAAGCCTAATATTATATGTATATATGCTTTGTGTTTGTGTATCTTGCAGGTAACAAGAACCGGAGACAAAGCAAGCAAAAAAAACCAACTTGCAGGCTTAAAGGAGGGCGCCCCCATCAAGGAGGGCGCCCTCACCAACCAGGGCGCCCTGAACAGCCAGGGCGCCTTGAACCAAAGGTAAAACTGGAGTAAACGTGAAGCAGGCAGAACAGGTGTCAAGCGAGGCGCCCTGAGTGTCCGGGGCGCCGTGGTTCAAAGCTGTATGGGCAGTTTCGAACCCAAAACACAGATAAGCCATCATGAAGGTGCCCTGGAGGTCCGGGGCGCCCTGGTCAAAGTTCTTATCACCTGCGGCGAAGTAGGCGCGAAGATAAGAGTTGACCGAGTCTTCCGGGGCGCCCCCAGCGTCCGGGGCGCCCCCAGGAGGCCTATATAAGAGGCTTCGACCCCTCTGCTTCAGACACAACTTCGAAGAGCAATCCTAAGCTTTCTGACCGACGACAACACGCTAGAAACGAGGCTCTATGACCGGGAGGCTCCAGGAGGAGGTGCGCGGCACTTCGGAGGTCCAGATCGGCCGAGCATCAGACTTTTTCTCGTTGGTTTGCGTGTTAATTACTGTACTTAAATTTTCATATTATTGCTTGTAATTCTGCACTGTAAGTCGGGTTTCTCCGCCTCCGGAAAGTCCGGAAAGGAGACCAATAGTGGACGGGCGTTCCCGTGCATAGGCCTTGGATGTACTGACCCTGGGGGGTCGGGAACCATGTAAAATCCGCTGTGTACCTGTGTTCGTTTTGTTTTTCCGCTGCACTAACGATCTGAATAGTTTTACGAACGAAGATTTCCGAAAGATTTCGAACGGTCGATATTCACCCCCCCCCCTCTATCGACGGCACCGGTCCTACAATTGGTATCAGAGCCGAGCCGCTCTTCACCGGACTAACCGCCGACGGAGCAACGACGCCAGGAGTTGAGGGGGAGCCCAGGGGTGAATCAGGTACATTTTTTTTAATGTCAAATTTTAAATTCCATATTATTTGTTTCACGTGTAGGGAGAGAGGGCACTACAAAAATCAGTGCCCTACTCGTAAGAATCGTTCGTCACCGGCGGCAAAGGAGATACCAGCGCCAGGAGTCCGGAAAAACAAGGATCACGTGCAATGCTTCAAGTGTAAAAAATTCGGACACTACAAAAACAAATGTCCGGCAAAGGTACGAAAAATGTATGTTCCAAAAACTTTACAAATTCCTGCAATGTCTTTTAATAATTTAGATAATTTTCCTGAGAAGTTAGAATTATTGAATAGTCAATTAGATATTTTAAATAATAAGTTACATAATGTGAATATGGCTAAAATGTCAGAAATAAATTATTTAATCATTAATACCAATTCAATAATTGCTAAAATTAATTCTGATATTAAATCTAAAATAAACTCTAATAATTCTACAGATAATGATGTAATTAATTCTGGATCTAAATCTGAAACCAATCCCGAACTCGAAATTGAAAATCCTAAGGATAAATTCGAATTCAAATTCGAATATCCTAAGGATAAATCCGAAATTAATCCTGAAAATCTCAAGATTAATTCAGAAATTAATTCTAAAATTCTTAAATATAATCTAGAGATAAATATTAAAAATATTGAAAATATATCTGAGGATAATTCTGAGGATAATTTTGAATATAAAATTCTCCTAGATAATAATTTAATCATAGATAATATTGAATATTATTATAAAACTTTAACTAGTGGCCCAATTTACTCCACCTACTGTGAGGATATTGAAAAATTTAATCTTGAGGAAGAGATAGAATTTTCTAAGATAAAGGCCATAATCAATAAAAATTACAAAAATTCAAATAAATCAAAATTATTAGAAAAACATGAAAAGAAAGACAAAAATGAAGAAGAAATTTTTGAAATAATAAAAATGATAAATTTAAACCCACAATTATTAATTAATCATTATAATTCCAATTAAATCTTAAATTCGAATTAAATCTTAATTTAATCTTAATTAAATTCGAATTAAATCTTAATTTAATCCTAAATTAATTCAAATTAAATCCTAAATTAAATTCAAATTAATTCAAATTAAATCCTAAATTAATTAATTCAAATTAAATCCTAAATTAAATTCAAATTAATTCAAATTAAATCCTAAATTAAATACAAATTAATTCAAATTAAATCCAAATTAAATTCAAATTAATTCAAATTAAATCCAAATTAATTCAAATTAATTCAAATTAAATCCAAATTAAATTCAAATTAATTAAATTTAAATCCAAATTAAATTCAAATTAATTAATTCTTAATAATATTAAATTCGAATTAATTAATTCTTAATAATTCAAATTCAAATTAATTAATTCTTAATAAGTCAAATTCAAATTAATTAATTCTTAAAAATTCAAATTAATTAATTAAATTTTAAATAATTCAATTAAGTTCAAATAAATTTGAATTAATTCAAATAATTCAATTAAATTCCAATTAATTCAAATAATTCAATTAACTTGAAATTAAGTCAAATAATTCAATAAATTCAATTAAATTCAAATTAATTCAAATAATTCAATTAAATTCGAATTAATTCAAATAATTCAATTAAATTCAATTAACTTGAAATTAAGTCAACTAATTCAATTAAATTCAAATTAATTCAAATAATTAAATTAAATTCAAATTAAACCTAAATTAATTCAATTTAATTCAATTCAAAATAAAATTGAATTAAAATTATAACTTCAACTAAAATTAACTTAATATTAATCCTACTCAATTAATTTCTAATTAATTCAACCTCAATTAATTCGTAATTAACCTGAATCCAACTAAAATCTTAAATAACTTAAACTCAAACTAAAATAAAATTTTACCCAAAGTGTAACAATTAAAATTAATAACATTAAATATGTCAAAGTGGGTTGACATATTCGCGGGTTCACTCGACATGTATCAAATCGGGAATTTAATACATTTTAGAAACTTAAATAAAATTATTTGATTTGTTTGACTCATGCATAACTGCCATGACATGCATTTGCTATGCTTTTAAAATATGACATGTCATTCATATTTAAATTTTATGCATATATTAGACCGGCTATAGGAAAAAGAATAATTGAAACTTGATTAACCTAGTATTGGGTGGAGGTGAGATGATAGTACGTTAGGGAAGCCATCTTGGCGGAACTAGCCGAAGCTACCGATCCAAGACCCAAACTAGTTAGATCAGAATTTTTCAAAGAATAATTTTGAAAATGAAATTTCTTTAAAAGGCTTTGTCAAGGAAAGGGTGGATGATCCCATAAGGCTTTGTCCAAAGAAGGCCTAGTGCCTCGCCAAGACCTGGAAGCCAATTTTTGAAATTCAAATTCAAGTTACTTCTTGTCAAATTCAAATCTAACACAAGCTTCAATTAATTCATAGAGTTAATAAATTGAGAAAAATAAATTAAGCATCTCACAATACACCTATAAGGCAACTATGCTTGTTGTATTGATACATCTAAAATGGGTGAGATGTTAAGGACTAATGAATTGAAAAATATTTTTTAAAATTGTTTTTCAAAATGGTAAGAATATTTTACTAAAAATTTATTTTCAAAATAGTGCTTCATGTTGGAAATTCTAGGCCGCAAAAACCGCTTTTTGCGTTGCGGAAACCCCAGAATCTCGGCCACGGATCCGTGCGAACTTATAAAACAAATACGAGTACGAGTTTAACATCTAGATCTACACTAGATCTACGTGATAAGGACATTACCCTTGACGCGTAGCCCTTCGCTTTCCCGCTTATCCAAGAGGCCGCCGGATCTCGTAGAGTATCAAAGTAGACACTCCTCTATATGTATCCACGCGAACAAAAGAAGATGGATCGAAACCTCGGTGTGCTAGCACCCCTATGGGTTTCGGCCAAGAGAGGGAGAGGAAGAAGAAAAATCCGGGAGGATAAGAAGAACCGCCCTCCAAAATGAAACAAAACCCGCCTTTTGTTTCCCTTGGGTGGCCGGCCACTTAATGGCCATTAATGGCCATTAGGTGGCCGGCCATAATGGCCATTAAGTGCCATTAGGTGGCCTTCCAAATCCCCTATCAATTTGAATTCGAAATTCAAATGGGGGGGGGGGGGGGGGGGGAAAAACCAAGTCAAGTCTAACTTGAATTGGAACCAAGTCAAGTCAAACTTGATTTGGATTTAGGTCAAGTCAAACTTGCCTTTTATGGACTTTCCATATTTAGCCAAGTCAAACTTGACTTCATTTCTTCTCCCATGTTGAGTCTAACTCGAAGTGGAACCAAGTCAAGTCAAACTTGATTTGGATTTAGGTCAAGTCAAACTTGCCTTTTATGGACTTTCCATATTTAGCCAAGTCAAACTTGACTTCATTTCTTCTCCCATGTTGAGTCTAACTCGAAGTGGAACCAAGTCAAGTCAAACTTGATTTGGATTTAGGTCAAGTCAAACTTGCCTTTTATGGACTTTCCATATTTAGCCAAGTCAAACTTGACTTCAATTTTCCTCCATCTATTTGTTCTTTGCGTGTGACCCTATAGGTTCTTGTAACGTTGGCAATGCTTCTAACGTCTTAGAAACATAAGCAATGAGCGGTATCTAGCAACACATCATTGCTACCCAAGTTACAAGAATGTTGAGATCCAACATCACCTTGTGACTAATAATTGTGACTCTCACAATATATGATAATGTCCCTCTATCCTTGATATCTAGATTGACTCAATTGAGGCATAGACCGTGTCATCCTCGAGTCAATCTATATCTTGAACTCCAAGTAGACTCACACTAATCAAGTGAGCTCAATATCTCATATTGACTCACTTGGGCATGGCCATGCACTTTGTGGTCTCACTCTATCAAGAATACGATATCGCTCCCGTCATATAGGAGGGATAGATCCCATCTACATCACTCACATCCCTCTCCATAATTTGTTACATACCCAGTAATCGCCTTTATAGTCCACCCATTTACGGGTGACGTTTGACGAAGCCAAAGTACGTAACTCCTTATGTAGGAATCCATGGTGACTTCAGGTCCAAGGACTAATAGTCATACTAATAGCCACATGAGAAAGTATATGACACTCATATAACGATCCATGATACTTTCTCATGGCGGGTCATTCAGTATACATTCTCCAATGCATACCCATGTGTCAACTTGATATCTCTATATCCATGACTTGTGAGATCAAGTCATCATGTTGACTCACATGCTAGTCTCTACGTATTAACATTGTCCCTGAATGTTAATACTCGACTAGGAATTATTTAGAGTAGTGTTCTCTATATCATCTCACTATCGATTCAACCAATCGATTGATATAGATAAGAACCTTCTACTCAAGGACATTATTACACTTAGCTAATTGGCACAAATACACGTAAGTATAATAACCATAAAACATGCCTTTATTCATACATAGGAATATGATACAAATTAGTCCATACAATCATTACATGATCGGCTCTAGGGCTCTCACCAACAATCTCCCACTAGCACTAGTGCCAATCACTGTAGTATCTAATACCCAATGATCTAGTGTGACCATCATGCTTTGTCTGTGCCAAAGCCTTGGTCAGGGGATCTGCGACATTCGCCTCTGTGGGTACTCTGCATATCTTCACATCTCCTCTATCGATGATCTCTCGAATGAGATGGAAGCGCCGTAGTATATGTTTGGTCCGCTGGTGTGAGCGAGGTTCCTTAGCCTGCGCAATAGCCCCATTATTGTCACAATAGAGCTCTATGGGATCTGCAATGCTAGGAACCACCCCAAGCTCTGCAACGAACTTGCGGATCCAAACTGCCTCCTTTGCTGCCTCTGATGCAGCAATATACTCAGCCTCAGTTGTAGAATCAGCAACTGTGTCCTGCTTCGAACTCTTCCAGCTCACAGCGCCGCCATTCAGACAAAACACGAACCCTGACTGCGACCGATAATCATCCTGGTCGGTTGGAAGCTGGCATCACTGTAACCCTTTACAGTTAGCTCCTCATCGCCCCCATATATCAAGAAATATTCTTTAGTCCTTCTCAAGTACTTAAGAATATTCTTGACCGCTATCCAGTGACGCTCACCTGGATCTGACTGGTATCTGCTCGTCATACTCAAAGCATACGAGACATCAGGACGAGTACATAGCATGGCGTACATGATAGATCCTATGGCCGAGGCATAAGGGATCTATCCATGCGGTCT
>JAGFNQ010006332.1:133324-169237 GCA_024364735.1 Boesenbergia rotunda | reverse complement strand
TCAGAAGGAAACTGGGTTAATGGGCTGGAGAGGCCCGTCGGATAGGCGTCACTCAGATCAAGGCCCCTGATCGGACGCGTGGCGGCCCACGCTCCTCAGGATCGGCCTGACCGGTGCTCAGACGCTCATGCTCCAATATCCCTCTAGGTTTGGCTCCCCGCCGACGCGTGGCGGACCACGCTCCGGGGGTAAGCACGAGCCAGAGAGGGCGCTACTCGGTATATCGTTATTCAGTGCCCCAGTCGGCACCTTCATCACCGGCCCTCAGTCGGCCTCATTATTCATTGCCCTAGTCAGCACCTTCATCACCGACCCTCAGTCGACGCTCTCCTTCCAGGACCTCAGTCGGTCCTGACATGCAGAATAACCACTCCTTGACATCAGACTACCAGAAGCGGTACGAGGTCGGAGTAAGACGGGGTCACCCTGGCCCAAACGACGGATATCCCGCTGACGGCTTGATCTTCCTGTCATACCCCGCCCCGCCCCCCCCCCCCGGTACTACGACCACATATACTGGTGTCAGGCCGAGCGGCGCCAACCATTAAGTTGACAGTGCCTCTTTCCTTAATACAGTATGCACCACTTTATCCTACCACCTCTGGGCATGTATCATCTTATCCTCACTATATGACAACAGGTGGCAGGTGGGACATGAGCTGTCAGCTTCCCCGGTTATATAAGCCTCTTCACTCCGCATCTCTCAGGTACGTGCAATAGTACATTTCTTACTGTTCTATTGCTTTCCATTCGCTTGCCACCGTCGAGTACTGACTTTACCGTCGAAGTGCCTGATTGGGGACTTTTCCCGACGGGTTCTAACGGTCTTTGTCTTGCAGGCTAGGAGCGAGCCAACTCAGCAGACAGCTTCAGCAATCTCACACTCCCCAGAGGACCATCCAACCGTAGGCACGTCCACCTTGCTTCGCGACAGGATCAATATAGATTAAATTAATTTTAAAAATAATCTTGCGAGACTCTCTTCCTCCTAGATGTCCCGACTTTCCGTCCAAGTAAAGACAGCCTTTATGATATATTGAGCTCAACCTCGAGCGAAAAAAGAAGCTATTTTACTAGGTAGAACTATTCAGTTTGTAGTCACACAAGCTAGTTCATTCATCGATATTCGAGGTATATAATATCAATCTTTACAAATTCCATTTCAAAGTTTCTGCATGTTAAGAACAAATGATTTTGTCAAATTGCAGCATCAATAAGAACAAGAGCATTCTACATTCTGAGAAGAAATTTCATCTCTAATACTAGGGAAGAAAAAAGGCTACCTCCTACGGTTATCATATCTGAGACAGTATACACACTACATTACAGTAGGTAATGGCCAGATCTAAAGGAGTATCCAAGGAAGATGCGACTCTAGACAAAAACATGTATCTTGAACATGGCAGCTCATAGACCAGAAGTTTCGATGTCGATGGCAGAACGATCGAGTGTGGCTGAAAAGGGCACCTGGAACTTTTGTTCCTTTGCTCTTGGACAATCAAGCTAACATGTACAACTAGCAGGTGTGCAAATATCTTCTTATGATCTATGTGCAGAATGAGTTGATACTGCTGGTGATGCCCTGTCCGATCCACGAACGTTGTATCGCTCGTAGACCTTTTCGTGGTTTTCCGACCACCAAGCTTCTGCCTGGTGCTCCCCAAATTTTCTTCGACTGCAAAAGCGTGGATCCTCAAGGTTCTAAAAACAATTGTTGCATGCACATATACCAGCACTAATTGGAAATTGGAATACAAGAAGACGTGAATCCAACTATATGATTTAACATTATGCTACTATTCACAAGAACAGTAAACTAATTGAAACTTGGCAAGACACCTAAGATACTACACATATGGTGTTTACAAACAAGCGAGAAACAAAAGCAAATTGAAAGGAAACTGAAATGAACAAGGTTCAGAAGAATAACCAACCTGAATCGGACTCTCTTCAAATCTCGGGTTCCATCATGAAGGGATAAGAGAGTTATATATACACCAGGTTCAAACTGCTCAATCCATTCAGTCTCAGCTTGATTACTTGGAGTGGGACTTTGGGACTTACAGACATTATCAAAATTTTGAGGATATGCAATTTCTTTGCTATCCACATCAGGTTTACTGATGGATGATGATCTCTCTGCGTTATTGTTGCGTTGTAATGAGCTGAAGTCTTGCTCCATTTCTTTAGAACTCACTGGCTTAACGTTTTGTAAATTTGTACTCATCTGGTTAGATTCACAGCTATCTGTTAATGAACAATTCTGAATTGAGTTTCTGTTGGCAATAACTCCAATACTATCAGGTGAATTGATTGGATCACTTGTTGGGTGATAATCTCCATTTGGACCGGAAAGACGACCAGGATATAAGCCCACCCCATTCGCCAAATCTAAGTGTCTCGCAGCATCATTTTTGTAGAACCCTTGAGGAAATATCTCGGCCATGTCTTTAAGCTGCATCACGTAGATCATAAAAGTCCAGATAAAGCATGCGCTTTAAGGAATGAACCAAATTATAAGTGTCAAGAAAATAAAGGAAGCAGGTCCAGGATACAAATGAAGCCTACAAAGACAACAAAATTGACGAAATGCAAGCCTACAGTATGAGTTTCTACTAAGTGATAGTGTTCTATATAAATAAATTTTATGATTTCAGTGCAATAATTCAAAACAAAGAAATGCACAAAGAATACTCTATAGTCCTGGAAATTTTCTAGCATAGAATAGGAAGACAAATGAACTAAGCTCCAACAGGAAAGATTAATATATCTAACCATCAAATATAAGATAAGGAATTGATAAGCAAAACTTATATGACCTCTATATCTATTGGCCAAAATTAACTTTAGCAACAAAAGGTAAAACCGTCACCTTAGCGGCCCCTCCGGGATGGCCCCACACACTTTGGAAGGGGATCTATCATGAGGGACATTTTGCCTAGCGCAATGACCATTTGCATGGGAAAGGTCAAGCACACAACGAGATGTTTTTAAACTAGTTGGGAATGATCCCAAGCCCTATAGTAGCAGACATCCATGCAGGTACCAATTGCATCAACCTGTGGGGGCGGGGCACAAAAAAAAGTCATCCCCGACTTGAGCAATAATCAAGATGCTCAATGATATATATAGGATTTCCACATGGATAGCATAATATTTAAGATCAGTCAATAGTTTAAAAACTATCTGCTCACAAATCTAACATTGTTTTTTTCCTTTTGCAGAATTATTTTGTGTTTGATAGCTAAACCAACATGCAAACTTCATCAAGTCAAATGTTAATTTGATTGTATTCTTCTCTTTTTCAGATCATGTCATGAGAAAGTTCCCTGCTCCATGAATAAGAAACTTTTTGTATCAATCCTTTTGGAAGCATACAAGGTAAAAAGTGAGCATGACACAAGTTTGGTAACCACTAAATTAATCAATGGCTAGATGAAAGAATTAATGTAGGATGATCTGTGAGAAAAGCTGTAAATTCTTGTCCTAGTACAACCTTTGGTGAGACATGTGCTATAGAGTTCCAAAAAGGATTGAAGGCCCATTTGGTTAATTGAGCCCTAAAGGACTGATCTAGACGTTAAATGTCAACTTAAAATTCATTTATGAGCTCATTTCACCTCAACAAGAACCTTTAAACACATAAAAAAACAACTATGGATATATTTTTTCCCATATCCATGACAATCTAATACTGTTTATTGCTGGGTCATTCTAGTATCTAATGTCATTTATAGGGCTGAAAAAGACGAGTCAAATCAAAGAGAGTGATGTCTTTCATGGTAGCAATGTACTTCCTTGGATCTAACAATATATCTAATTGCCATATACCCATTTTGTATTTTATCTAGGGCAAAAATTGCTAATGTTTAGTTAATGTGTACATAAAGAATAGACTATTTAGGACAAGAGCAGGGTTTCGCCAAAGCTCCAGCACATTCAATCCCAAATATCACAAATAACAGGCAATATCAACAGAAAAGACAAAGAAGACCTAAATTTTCAAGGCATATATATAGGCATTGGCCTAGCAAATTTTCTGCTTTTTACAAGTAGCCAACCAAAACCACCTGTGCTGTTAGGGATTTAATAACTTCTTTTGCAGCTTTTGATTTTGCAGATTCCTCAGCAGCCACTGTCATGGCCTCTTGTGCTTTCTTGACCAATTTTTGCAATTCATGTTCTTGAAGTTCACATTGCTGTCTAAGGTTTTCAACCTAATGCAGATCCTGGTTAAAGCAGACCGCCAATGCAAAATAAACTATCCAATAAAAAATGGAAGACTACCTGGGCACGCAATTTCTGAACTTCTTGTGTCAAGATTTCATTTGTTTTCCTTAAATTGTCTGTAGAATTTTTTAAGAAAGAAACTCCAGATGTTGTGGGTACTGGTGTTGCTGAACGTGGAGGACTACATTTCCTAGAAAAGGGTGAAACTGCTCTTGAATGATTAACAGATTGAACCATGGATGTGCAAAGTGCTCTAGGAGCTGCTTGTTGCAGATCATTGCTACCAGCAAAAGGAAAATCTTTCATCTGCATGAGTAAGCTAACTTGAGGAGCTCCAATCAAGGAGAAAGAATCATGTTTCTTCCCGAATCTGGTTGCTTTAATATCCAGATTCTTTATAAGATCCAAGTTAGTTGGTAACATAGACTTAGTTGATTTTGTCTCTACTTTTTCAAACCTGTCTTTGCTTTCGCCTGACAAGTGAGGCAAGCCATTTCTTTTGTTGTTTACTCCTCCAAATTCCAACACATTGTTCAATTTCACATAGCAGGAATCACAAACTCGATAAGGTTTTGCAGGATTAGGAGACAAGGCTGCTCTTAAGGCCTTCCTTGAACTACATGAGTGGCAATGAACAAGACCACAATGGTAGCAATTATGTCGCTTACGGGTGAAGCCAAATGTTTGTCTACATGATGAGCATAGCGATTGCTCAGAACCCAATACCCACTTATGCTGGCATATGGCAGCGGTGAAGTTAGCACCACATGCAATATATTTCACAGCTCTGTCTTTTAAAGCGTCAACAAGGTTAGGTACTTTCCTATCTTCAAGGTCTCCATGACCCAATCTCCCATTAGCACCTTTTCCCCATGTATAAACCTCACCTCTAATTGTTAGGATTGCAACATGGTATGAACCGCAAGCAACTTCGACCACAGATTCACCAACAAGATTATCTTCAACTAAGCAAGGAAGCTTTCCATCAGATTGTGGATTTCCAAGCTGACCATAAACACTACTTCCCATTGCAAAAACTTGTCCAGAAGTTGTCAAGCCAACCGTGAGACTATGACCGCAGACTAGCTTGTGAAAAGTATGGTCAATCAGTGAAGCAACACAAGTAGGTTCAAGTCGTGGTTCCTTATCACCATGCCCGAGGCGATATTTGTCCCCATCACCCCAGGTGAACAATTTTCCAGATGGCGCACTGTCATTGGGTTGAGCTACTATAACCTCTACTATAGCAGCTGTGTGCCATACACTGCATGCAACTGCAATGGTTTTCAAACCTCTTAAGGATTCTACCTCTTTTGGATGTGCAACACTTATTCTGTTTCCATGACCTAAAACACCGAATGCTCCATCACCGAAAGTGAATAACTTTCCTGTTGAAGTTATCAAGGCCGTGTTCCAGGTACCACAACTAACATATGCAACTTGAATACCATCCAGTGGCCCAGAAACTCTTTTTGGTATCCAGTGACTGACATCAGTACCATGTCCAAGAAGACCAACATTGTGAGTGCCATCACCCCAAGTAAACAATTCACCTGAAGAAGTTACAGCGCAAGTGTGGAACTCCCCACAAGCAACCATATCTGCATTACTTAGTGCTAAAGATTCAATAAGACAAGGGTGAGTGACATTATCTCCAATGCCATGGCCAAGTCTCCCTCCAGATTCTTCACCCCATGTGAATACTTCTCCATGTTTTGTAACAAGAGCAGCATGTCGAACACCACAAGCCACATGGTGAACATCCAAAACTAAATTTGATTCTAAGGGCTTAGGCAAAAGTAAATCAGTTCTTCCACTGGATAAATAGATACCTCTATCAGTGCCAGTTCTTGTAGACATTTCACATATAACCTCACCCCACACATAAACATCACCTAAAGTATCACACTCATCTTGTGCAGAACCATGACTAGACAAACTGGGTGCACTAGAAACACTCACTCTAATAATATCCGAAGAGACACCTTTTACAAGCATATTCGCAACATCTGATCTTTTTGAGAGTACAAAACTTTCGGAAGAGATTGCTGGTGAAGTTCTAACACTAAAATTCATGTCCGGAGAACTATTATCTGAAACAGAGCCAATTGAACTCACACTGGGGCTATATGATATGAGATTCAGATCCCTGGCATCCTGTAACATTATCCAGATTATCATGCATTAACACCCATAATCTCATGCAATCCAAAAAGAACACTGAAATAGTTTCCCATCCTAAGAAAATATGCAAAACAAGGGGGGCAATCATAGTAAATGCCAAAAGTCCTAATTTCAATCATGGCATAATCAAGAAAACCTTGAAGCAGCAATATAGTTAACCCCAACATAGCATAAATCCTTACTGAGAATCCAGACCTAAGGGTTCAAAGTTTAATTTCTCTAATTGTATCTCTGCATCAAAATTGATATATCATATTAGGAACAACCACCAAAAATAAGAAATGATTAAACCAGTTGTTTGGGCATAGGCTGATGTGTTATTTCATCTCTGTAGCAAACTAGCATGCAAAGTTACAAACATTCTGTGGCTACCTAAACCATGGCTTGTAGGACAACTATAGGCAATGCAACACGAAATTGAAGAGTTCAGCGAGTCATTGTAACCATATGATTCCAATGTCCAAGCACAACAAAATGAATATCTTGTTAGATTGGAACATCAAAGCGAGTCAATCACAAATGTAGCTGAACAGACACTTCTAAACCACAAGATATAAGTGTGTCCAAACTCTTTGTTAAAAATATTAATTGCATAAAGGAATGATGAAAACAGTAACAAAACCCCAAATCAACTTCACGGAGATTATATAATCATGCAACAAGTTACTTGTTGAAGTTATCCTTCTTAAAATCATACAAGTAGATAACCTGCATCCTGAAGGCTGAAGTTAGTGGAGACACCTCATTGGAAAGAACTTTAAATAGTAATTAATGGATTTGTGAGAGGTGTTTCATTTACTTCAAAATACAGTCCGCCATTACTCCATCCATCAATTTTTGGCCGTTCACCTTGACAGGAACAAATCAGTGCCTTGAGGCCTGCAAACCACACCTCTGTCTCAAATCTGTCTTTGCATATCTAAATATAATCCACAACATGGAAGTGAAGGATCAGATTTAATTAAAACATGAGAAATATCAGACAGCAGCAATGACTTGGTTAAACTTACCAGATCAAGAGACCTTGTCCCATTGTCATATATGAGTGAAAAGGAGAGGTTGTCCTTCTCTGGGCACATATGCCGTCTAAAAACAGGCTGAGAAGAAATTAATCATAATCAGATTCATATAGGTATGAATCACCAAATAATAAATTTCTGTTTCCCAGATAAATAACTGATGCCAAATAGAAGCCAAAATATTTTAAATTATTCCTTAGTAGGAACCTCTCCCTGAGATTACAGAATTGGGAGACTAACTTACAGTTCTTTGACCACGGACTATTTCCAAAACAGATGTTAGCTTCAAAAAATTTTCTTCACCATTTGATAACCAAATTAATGATGATTTGTCCTGTGAAAAACAATAAAATGGATGTATCAAACCAAATATAATGAAGATATCAAACAAGGTGTACTCAAGTTTACAGACCAACCAAAAAAAATGTGCACCGTGGAAAATCAATAAATTCAAACGTTCTCTGATAAAAAAATTAGCAAGAAAACTTACAGAAGACAGTCTAAATAGATAGAATCTTGGTTTCCCTTTTTGACCATACTTCAGCAAATGAGTGCCTCTTTTCAATGCAGAAATTGCCTTCAAGTAGCACGAAGGAGATCAAAAAATATATAAGGATAAAAATGCATAAATATAGCAGGGAAAACATTTTTGAATTGTTAAATAACTTAAATTGACAACCAAATTTGGAGAAATCACAAAGAATGTTTTAACAAATGGTTGCCACATATTCAACTTAACATTCCTATGCAGTGTTAGTAAAGATCAAACTGTCAGAATAAAAAGGATCAATTTATACATTTACTCCGTTAATACTCCTACTTCATGTGTGTGGGTGGAATATTTAATTTGATTGGCTCTAACCTACCAACACATGAATCATTTTTTTTTTTTGGCACAGATGAAATTTAAACCTCTGACCCTCCTGCTCTAATACCAAATTAAGGTTTGTCCGCATCCTGAGTTGGATAGTGCATGGGATGTTGCCACCATAAGGTATGGGGATCAATTCCTAGCTAGTAGCTAGGTTCTTGCCCTCTCCCATGCATTAGTCACGGCTCGGGTAAATAGCCACCCGTGATTTACTTTCCTTTACATAACCTGGGAACGGACTGTGAGTGGCGCTTGGGGTGAGCATTATCACTTTTGCCACAATGTTAAGGTTTGTCCCCTCGGGACAGACATTTGGCTAATGTATGGGGTGCTGCCATTATGAGGTCTGAGTCAATTCCTAGTTAGGAGCTAGGTTCATGCCTTCTCCCATGCACTGTCATTGCTCGGCCCTGTGATTTATCTCCCCTTCACATAACTTGGAGATAGGTTGTGAGGGGCGCTTGCGGCAAGCGTCATCACCTTTCTGACACCATGTTAAGGTTGATTGGATCCGTGGAGTCGGGCCGGTCACCCAAGATTATTCAAGCTGAAGGCTTGTATACCCGGTGCTTATCATATGTTAAGCTTGATTGGATAACCACTATTCCCAAAATTCAAATTGTTAGGAAAGAGGTTCTCACATGTGTGTTCGTTGTGTGTTCTCAAAAACACCATAACATCTAAGCAACCACGAAAGGCAATTTTTTACACAAATGAAGTACATAAAACGAGAACCACTGACCTTCTCAACATCAGCGGAGCTTGCCATTCCATCTGCAGACAACTACACTGCGCCACCGGCAACGATCGCGCTTCGTCATAGATGCCAGATCTTCACTCGGACTCTCATCAATCTTAGCCAATCCTCCACGAGAAACCCTAACACAAGTTCGTTCTCCCAAACCAACCCTACCAAGGAACTCCTCGAGCGCTCACAAGTTGGGAGCTTCCAAGTTGCACACTTCGCCCCGAGTCCACACCGCTGCCTTGCCGAACAAGCGAGCGAGTTCCCGGACCGCGGCGCGACGGTTTCGCGAGCGGCCTTAGGCAACCGAGAAACCGCCGACAGATCGAGGAGAACCGACGCGACGAAGAAGATAGCGACCCACGGGGGCGGAACGCCAGACTCGAGCTCGCTTCCGAGGTGGGAAAAAGGTCAGTTAGAGCAGGAGACTGTAAATTCGAGTGACGAACGAATTTTCAAAAAACAAAAATCATTAAAATATATATATATATATATATATATATATATATATATATATATATATATATATATATATATATATATATATATGATTTTGCTGGACTTCCCGTGCGGACCAGACACCTAGACCGATTAGGACCTTCCCTGATCGGTCTAGCGCCCCGGTCACGCATGCGGTCCGCACGAGGCAGTCCGCAGGAGAGAAGAACTGTATATATATATATATATATATATATATATATATATATATATATATATATATATATATATATATATATATATATATATATATATATATATACACACACGAATTTGATCTCCTGTGGACCTCTCCAAACGCGACGCTGCGCAGGCACTTGCTTGATCGGTCACCTTGACCGGTCAGGCACCCCATGCTTGCGGAGTCGGGGGGCGACGCCCTGGACGACGTCGCTGGAGCTGCAGTCGGGGAGCGGCTGAGCTGGCTGATTGTCGCCGAAGCTGCAGTCGAGGACGATATCGCCGAAGTTGCAGTCGGGGGAGCGGTTGAGCCAGGTGGTCGTCGCCGGAGCTGCAGTCGGGGGGCGACGCCCTGGACGATATCGCCCGGGAGTGGCCTGGTGTGGTTGCCACGCAGACCAGTAGCGTCGTGCCACGCATGCGGTCCACAGGCGGTCCGCAGGAATATATATATATTAGAGTTTTGCTATGCTAAGGACCTTACCGCGTAAACTCCGTGTAAACCTTAACTATTTCTTTAGTTTGAAATTTTTTTTGTGTTTAATATTATAATCTAAATGAGAAGACTAAACCTTAGGGATAATCTCAAGCAAAAGATAAAGAAAAAAAAATAAAAAATCAAATATATTAGGTGTGCACGAATTTACGCGGTAAGGTCCTTAATATATATATATATATATATATATATATAGGAGTGATTTCCTGAGCGACAAAACTTACGTGCCCATGCGCAATAAGTTTCCTGATCGGTCGTGTGACATGCCTGATTGGTCACGCGACCGATCAAGCACTCTCCGAGGGGCTTGCTGACCAATAGCGGTCTCCGGCCGTCGCCCCGAACACCATATTATAACCAGGAGGGATTGGTGAACCCCCGGGGCTTGTTGATATTAACTATTTCTTTAGTTTGAAAATTTTTTTATGCTTAATATTATAATCTAAATGAGAAGACTAAACCCTAGGGGTAATCGCGAGCAAAAGATAAAGAAAAAAATCAAATATATTAGGTGTGCACAAATTTACACGGTAAGGTCCTATATATATATATATATATATATATATATATATATATATATATATATATATATATATATATATATAGAGAGAGAGAGAGAGAGAGAGAGAGAGAGAGAGAGAGGGGGAATGATCTGCTGTGGACCGCACCCTATGGATCGCGTGCGGACTGGCGCCTGATCGGTCACCAGATCGATTAGGAAGGTACCTGATTGGTCTGGTGAACGATCAGGCACACGGGAAGGTGCTAATTGTATTACAATTGACACATACAATTCGTCCCGACTTCTCGACACCAACGACGACCTTCGGCCGCCGCTCCCAAACAAAACTATAACCAAGGGGGGTGCGATGAACCCTAGGGGGTAGGGTGTACTCGTCGGGTACGGGTGAACCCGTCGGGGACGCTCCCGAGCCTCCGATAGCCGATCAGGCACACGACCTGCGACTTCTCGACATCAACGGCAGCCTTCGGCTGCCGCCCCCGAGCAAAACTATAACCCAGGGGGGTGCGATGAACCCTAGGGGGTAGGGTGTACCCGTCGGGACGCTCCCGAGCCTCCAGTAGCCGATCAGACACACGACCTGCGACTTCTCGATACCAACGGCGACCTTCGTCCGCCGCCCCCAAACAAAACTATAACGGGGGGGGGGGTGCGATGAACCCTAGGGGGTAGGGGTGAACCCGTCGGGGATGCTCCCGAACCTCTGGTGACCGATCAGGCTTGCCTGATCGGTCTGGTGATCGACCAGGCGCCAGTTCGCACGCGGTCACTCCTTTATATTCGGAAAGTGCCTGATCGGTCGTGCGACTGATCAGGCACTCTCCAAGGGACTTGCTGACCAACGGCGGTCTCCGACCGTCACCCCGAACACCATACTATAATCAGGAGGGATTGGTGAACTCGTCGGGGCTTGCTGACCAACGGCGGCTTCCGGGCGCTGTCTCGAACACCATACTATAATCAAGATGGATTGATGAACCCGTCGGGCTCGTCGCACCCTCCGTCCGTCATTGCTAGTCACCGGCTCGTCGCCCTCGGAGAGTTCCTAATCGGTCCGGTAACCGATCAAGAAACTTGTCGCGTGTAAGCGCGCACGTTTTGTTGTTCTGGAGATTAAAATGGTATATATATATATAAGCGGCGTGGTCACCGATGGTCAAGTAAAGTCTTCTGTGTTTGTGCGTCAGGAGGAGCGCCCACGTGGGCGGAGCAGTGTAAGACATCCATTCCCGAGGAAGGGCAGTACGCGTTGCATCATATCATCGCCACATATCCGACGTGTTCGCTCTCTGATACGTTTTCTCGGTGGCCCCACGAGGGAAATGAAGAACCGTTACACGCTCCACGAGCTCATCTACTGATGCCCGAGTTTGTTTAATACAAAGTAAACGAGCTCCAAACCAGAAACTCGAGCTTTTATCGATCAAAATTAAATACAAATAAAAAAGGATAAAAAGATTGTTCGAGCACTGACAAATTAAGCTATTGATTTTCTTACACTAAAAAGAATATAAATTAATTGTAGGACATGTTTATAAATTATATATACTATTCCGTAAAGAATCGACGTCGACGATCAATCATCTGAGTTCAATCTACGAGGATAATGATAAGAGAGAAATAACTCATACCCTATGAGATTAACACGAGTGTTAAGGGAAACACGCCGAAGGTTGTCCGGCGGAACCCACTCCGACGCTCAAGTCAGTACGAGAGTCTGACAGATGGAAGAAAATAAGGAGTAGTAACAATAAGAATGAGCGTAACCCATTTACTTAGGAGTTGGAATACTTTTTATACCTGAGGCGGTCGTCACACGTGTTCATTCTTCTTCACGTCCCCTCAATTGTCAGTTACTAGACAATCCTTGTAACAACCGTCGCAGTCATTAAATCTGGACCGTTGCGATGATTAAAACTTTAATAGCCGCGTATTATGGGTCATGATTATCCTGTAATTATTGGTGATGATTATTCACAGATTCGAAGAAAGGAGACGGTTACTTGAGGTCAAGTGATTCTTGGGCTCCGCTGCCTTGAGGTGATCTCGGGGTCCTTTGGCCTGGGGGGTCCCGGGCGTTCGCCTTCCCGAGGTGATCTCGGGTGCGTGTCTCCTCGATCGATCTCAAGAGTACGTCTACCTGAGGTGGTCTCGGGAGTCCTTCCCGACGGGGTCACGGGAGTCAAAGAAAGAGAGTCGTCCAGACTCGGTAGATCTCGTCACATAGCTTCTTCAGTCCGCGTGTCAGCCACGGGGTGCTTAACCCCATCACAAGTCTCTCCCTTCATGTCTAATCGAAGGAAGTGTGGCTGACTGATTAAACTGGTGTTGCAACGAAGAAGCTATGTTATGGTGGGTCCATATATCGTTACTGCTTCATTGGCGGCCTGTTGGGCCCGAGGAATCAGAACATGTACCCCTGGACCCCAGACAACTCCTCGGATCCGTCCAACATCTCTACGAGTTTCGAGATAATGTCATGACATCTGTCTATGGCCCTATAAAAGCACATGGGGTCTCTTAATGACGACAAGGTTGTCTAACGAATGTAGCCTCGCCACGTGCTCTGTCATTCTCTGCGCGGCGATCTCCCGCTGATACGCGCTGCAGGTCCATACAAAGCGACGACCGTAAAGGATGGTGGCACCTCGGGATGCCCAATCGACACCATTGACGTGTTGCATCCCTATTGCTCATAGGTGTGTGGCTTCTTCCTATAAACGTGGGTGCAACGACACCCTTCCGCCTTTTTGCCTTATCTGCTTTCGACTTCCTCGTTCACCTTTTGCTAGTCCAGCCGCTGCATTCGCTCCCGACGTAAGTCTTCTTCTCTTTTCTCCTTTCCTTCACCCCTATGGGTTCAGTAGAGAAGAAGACCCGAGGCGAGGGCGAAGATTCCTCAAAGGAATCGACCTATCACCCGGAGTGGTATGATACTATCTCTTCTTGGCTTAAGTTAGAGTCCCTCCAGGCAGCCTACAAGAGGTATGGTATCCTAGAGGATTGGGAGCTGAGGGTTTCGGCCTTAGGTCAATCACCCGTAGAACCTCCTGTAAGTTTCTTCACTTTCTTCCTAGGCCAGGTAGAATTAGGATTTCGTTTTTCTATTCCCCCTTTTTTCATGAGTGTCGCCACCTATTTTGACATCCCTCTTCATCAACTGGCTCCAAACGCCTTTGCCCAGATGGGCTGGGCGTTCGTCCTCTTCAAACTTTTTGACATCCCATTGACCCCCCCGATTTTTTCATTTTTTCTTCGTTCCGGTTGGCTTGCGAGGGGCGTTTAGTTTTATAGCCCGCACCGGTCATAAGTTCTTAGGGGGTCTTCCTTCCTCCCACAAGGGATGGAAGGAACGTTTTTTCTTTATCCGACTCCCTCAGCGTCCCTTCAGCCCTATCTGCTGGACGGAGAGCCTTCCTCCCATCCCGGACCTCGAGGATTTTCAGCAGGATACAAGATACCAGAGGGCTAGGGGTATCCTGGTCGGGATGGAGTTCCACAACCTCCAGTTGGTACACTACAAGGAGCTTCTCTACAGGGCTGAACTCAACCTGAAAATCACCGGACTCAACCCCAGCCTCCGTAAGTTCTCCCTTTTGGTAGATATCCTTGTTAATTCTAACTGATGTCCTTCCGTCTTTGTTTTGCAGACGACATAATGCTTTCGCGAGCCATTAACCAGCTCCTGAAGTGGGACTAAGCCAACGAGGAGGCCCTAGTTCCTTTTGCTCCGATAGCCGTCCTAGCCGAGGGCTTCGAAGAGGTGACCCCTCGGTCCGAAGACTAGGGAGCCTAGGATCCACCCGAGGCCCCAGGGGCGACTGAGCGGCCTGCTCAAGCTGAGGGGGATTTTCCCCCCTCCCTAGTCCACGCAGGAGATGAGGAGACCGCACCTGCGCTCCCTGACGAGCAGCAACTACCCTCGCCCCTTGAGAAGAAGTGGCGAAAATGGCTCGCCCACAAGCAAGCTCCCTTGAAGAGGTTGAGGAAACTCTCGACCTTGGAGCTTCCACCAGTCGTTGATGAAGAAGACAAGGTGCCCTTGTCCAAGAGCATTCGGACGTCACTCTCCCGTCCTTCTGAGACCTCCACGGACTTGGCAACTCTTAACCCAGCCGTCCCGACCGACACTCCTGCTAACCAACGAGGCAAGGAGGTGCTGCCCGTCGTGCCTTGCCCATGCTGGAAGACCCAGGCGGCTAAGAAGACAGCTGCCAAATGTTTCCAGTCACTTCAAATAAAGACAACTCCCCCCAAGAGTCACAGGCAGCGGGGGGCATCCAGCTCAGAGGAAGACGTCCCCGATCCCAAGAACGCCCTTGGCCCGTCGACTGGGGATGCAATGGAAATTCTCCCCCCTCCTGCACATCTCCTGAGGTCGGCTGCGTCAGCCAGGTATCTGGGCATGCTACGCCAGTTTTTGCTGATGGTAATTGCCTTTAGCTTTCTCCTGTTTCTCTTATTTTGTTACACCCTTCTAACTATTTTTCTTCCACATTATAGGTCGCCTCCAACTGCACGGCCACAAGCCGCCTGTTGTGCTCCCGAGGGGTTACTGAAGACCTCCTCTAGTGAGTGACGAAATCAGAGGCGGAGATTGGTTATGCCCGCGAGGCAGGCCTCCTACAGCTAGGGTTAACAGGGCCCTAAGGGTGAAGGTCGAGCACTATCTTGACACCTTGCTGGCCTCTGAGGAGACTCTGCATGGTTACCGCCTCCAGGAGTGTGTTTTATTCGAGAAGAACTAGACCCTCTCCGAGGACTTGCAGAAGTTGCCCCAGGAGTGGGAGCAACTCCATACCAGACGAAGGAGTTGTTTGCCAGCGTCCGTCCAACTCTTGGAGTCCTCGAAGAAGGCTCTGGAGGATCAGAATAAAGAACAGGAGTGCTAGCTAGCTAACAAAGAATATGACATAAAGCTAGCGGCTGCCTACGCCTCTGACCTCCAAGAGGACGTCACTCGAGCCCAGGCCAAGGCTTTGGCCAGCTCTCAGAAACTTCATGAAACACTGGGGGCTCATGATCGCCTGTCTTGGGAGGTGGCAGAAATGAAAGCTGCCAAGAAGGAGGTTGACATTGAGCTACAAAAGCAAAAGATTGACCAAGCAACCCAACTGTCCAAGGCCGAGGTGGAGTTCAAGGCCAAATTTCTGCAGTTTGACGAGTTCGGTGACCTTTTGGCCGGGCAGGTATTGAAACGCCTAAAATAGGGCTTCAATGGTGCCATTAGCCAATTGAAGAAGGCCCAACTGCTGAAACCAGATGCAGATCTGAGTGCCTTGAACGTCGGTCAGGTTTGGGATGAGCTCTCGCCTGAAGAGCAAGAAATATAAGGTTCTTCCCAGACTTGGGCCTCGCTATTCCTTTGTCCTTTATTCTTAGTAACTTTTTATTCTTCCTTATGCGCCAGCCATGTAATTACCCTGACTATAATGAAAAACCTTTTTTGGCTCATTGTATTGAGTTCCTTTTCTTCTTTTCTCCTTATGTATTATGTGTCCTTGACATGAGGAGCAAGGAAATTGATGAATCAGTGTTTTTCCTTGACTCAAGGAGCCAGATAGCAGACCAACACTCCTGAAAAATAAACGTTCCTTCCCGGCCCGTGGGGCAAGGGAGCCAGGGAGTCAATGCTCATCCCCAGCATCATTTGGTTTCAGGAATCCATAGCCCCTCATGATATCGGGTGTCGATCAGACTACGATAACCTCCCAAGGTGTAGGACTTGGGTTCGACCTCGGGTGTATGTCATCCCAAGGTAGCCCCGAAAGTCCGACTTGTTGATGCAGTCTGGTCCTGATTGTTATTTTGGTGTTGACATTGATTTTAGTTTAGGTTGATTATGATGATTATGATTAAGTCTTGGTCGGGGATCAGGCATGGTATGGAAAATCCTAGCTTGGAGGGCTAGGTATTGGAAAATCCTAACCTGGAGGGTTAGGTTGATTATGATGATTATGATTAAGTCCCGGTCGGGGATCAGGCATGGTATGGAAAATCCTAGCTTGGAGGGCTAGGTGTTGGAAAATCCTAACCTGGAGGGTTAGGTGTGGAAAATCCTAGCTTGGAGGGCTAGGTGTGTGAAAAGTCCTAATTCGGAAGAGGTGGGTGAAAAGTCCTAGCTTGGAGGGCTAGGTGAAAAGTCCTAACTTGGAGGGTTAGGTGCAAATTCCCATCTTGGAGAATTAGGTGAAAAAGTCCTGGCTTGGAGGGTCAGGTCCTAGCTTGGAGGGCTAGGTTTGGAAAGTCCTAATCCGGAAGAGTTGGGTGAAAAGTCCTAGCTTGGAGGGCTAGGTGAAAAGTCCTAACTTGGAGGGTTAGGTGCAAATTCCCAACTTGGAGGATTAGGTGAGAAATCCTTAGCTTGGAGGGCTAAGGTGGATGAAACCCTAGCTTGGAGGGCTGGGTTGGAGCCCCTGGATCGGTCTGGTGACCGATCAGGGAGTTGGCATGGTGCTCCTTCGTGGATCGGTCTGGTGATCGATCCAGCAATGACTGATCGGTCTGGTGACCGATCAGGGAGTATGCATTTCACCCACTGACTGGCTCCTGATCGGTCTGGTGACCGATCAGGGAGCGAACAGTGAGGTTGAGTTCCCTTGCTGAACTGCTCCTGATCGGTCTGGTGATCGATCAGGATCACTATGCAGATCGTTCTGGAGAATGATCCAGCTTCGCGGGTTCCTCACTAAGATCGATCAGGACGGAGCCTGATCGGTCTGGTCATGATCTGATCGGTCTGGTGACCGATCAGGAGACCCTCTGATCGGTCAGGTGACCGATCAGGAGGTTTAGACTGCGAAACTCGGAAATCGCCCGATAAAGGGGTGGATCGGTCGAGTGATCGACCCACAACCTGGGATCGGTCTGGTGATCGGTCCAGGAGAATCCCAAAAAAGTCGTGATTTCTGATTGAGCATTGGGGATCGATCAAGACGAAGCCTGATGGGTCTGGACCTAGCCTGATCGGTCTGGTGACCGATCAGGAGGCTCTCTGATCGGTCCGGTGACCGATCACTTTAATTCAAATTGCACTGTCAGGCGCTTTGATCACGCCTGACCATATCCGATTCTCTGCTGCTTACATCTGATATTTGATTTACTGTGTGATATGCTGCTCTAACACTCTGATTAAGCTGCAGGTGACAGGGGAGGATTCAAACACTCAAGGAGAAGTCAATGGAGGCTTTCCTTGGAGCAGGTTTGCCCGTTTTTCCATCTCAGGTTGCAACGGCCGAGCTGCAGACTGGAGCTGAGACTGGAGCTTGGCTGAGGGAAGCTCAGGGAGTCCAGGGATAGCTTAGTGGTAGCTGGTGTTGGCAGATGAGCAGCTAGGAGCTGCAGGGATGGTGTCATCTGATGCTTGGTGGAGAAACAAAAAGGGTGGAAGAAGGCTTCGGGGAAGCAGAGTTCGCATACTGGGTTTCTTGCCGCGCCTTGTGTTTCTCCACAACTTGCTTGCTCTGTTTCTGAAGTTGTCATCACCTTGAGCAAGCGATTGCATTCTTGAAGCAACCATCCATTACTTGAGCGCTTGAAGGAGAGAACAAGAAGCTTGGAGTCCGACAGCGGGAAGACACGAGGAAGGGTTTCTTGCGTGAGATCGCAGCTGGGTGGAGCTTAGGAATGCTTGATGTGTTCTTGTCTTTGCTGGGTGCTTGAGTAAGATCTTTCTTGTTGTTTCATTGAGCTTAAACACTTATCTGTGATTGAAACGCTGTGGAGAGGTTTCTCCACCGAGAAGGAGGTTGTCTTCTATCCGGTGATAACCGGGGCTTGATCTGCCGACGATCAAGGGATCGCTCACCTTAAGGGCACGCCAAGGAGTAGAGGCAAGTTATCCCCGAACCTTGTAAATCCTCCTTGTTAGCGATCTTGGTAGTTGTAGTTGTTTCTCTTCATTTTCTGTTTCTGCATCTTCTGTTTTCATACTTCCGCTGTGCTACTAACAAAGTTAAGTGCAGAAACTTGATTTATGTCTAAGTCAAAGTGATTGGCTATATTCACCCCCTCCTCTCTAGCCATCCGGTTTCCAACAAGTGGTATCAGAGCTTGGGGCTCTGTTTGCGGCTTAACATCCGAGAGTTATTAACAAGATTGCGTTGAGAGAAGGCTTCTCCACTACCCGACCTCCATTCTTCGATGGCGCCGACTTCCAATATTGGAGATCGAAGATGGAATATTATTTGAAGATGGATATCAATACTTGGTTCGCGGTGAAGAAGGGATTCACCCCTCTTAAGGATGATGAAGGCAAAGAACTTGAGTCGTGGAGATGGACTGCCGAACAAACTCGAAAGAGTGAAGCCGACGCGAAGGCGGTTGTCACTCTACAATGTGGCATGAACAAAGACCAACTCATCAAGGTTGGTCCTTTCACAAGTGCAAAGGACTTGTGGAACAAGTTCATCGAACTTCAAGAGGGCACCCGAGATTCAAGAATCGCCAAGAGGGACTTGTTCTTCAATCAACTCCAAAATCTCTCCATGAAGGAGAATGAAACGGTAAGTGAGCTCCATAGCCGGTTCAAGGAAGTCCTCAATGGGCTTCATTCGATTGATGAAAAGGTCGAGAATCGCGACCTTGTGAGGTATGTCTTGAATGCCTTTCCAAGGAATGCTTTGTGGTCATCCATGGTGGATGCCTACAAAGTTTCCAAGGATCTATCCATTGTAAAATTAGATGATTTATTTTGTGAGATGGAATTGCATGAAATGGCTAACAAAGGCTCCAAGGAGAAGGGGATTGCCTTAGTTGCAGGTGACCGGTCAAACAAGAAGAAGAAGGAGAAGAAGAAGAAGACGGAGGTCTCTTCATCTTCATCCTCTTCCGAATCCGAGTTCGATTCCAAAGAAGATGGCAGCGGCTCCTCATCCTCCGAAATGACGAACTTTGTGAGAAGGATGATGAGAAGGGGTCGACGCTTCAAGAGTAGAGGTAACTCTAGTGAAGCTAAACTTGATAAGACTAATGCATCTTGCTTTGAGTGTGGTAGGAAAGGGCATTTCAAGAATGAATGTCCGAAACTAAAGAAGAAGGAGGAGAAATCTAAAAGAAAAGAAGAAAAATCCAAGAAGAAGAAGAAGGCCTTGAAAGCCAATTAGGATGAGTCAACCTCTAGCTCATCCGATGAAGAGAAGGAGGAGAAGAGCACAAGGCATGTGACGCTTATGGCTCTTGGAGAGGAAAGCAGTGATGAGTCTTCCAATTCCTCAAACGCGGCTTCATCATCTTCGGATGATGAAGAGGTAACTTCTCCCGAGCTTGAAAAATATTATAGAGCTATTGCATGTTTAACTAGTATGCTTAAGAAGTCAAAAAATAAGGTTAAAGCATTGCAATTAGAAATTGATCAATTGAAATTATCTAGGGATGATAACATTGATGATTTGCATGTTGATTTGCTAGAGGATGAGATTAAGTCTTTGAAACTTGAAGTTGAAAACTTAAAATCCTCTAAGGTTGAGGAAGTAGATGATTTGCATGATGACTTGCTAGAAGAAGAGAACAAATCTTTGAAGAGTGAAGTTGAGAAACTCAAGAATATTCTTGAGAAGTTCTCAACTAGCTCTAAGACCCTAGACATGATCTTAAATGCCCAAAGGGCGGTCTACAATAGGGCCGGTATTGGTTACCGTCCTAAAGAACCCTCATTTGTGTCTCTTATGTCTAGGACTGATATGAGACAATCTAGGATACCCAAAATTCAAAAGAAAGTTGTCAAGGCATGGGTGCCTAAGTCTTGTTTAGTTGATGCTTTAGGTCCCAAGGTTTGGGTACCTATAACTTTTATTTTTCGAATTGTGTAGGTTATGATTGAGGGGGAGCATTTATCAACTTGGTTCGTTGATAGTGGATGCTCCAAACACATGACTGGGGATAGATCATTGTTTACCACACTTCATAAGAAAAGTAGAGGTAATGTATCATTTGGTAACAATGGTAGTCTTAAGGTCATAGGAATATGAGACATTCAAATATCCGAATGTCTTAGAATTTCAAATGTCCTTCTAGTCAAGGGGATGAAATTTAATCTCCTAAGTGTGAGTCAATTGTATGACACGGGTTACACAATTGATTTCCAACCAAGTCAATGTCTAGTTAGACAACATGACACCTTAGACACGGTACTAGTAGGAGCAAGAGTAGACAATATTTATCAAGTTTCATTTAAAAGTGCTACTAATGCTTTGGCTAAGTGTTTCATGTCAAAAGAAGAAGAGTCCACCCTTTGGCATCGGAGGCTAGCACATGTGAACATGAAGAACATCCGGAAGTTGGCCAACAAGGGATTGGTTCGTGGCTTACCAAGCATCAAGTATGAGAAAGACAAACTTTGTGATGCATGTCAAATGAGTAAGCAAACAAAATCTGCACATAAAAGTAAAAGCGCTGTAAGTACTTCTACTGCATTAGATTTACTTCACATGGATCTATTTGATTGTAGTACTATCATATCATTGAATGGAAGTAGATATTGCTTTGTGATCATTGATGATTTCACTAGATATACATGGACTTACTTTTTAAAATATAAGGACCAAACCTTAGATGTTTTCATTTCTTTTTGTAGGAGGGTAGAAAATGAAAAATCATTAACAATTAAGACAATTAGAAGTGACCATGGAGGTGAATTTCAAAATCAAAGAGTTTTTGGAATTTTGTCAAGATAGGGGTTATAGACATGAGTTCTCTACTCCTAGAACACCACAACAAAATGGTGTTGTAGAAAGGAAGAACCGTGTACTTCAAGAGGCAGCACGAAGCATGCTTAATGAGTACTCACTCCCGAGTTACTTATGGGCCGAAGTTGTAAATACAGCTGCTATGTGCAAAATCGAGTCCTCATCCATAGGTTTTTAGGGAAGACTCCCCATGAGCTTTGGTTTGGAAAACCACCTACGGTTAAACACCTTCGGGTGTTTGGTTGTAAGGTGTTCATTCTAAACACCAAGGATCATCTTGGAAAGTTCACGGCAAAGGCTGATGAAGGGATACTAATCGGGTACTCCCTCGTTAGCAAAGCCTATCGAGTCTACAACAAGAAGTCTAGAATAGTTGAAGAATCTTCTGATGTTGTCTTTGAAGAAATTCCAAAAGTCAATGGTCAACTAGAAGATGAAGTCCAATTCGAACTTAGGAGACTAAGTTTGAATGAAAGTCCAAATGTTGCTGATGGTGATAAATCTGATGACGGTGAACCTAGACAATCCATAGATCAGCCGGATCCTGAGGCTGAACTTGTGTCTAGTGAGCCCATTCACGAAGCACCACCAACACCAAGGCAAACTAGATTAGCCTCTTGTCATCCCCAAGATCAAATTGTTGGAGACATCCATCATGAGGTTAGAACTAGATCATTCTTCCGGAATGAGGCTAATGAAGTTGCCCTAATTTCTGAAATTGAACCTAGAAAAATTGAAGCATTAAATGATCCCGATTGGATTATTGCAATGCAAGATGAACTAAGTCAATTTGAAAAGAGTCAGGTTTGGGACTTAGTCCCTAGACCTAAGAAGACCACCATCATTGGAACCAAATGGGTCTTCAAGAACAAATTGAACCATAAGGGAGAAATCATTAGAAACAAGGCACGCTTAGTAGCCAAGGGCTATAGTCAAGTTGAAGGCCTTGATTATGATGAAACCTATGCTCCCGTGGCACGATTAGAGTCCATTCGATTGATGCTTGCATTTGCAGCACATCGTGGCTTCAAATTATACCAAATAGATGTCAAATCGGCCTTTCTAAATGGTTTGCTTAGAGAAGAGGTCTACGTCGAACAACCACCGGGGGTTGAGAGCTCCGAATTTCCAAACCACGTGTTCAAGCTCAAAAAGGCACTCTATGGCCTTAAACAAGCACCCCGGGCTTGGTATGAGCGGTTGTCGACGTTCCTAATTGAGAAGAGCTTTGTTAGAGGCCAAATAGACCCTACACTATTTCTACGCAAAGATGGTGATAATATTTTTGTAGCCTAAGTATATGTCGATGACATAATTTGTGGCTCAAACAATAGGGGCTATTTAAATGAGTTCATTGGACACATGGAGAGTGAATTTGAAATGAGTCTAGTGGGAGAATTAACTTTCTTCCTTGGACTTGAAATCAAGCAAACTCGCGATGGTATCCATGTGCACCAATCAAAATACACACAAGAAATGCTTCGAAAATTTAACATGAGTGATTCAAAAGAGGTAACCACTCCTATGGCTACAAACACAAAATTAGACAATGATGAGAGTGGTAAACCCGTTGATTTGACTCAATATCGAAGCATGATAGGTAGTTTGCTATACCTCACAGCTAGTCGATCGGATATTCAGGGTTGCCCTTACTTTACTTTTAGCGGAGGACCAAGAGGTCTCAGTCACGGCCGAAGATTCAGAGGTCACAACCATAATGAAGATGACTCTTAGCTCACTTGCTTTAAGGAGACATCTCCGAGCTCAGCAGCCAAATGGAGGTGATAAGTAGAGGAGAACCCGGGAAAAGGAGTGGTCTTGTCTACCGGGTCCACTGATTGTGTCCCCTATGTATACCTATCTTTTGTACTTCCTTGAGATGTTATTGTCAATGTGCTCCCCTCAGAAATAAAGGAAAATTTGTTACCTCTGTCATGTAAGTGGTTCGCACAATGATCAAATATCATGTTGCCTCCCATGTCTAATGATGTTGTTTCATATTTGGTTTGCTATGTGTTAACTTTTTTCCACTACATTACCCCAAGCCTCCTCCAGCTCCGCAGCACCACGAGGTAGTAGAGTTTTATCTCTTGGTTAGGCATCCGCAGCACCCAGACCAAGCCTACTTACCTCGAGCATCCGTAGCAACACGAGGTAGTAGGGTTTTATCTCTTGGTTGGGCATCCGCAACCCCTAGACCAAACCTACTTACCTCGGGCATCCGCAACACCATGAGGTAGTAGGGTTTTATCTCTTGGTCGAGCATCCGCAACACCCATACCAAGCCTACTTACCTTGGGCATCCGTAGCACCATGAGGTAGTAGGGTTTTATCTCTTGGTCGGGCATCCGCAGCACCTAGACCAGGCATACTTACCTCGGGCATCCGCAACACCACAAGGTAGTGGGATTTTATCTCTTGGCCGGGCATTCGCAGCACCCAGACCAAGCCTGCTTACCTCGGGCATCCGCAGCACCACGAGGTAGTAGGGTTTATCTCTTGGTTGGGCATCCGCAACACCCAGACCAAGCCTACTTACCTCAGGTATCCGTATCGCTATGAGGTAGTAGGGTTTTATCTCTTGGTCGAGCATTCGCAGCACCCAGACCAAGCCTACTTACCTCGAGCATCCACAGCACCACGAGGTAGTAGGATTTTATCTCTTGGTCGGGCATCCGAAGCACCTAGACCAAGCCTACTTACCTCGGGCATCTGTAGCACCATGAGGTAGTAGGGTTTGATCAGCTCTTGGTCGGGCATCTGTAGCACCCAGACCAAGCCTACTTACCTCGGGTATCCGCAGCGCCGCGAGGTAGTAGGGTTTTATCTCTTGGTCGGGCATCCGCAACACCTAGACCAAGCCTACTTATCTCGGGCATCCGCAACACCGCGAGATAGTAGGGTTTTATCTCTTGGTCGGGCATCCGCAACACCCAGGCCAAGCCTACTTATCTCGGGCATCTGTAGCACCACGAGGTAGTAGAGTTTGATCAGCTCTTGGTCGGGCATCCGCAACACCCAGACCAAACCTACTTACCTCGAGCATCCGCAGCGCCGCGAGGTAGTAGGGTTTTAGACAGATGTATTGGCACATTTATGATGAAATGTCTCATTTATTTCATGACCATCACTGCAAGGCAGCAAGAATACATAAATAAGTACATAGTATGTCTCACAAATCTCACCGGGTGTGACAGGGTTGGAGATAGTTGGCATGCGATGCCCTCTTCAGCTTTTCGTCCCTGTCCTCCTGTGGATTGTAGCTACCTCCGGCTAACTTTCTGATGACGTGGTAAGGCCCGCTCCACTATGGCTCCTGCTTCTCGGGCTTACCTACGGGCTTGAATTGCTCCCAGACCTTGTCCCCGATTTGCAAGTCTCGGACGATCACTCGACGATTGTACGCTCGCCGCATGCGGTGCCTGTACGCTACTAGCCGGGTAGATGCTTTGTCACGGACTTTGGACCCGAGGTCTTGGTCGATCAATTGCTCCTGATCATTTTCGTCGTTTCCTCTCTGGGCCCTTCCTCCTCTCGTGGGTCAGCAAGATCGATTTGCAGGCCTTCGTGTGACTTTGGGTTTTTTGCGGGACTCCGATCTGACTTCCCCGCTATAGCATTGCCGAGACACCAACTAGTCTCCCTTGACTTCAGCCACTTGGTCGCCTACCAAAAATTTGATCTTCTGGTGGTAGACCGATACCACCACCTGAAATATACTGAGTGTCGGGCATCCCAAAATGGCATTGTAGGATGAGGGAGCATCCACGACCAGGAAGGGAGTCCTCCTAGTCCTCTCCAGAGTGTCACTGCCCAACGACAGTGATAGGGTAATTTACCCTATTAGTTGTACTCGGTATCCGGTGAAGTCGAAGAGTGGAGTCGAAACTGGATACAGTTCATCCTCGTTAATCTGCATATGATCTAGAGCGGTCTTGTACAGGATGTTATCGGAGCTACCTATATCCACAAAGATACGTTTAACCTCATAATTTGCAATGCGTGCAAAAATTACCAGAGCATTTTTGTGGGGAGCTTCCACGTCTTCCAAATCCTCTGGACCGAAGGAGATCGTAGGGCCAAGATGCTGGCTCCGACTTGTCCCGATGGCGTAATTCTCCAGCCACCGAGTGTGAGCCTTCCTTGTCCGGTGGGAATCTCCTCTGGTGGGTCCCGCTGGGATCATCCCCACATGTCCCGAAGGCGGGCCACGTGCAGAGGTCTTGCCCTTCTTGGGGTCTCTCTGCTGGTTATGACTTGGTGGGTTTCCTAAGCGAATACCTAGTCGATCTGAGAGACCTCTCTCTGCCTACGGATTAAAAATTTAATCTGAATAGAGCCGTCTCCCATTGACCATCTCGTGCCGTATCGAACGATTCAAATTGCAACTTAGCCAATAACCAAAATTGGTATTGCAATTTGCTCGACCGTTCGACCGTGGAAAAGGCTACGAGTTGATCGCCGACTTTTGTGTTTATGGTCGGGGTCCAGTTAAATAATTATTAACTATGATTCACAATCATAATAATTATATAACAAATATAAAACGACAAGGCAAATATATAAGCCACAAAATAACGTAACGAAAGGAGCCGAGGAAGAATATACCTTCCGTTACCTTACGATCTTCTACCGTATGACCCTCCTTTCTTGGACGTCGTGTGGGCGACGATCTCCTAAGAACCGTGGTCACCAAGTTGATCCCTTCTCCTTGCGCCAACCAATCCCTTACCAAAGGGATGCCGCCGGCTGCTCCTAGGATGAAGATAATCCAAAACACAAACTCTACTTCTCCTCTCCTTCACCGTCGGTGGCCAAGCAACTCTTCTTCTCCACAGCTACTCCTCAGCAGCATCTCTTCTTCTCCAACATAAGCATGAAGCCTTAAGCAAAGTTGTGGCTGCTACCTTAAGCCAAGTTGCGTGGGAGCAACTTGGCTACCTTGAGCAAAACCTTGCTCCCGTGGAGAAGACGCCGCTGTGAGCAAAAAAAACTTTGCTGCTGCCGTGGAGAAGATCACTGTCGCCTCCCTTAAGCAAGCTGATGGCTCACGCCACCTTTAAGCAGGCTCCTCCCTCGAGCAATTAATCCCATGGAGATTAATTGAGATTAATTGCATGTCATGCGCTCAAGAATTAATGCCATGCGCTCAAGAATTAATGCCATGCGCTCAAGAATTAATCCCATGGAGATTAATTGAGATTAATTGCATGCCATGCGCTCAAGAATTAATCCCATGGAAATTAATTGAGATTAATTGCATGCCATGCGCTCAAGTTGCATGGCAACTTCTGCCTTAGCAATTAATCACCTCGAAAGGGATTAATTGCATGCATGCGTGGAGAAGAAACTCCAGTTTTGTTCGGCGCCGCAGAGAGGGAGAGAGAAAGAGGAGAAGAGAAGAGATTAGATTTCTTATGTTCACTAAGATTAATTCATCAATCATCAACTTGGTTCCATGCCACCATAAGATATATATAGGGCTACGGTAGGGACCATGAGGAGGAGTTGGATCTTGGCCTGCTAATGGACCCAGTCCATTAATGAAGATCCATTCCACTAAAGGATTCCCATTGAATTACCTCACCAACCCCCATATTTACATATAGGCTCCACTTATTACAAGTCGTCCATCCCCCCGTGTTTAAGATTTCGAATGCCCGTTAATTAATTAAATTACTGACAATTTAAATTAATTAACTTCTGGATCCTCGACTAGTACCACTCGACCTTATCATCATGCCGGATCAAATCCACCTGCAGGGTTTAGCATGATGAACCTTTCGAGCTCATCAAGGGAGCATCATCAACCCGACTCACCAGAACACGGATTCCGTCAATAATCAACGGCACATCATATTATTAATATTATCTCCCAACTTACCGGGCCTATCGATCTAACAGAATAGATCTCGCTCATTGGTAAATTAAAGAAATAATAGTTAATAATATATGCCCATTATTATATCGGGATTAAGGGATCGTACTCCATAATAAAGTCTGAGGTCCTATCCAATTATCAAGTCAGTACAAATTGGATAACCTCGTGTTTTGATCCTGCTCAATGTACTCAAAGCACACTAGTGTAATCCTATGGTCAAGACCAACCACACCTAATTACACTACAACCATTCCGATGAGTTGTCCAATTCCATCTCGGTTGTGGGCTTCTATTTATACTAAGCAAGGAACTGATAACATGATCTTCCGTGTGACACCACACACTATGTCATCTACAATGCAAAGTAATTGGACTTCATGCATGTACTAATATAAACAGGCACCTAGTGTAGTTGTGATTTTCTTTTCAAAATAAAGATGTTCATATATATAAAAGAAGCATGTCTTTCAGTATACACATCTATCAATCTCCCACTTATACTCAAAGACTTTGCTGTTCTCTCATAGTCATACATCTGTCTCCCATATCCTCCACATGACGATCAAAAACTCTAGTTGGAAGAGCTTTAGTGAAAGGATCTGCCAGGTTGTCCTCTGATGCAATCTTGGTGACAACCACTTCACCTCGCTTTATGATTTCTCGTATCAGATGGTACTTGCGCTCTATGTGTTTACTTGCCTTATGGGCTCGTGGTTCCTTCGAGTTTGCAACTGCACCACTGTTATCACAAAAGATTGTGATAGATCTTGGAAAACCAGGAATCACATCCAAGTCCATGATGAAGTTCCTGAGCCATACAGCTTCTTTAGCTGCCTCTGAGGCTGCCACATACTCAGCTTCCATGGTGGAGTCCGCTATGCATTTTTGCTTGACACTCCTCCAAACAATGGCTCCACCTCCTAAAGTAAACACAAATCCTGAGGTAGACTTACTCTTGTCCCTGTCTGACTGGAAATCCGAATCTGTATAACCCACAGGGATTAATTGGTCTGCCCGATAAACCAGCATATAATCCCTAGTCCGTCTCAGGTATTTTAATATATGCTTTACCGCATTCCAATGTCCCTGTCCAGGGTTACTTTGATATCTGCTAACCATGCCCACGGCAAAACAGATGTCTGGTCTCGTACATAACATAGCATACATGAGGCTTCCTACTGCCGAAGCATAAGGAACCGCCTTCATTTCCTCTATCTCCTTTGATGTTTTCGGACACATCTCCTTGGATAGAGGAACTCCATGCCTGAAGGGAAGGAAACCCTTCTTGGAGTTTTCCATGCGAAAACGAGCCAGGACAGTGTCAATATATGAAGCTTGGGATAAGCACAACATCCTTTTCTGGCGATCTCTTATGACCTTGATCCCAAGGATGTGTCCCGCTTCTCCTAAGTCCTTCATATCAAACTGTTTTGACAACCAGACCCTTACGTCTGATAACACTTTGACATTGTTGCCAATTAACAAAATGTCATCTACGTAAAGTACAAGAAACACTACTACGTTTCCGTCACATCTCTTATATACACATGACTCATCCGGGCTTTGAGTAAATCTATATGACTGGATTACTTCATCAAAGCGAATGTTCCATGATCACGAAGCTTGCTTCAATCCATAAATAGACCGATTAAGCTTGCATACTAGATGCTCTTTGCCCTTTTCAATGAACCCTTCTGGCTGTTTCATGTAGATGGTCTCCTCAAGACTTCCGTTAAGGAAAGCTATCTTGACATCCATCTGCTATACCTCATAGTCCATATGAGCTGCTATAGACAAGAGAATCCGGATTGACTTAAGCATGGCTACCGGTGAAAAGGTCTCCTCATAATCGATACCCTCTTTCTGAGTATACCCTTTCGCAACAAACCTAGCTTTGAAGGTCTCAACCTTCCCGTCTGATCCTCTCTTTCTTTTATAGATCCACTTGCATCCAATGGCTTTTACACCATCGGGTAGTTCTATTAGCTTCCAGACATGATTAGAATCCATAGATTCTATCTCAGAGTTCATTGCCCTTTGCCAAGAATCTGCATCCTTATCTTGGAGGGCCTCGTCATAGGTCCAAGGATCTGGTTCATGTTTACCGGAGACCAAGTCTGAAGACTCTCCCAAAAACATGAACCTTTCAGGCTCTCTAATAACCCTCCCACTGCGACGAGGCAGCACCTGTGTATCTTCTGTGACACGCGGTGCAGTGACATGTGGTGTATCTTCTTGTACAAATGGTCCTAAAGTTGGAACGCCCCCTCTTAACTCTTCAAGCACTAGTCTACTCTTGGGCTTATGGTTCATCACATAGTCTTCTTCTAAGAATCTGACATTCGTGCTAACGATTACCTTCTGATCCTTAGGATTATAGAATAGACCACCCTTCGTTCCTCTAGGATAGCCTACGAACAAACATACCTTCGTACGAGATTCCAACTTATCAGTATCTCCCTTCAGCACATGTGCTGGACTACCCCAAATGCAAACATGTCTTAGACTGGGCTTGCGCCCAGTCCACAGTTCTGTTGGAGTAGAAGGGACTGACTTTGACGGAACCAGTTTAGTATGTACGCTGCCGTTTCCAGAGCATATCCCCAGAATGAATCAGGTAAGTCTGAATAGCTCATCATTAACCTAACCATTTCCATAAGAGTCCTATTCCTTCTCTCTGCCACACCGTTCTGTTGGGGCGTACCGGGAGCAGTCAGCTGGGACTGAATCCTAGCTTCTGATAGGTAGGTCCTAAACTCTCCAGAGAGGTACTCGCCACCACGATCAGATCGTAGTGTCTTGATACTTTTACCTCGATGTTTCTCCACATCAGCCTTGAACTCCTTGAATTTATCAAAGCATTCAGACTTGCGGCGTATCAGGTAAATGTATCCATACCTCGAATAATCGTCAATGAAGGTGATGAAATATTCAAAGCTACCTCTAGCCTGGATTGACATAGGACCACATAAATCAGAATGAATCAGTTCTAGCACATCTTTGGCCCTATACCCCTTAGCCTTGAAAGGCCTCTTGGTCATCTTACCTTCTAAGTAAGACTTGTTGGTGCAAGTTGCATCAATGATGTTCTCCTTTATGTGTTTTAATGTTTGACAATGTACTTAAGTCAGTAATATGTTGAACAGACAAAGGGGAGCGAAGGAGAAGTAACCTAAGCCTGAGAAAAGTCCTAGTTAAGCTAGGAATGGAAACCCTAAGACCTAGCGAAGGGCTGCTAGGCTCTGGCGAAGGGCTGCCAGAACGAAAAAGACCTAGCGAAGGGCTGCTAGGCTCTGGCGAAGGGTTGCCAGAAAGAAAAGACCCAGCGAAGGGCTGCTAGGCACCTGACGAAGGGCTGTCAGGAAAATAAGTCCTAGCGAAGGGCTGCTAGGCACCTGACGAAGGGTTGTCAGGGGAACAAGTCCTAGCGAAGGGCTGCTGGACACCTGTCGAAGGGCTGCTAGGCACCTGACGAAGGGTTGTCAGGGGAACAAGTCCTAACGAAGGGCTGCTGGACACCTGTCGAAGGGCTGTCAGGGAAACAAGACCTAGCGAAGGGCTGCTAGGCACCAAGCGAAGGGATGCTTGGTATCCAAGACCTAGCGAAGGGCGGCTAGGCAAAAGTCCACCCGAAGGACCGGACGGCAACCGTCTCCTGAAAGGAGTAGGTGAAAGGCGCTTTCTCGGGGGTAAGAGTTTGCGTCGGTTCGACCTAGGATTGCGTGCAAATCCGAAGTCCGAACCAAGTCCTTAAGCTTAATATTATATGCATGTATGCTTTGTGTTTTTGTATCTTGCAGGTAACAAGAACCGGAGATAAAGCGCAGGGTGCTACCCCAGTCTTGGGGCGCCCCCAGTGTTGGGGGCGCCCCCATGCAACCAGGGCGCCCCCAGCAAAGGGGGCGCCCCCAGTGTTGGGGGCGCCCCCATGCAACCAGGGCGCCCCCAGCAAAGGGGGCGCCCCCAGGAAGTACTAAACAGGCATGTACGGTGATGCAGTCAAGACAGGTGTCAACCGGGGCGCCTGGAGCGTCCGGGGCGCCCTAATTAGTAGCTGTTTTGCTGTTTCGAAGCCAGAACACAGGATAAGCCTCCACGAGGGCGCCCGAAGAATCCGGGGCGCCCTGGTCAACCATCTTATCACCAGCGACGAGGTAGGCGCAAGGATAAGAGTTGACCGAGTCTTCCGGGGCGCCCCCAGCGACCGGGGCGCCCCCAGGAGGCCTATATAAGGGGCTTCGACCCCTCAGCTTCAAACAAACTTTCCAACTTCGAATCTGTTCATTCCGACTGACGACAACGCGCTAAAGACGAGGCTCTGCGACCGGGAGGCTCCAGGAGGAAGTGCGCGGCACTTCGGAGGTCCAGATCGGCCGAACTTCACACTTTGTGTTTGGTTTGCAATTAATTACAGTATTTATTTTTCCATATTATTGCTTGTAATATTGCACTGTAAGTCGGGTTTCTCCGCCTCCGGAAATTCCGGAAAGGAGACTATTAGTGGACTCAACGCCGAGTACATAGGCCTTGGACGTACTGACCCTGGGGGGTTGGGAACCAAGTAAATAAACCTGCTGTGTCCACTGTGTATTGCTTTTTTATTTTTATTTTTATGTTTTCCGCTGCGCTACTAATATTCTGAGTCCAGTTTTACGAAAGTCTCACGAAAGTTTTCACGATCGATATTCACCCCCCCTCTATCGACGGCACCGGTCCTACAAGTGGTATCAGAGCCGAGCCGCTCTTCACCGGACTAACCGCCGACGGAGCAACGACGCCAGGAGTTGAGGGGGAGCCCAGGGGTGAATCAGGTATAATGTTTTTTTTAATGTCTAATTTTAAATTGCATATTATTTGTTTCACGTGCAGGGAGAGAGGGCACTATAAAAATCAGTGCCCTACTCGTAAGACTCAGTCTACACCACCGGCGGCGAAGGAGGTACCAGCGCCAGGAGTCCGGAAGAACAAGGAACATGTACAATGCTTCAAATGCGAGAAGTACGGATACTACAAAAATAAGTGTCCGGCGAAGGTACGGAAAATTTATGTTTCGAAAATTTTTCCTGCAATATTTTGTGATAATTTAGTTAATTTTTCTGATAAATTAGAATTACTGCATAATAAAATTAGCCTCTTGCATGATAAGTTAGAAAATAAAGATATGACTAAAATATCAGAAATTAATTGTTTAATTCAAAATATAAATTCAGAAATTAATAAAATTAATTCTGATAATAATTCTAATAAAATCAATTCTGATAATATTACTGACAATTTTAATTCAGAAGAAGTTAATCCTAAGGATAACTCCGAATTTGAATTTGAAAACCTTAAGGATAATTCTGAGGATAAACATGATTTTATTGAAAATAATTCTGAGGATAAACATGATTTTATTGAAAATTATTCTGAGGATAAAAATGATTTTATTCTTGATAATAATTTAATTATAGATAATCCTGAAGACTACTATAAAACCTTAACTAGTGGCCCATTTTACTCCACACACTTTGAGGAGGAAATGGAATTTTCTAAGATTAGGACCATAATTAATAAAAATTACAAAGGATCAAATAAATCAAAATTAATAGAAAAATTCGGAAAGAAAAATAAAAACGAAGAAGAAATTTTCGAAATAATGAAAATGATGAATTTAAACCCACAACTGTTAATTAAACCTTAGTTAAATCTTAATTAATTCAATTAAATCTTAATTAAATCAATTAAATCTTAATTAATTCAAATAAATCTTAATTAATTCAATTAAATCAATTAAACCTTAATTAATCAAATTAATTCAATTAAATCTTAATTAATCAAATTAATTCAATTAAATCTTAATTAATTCAATTAAATCTTAATTAAATCAATTAAATCTTAATTAATTCAAATAAATCTTAATTAATTCAATTAAACTAATCAATTCAATTAAACTTTAATTAATCTAATTAACTTTAATTAATTAATTTAATTCAATTACACTTCAATTAAATCAATTTAATTCAATTAAACTTCAATTAAATCAATTTAATTCAATTAAATTTCAATTAAATCAATTTAATTCAATTTAACTTCAATTAAATCAACTTAATTCAATTAAACTTCAATTAAATCAATTTAATTCAATTAAACTTCAATTAAATCAATTTAATTCAATTACACTTCAATTAAATTTATTTAATTCAATTAAACTTCAATTAAATCAATTTAATTCAATTTAACTTCAATTAAATCCACTTAAATTCAATTAAATTCAATTAAATTCAAATAATTCAAATTAATCCACTTAAATTCAATTAAATTCAAATTAATTCAATTAATTCACCTTAATTCAAATTAATTCAATAAATTCACTTTAATTCAATTAATTCAAATTAATTCACTTTTCAATTAAATTCAAATTAACTCAACTTTAATTCAATTAAATTCAAATTAACTCAATTTTAATTCAACTAAATCCAATCTTAAATTACTTAAACCTGAACCAAACTAAAACCTTACCCAAACCGCAACAATTAATTCAATAAAATCAAATATGTCAAAGTGGGTTGACATATTCGCAGGTTCACACGATATGTATCAAATCGAGAATTTGATACATTCTTAGAAACAAAAATAAAATGTCTTGACTTGTTTGACTCATGCATAATTGCCATGCCATGCATTTGCTATTTTCCTTTAAAATATATGACATGTCATTCATATTTAATTTTTATGCATAATTTAGAAAGGTCATATGAAAAAGATAATTGAAATTTGACAACATAATATTGGGAGGAGGTGAGATGATAGTACGTTGGGGAAACCAACTCTAATAAGATCAAGTCTACTTGGTCTCTTTAGACTGGTGAAACCAGCCGAAGCTACCGATCCAAGACCCAAGCTAGTTAGACCAGAAAATGACCTAATTTAATTTGAAAATGAAATTTCATTAAAAGGCTTTGTCAAGGAAAGGGTGGATGATCCCATAAGGCTACGACCAAAGAAGGCCTAGTGCCTCGCCAAGACCTGGAAGCCAATTTCTGAAATTCAAATTCAAATTATCTTTTGTCAAATTCGAATCTAACACAAAGTTCAATTAAATCTTACATTTAATAATGAAAAATGATTCAAGCATCTCACAATACACTTATAAGGCAATCATGCTTGTTGTATTGATACATCTAAAATGGGTGAGATGTTAAGGACTAATGAATTGAAAAATATTTTTCAAAATTGTTTTTCAAAATTGTTAGAATATTTTCCTAAAAATATATTTTTCAAAATAGAGCTTTAACATAATAATGTTTTTATGGAATTCATGCTTGTCTGATTGATTATATATATTACACATTTTTCAAAAAGGTATATTGTTTTCAAAAATTGATTGACTCACGCAATTAGACACAAGCCTCTTAGGACAGCACTAAAGTTCCTTAGGGCACTTAATAGAGTCAAACGACATTGATGCAGGGGGAGTGCTTTTCATATTTTTCAAACTGCACTTTAAAAAAATTACTATATTTTGAAAATATCTTTTCGAAAATCATGCTTTAATCGTTATCACTTGTGGCTTTTCGAAAAAGATTTTACCTATTGCAAAAATCAAATGTTTTCCTGTTCTTTTGATTCTGATAAACCCTAAAGACACAGAGGAAGGTCCACTTCATAATCTAAAAAGGACTCCTAGGATGTGTCAGATTTAGGGGGAGTCTGAGTCAAATTTTTTCAAGTCTTAAACTATTTTTTATTATTAGAAAATTCCTTTGATTTGAATCAAACCTTAAGACTCAAAGGAAGAGTACTTGTGGTCAACAAGCTTCCCAGGACTGAGCAAGTTTAGGGGGAGGTCAAATTAAAAGAATTATTCAATTACATGCTTTAAAATACTAAAAATCTATGTTTTTCAAAATACCACTTGTTAAAATTTGTGTGACTTATGAAATGATTTTGAAATAATAGTTACTTAGGTTGGAAAATTCCCAGGACACTTAGGAAATGTCCTTGTGGTCAACAAGGTTTCCTAGGATAGTGTCAGACTGGAAAATAGACCAAGTTAAGTAAAATATTAGATCTTCAAAATTCACACAGTTTTTCAGCACATACTTTGTGAAATATTATCATTTTTCTTAAAAATTTATAATAATATTTACTTGTTTGAAAACTTTCCAGGACACTTAGGAAATGCCCTTGTGGTCAACAAGGTTTCCTAGTATGGTGTCAGACTGGAAAAGAAACTCAATCAAGTAAAATATTTTCAAAAAAAAAGTACTTATGTCTTTTAAAACCAATATTCTTAATTTTGAAAAAAAATATTTTCAAATGTATTGTTAAGTACTTAATTTCTCAAAAAATATACTTATATTTTTTCAAAAAGGGATTTAAATAATCTTTTAAAAGTACTTGAACTCCTTACAAATCATCTTTTCAAAGTACTTATATTTTCAACCTAGAGCATTTTCAAAATTTATGCAATTTTTTAAAAACAAAATTGCACTAAGTATTTTCAAAACAAAAATTCAAAGTTTTTTTATTGTTGATGCAAGTTTTTTTGATGCATGACAAAGGGGAGAGAGTGCTTAAGTTAGAATTTTTTTTCAGTTAGAAAATTTTTTACTCTCC
>JAGFNQ010006332.1:50800-132343 GCA_024364735.1 Boesenbergia rotunda | reverse complement strand
CGTCGACCAGGGCGCCCCCAGGAGTGCTATAAAAGGGGCTCGAGCCCTCTACTTCCAACACACTTCCAACTTCGAATCTGTTCATTCCGACTGACGACAACGCGCTAAAGACGAGGCTCTGCGACCGGGAGGCTCCAGGAGGAAGTGCGCGGCACTTCGGAGGTCCAGATCGGCCGAACTTCACACCTTGTGTTGGTTTGCAATTAATTACAGTATTTATTTTTCCATATTATTGCTTGTAATATTGCACTGTAAGTCGGGTTTCTCCGCCTCCGAAAATTCAGGAAAGGAGACTATTAGTGACTCAACGCCGAGTACATAGGCCTTGGACGTACTGACCCTGGGGGTTGGGAACCAAGTAAATAAACCTGCTGTGTCCACTGTGTATTGCTTTTTTATTTTATTTTTATGTTTTCCGCTGCGCTACTAATATTCTGAGTCCAGTTTTACGAAAGTCTCACGAAAGTTTTCACGATCGATATTCACCCCCCCCTCTATCGACGGCACCGGTCCTACAAGTGGTATCAGAGCCGAGCCGCTCTTCACCGGACTAACCGCCGACGGAGCAACGACGCCAGGAGTTGAGGGGGAGCCCAGGGGTGAATCAGGTACAATTTTTTAATGTCTAATTTTAAATTGCATATTATTTGTTTCACGTGCAGGGAGAGAGGGCACTATAAAAATCAGTGCCCTACTCGTAAGACTCGGTCTACACCACCGGCGGCGAAGGAGGTACCAGCGCCAGGAGTCCGGAAGAACAAGGAACATGTACAATGCTTCAAATGCGAGAAGTACGGACACTACAAAAACAAGTGTCCGGCGAAGGTACGGAAAATTTATGTTCCGAAAATTTTTCCTGCAATATTTTGTGATAATTTAGTTAATTTTTCTGATAAATTAGAATTACTGCATAATAAAATTAGCCTCTTGTATGATAAGTTAGAAAATAAAGATATGACTAAAATATCAGAAATTAATTGTTTAATTCAAAATATAAATTCAAAATTAATAAAATTAATTCTGATAATTATTCTGATAATAATTCTGATAAAATCAATTCTGATAATATTACTGACAATTTTAATTCAGAAAAAGTTAATCCTAAGGATAACTCCGAATTGAATTTGAAAACCTTAAGGATAATTCTGAGGATAAACATGATTTTATTAAAATTATTCTGAGGATAAACATGATTTAATTGAAAATTATTCTGAGGATAAAAATGATTTTATTCTTGATAATAATTTAATTATAGATAATCCTGAAGACTACTATAAAACCTTAACTAGTGGCCCATTTACTCCACACACTTTGAGGATATTGATTTTGAGGAGGAAATGGAATTTTCTAAGATTAGGGCCATAATTAATGAAAATTACAAAGGATCAAATAAATCAAAATTAATAGAAAAATTCGGAAAGAAAAATAAAAACGAAGAAGAAATTTTCGAAATAATGAAAATGATGAATTTAAACCCACAACTGTTAATTAAACCTTAGTTAAATCTTAATTAATCAGTTAAATCAATTAAATCTTAATTAATTCAATTAAATCTTAATTAAATCAATTAAATCTTAATTAATTCAAAAAAATCTAATTAATTCAGTTAAATCAATTAAATCTTAATTAATTCAATTAAATCTAATTAATAAATAAATTAATAATCAATAAATCTTAATTAATCAATTAATCAATTAAATCTTAATTAATCAAATTAATTCAATTAAATCTTAATTAATCAAATTAATTCAATTAAATCTAATTAATCAAATTAATTCAGTTAAATCTTAATTAATTCAATTAAATCTTAATTAAATCAATTAAATCTTAATTAATTCAAATAAATCTTAATTAATTCAATTAAACTAATCAATTCAATTAAACTTTAATTAATCTAATTAACTTTAATTAATTAATTTAATTCAATTAAACTTCAATTAAATCAATTTAATTCAAATTAACTTTAATTAAATCAATTTAATTCAATTAAACTTCATTAAATCAATTTAATTCAATTAAACTTCAATTAAATCAATTTAATACAATTAAATTCAATTAAATCAATTTAATTCAAATTAACTTCAATTAAATCAATTTAATTCAATTAAACTTCAATTAAATCAATTTAATTCAATTAAATTTCAATTAAATCAATTTAATTCAATTTAACTTCAATTAAATCAACTTAATTCAATTAAACTTCAATTAAATCAATTTAATTCAATTACACTTCAATTAAATGAATTTAATTCAATTAAACTTCAATTAAATCAATTTAATTCAATTAAACTTCAATTAAATCAATTTAATTCAATTAAACCTCAATTAAATCAATTTAATTCAATTAAACTTCAATTAAAGCAACAAATAATTCGAATTAATCCACTTAAAATCAATTAAATTCGATTTAATCCACTTAAATTAAATTCAATTAAATTCAAATAATTCAAATTAATCCACTTAAATTCAATTAAATTCAATTAAATTCAAATAATTCGAATTAATCCACTTAAATTCAATTAAATTCAATTAAATTCAAATAATTCAAATTAATCCACTTAAATTCAATTAAATTCAAATTAATTCAATTAATTCACCTTAATTCAAATTAATTCAATAAATTCACTTTAATTCAATTAATTCAAATTAATTCACTTTTCAATTAAATTCAAATTAACTCAACTTTAATTCAATTAAATTCAAATTAACTCAATTTTAATTCAACTAAATCCAATCTTAAATCACTTAAACCTGAACCAAACTAAAACCTTACCCAAACCGCAACAATTAATTCAATAAAATCAAATATGTCAAAGTGGGTTGACATATTCGCAGGTTCACACGATATGTATCAAATCGAGAATTTGATACATTCTTAGAAACAAAAATAAAATGTCTTGACTTGTTTGACTCATGCATAATTGTCATGCCATGCATTTGCTATTTTCCTTTAAAATATATGACATGTCATTCATATTTAATTTTTATGCATAATTTAGAAAGGTCATAAGAAAAAGATAATTGAAATTTGGCAACATAGTATTGGGAGGAGGTGAGATGATAGTACGTTGGGGAAACCAACTCTAATAAGATCAAGTCTACTTGGTCTCTTTAGACTGGTGAAACCAGCCGAAGCTACCGATCCAAGACCCAAGCTAGTTAGACCAGAAAATGACCTAATTTAATTTGAAAATGAAATTTCATTAAAAGGCTTTGTCAAGGAAAGGGTGGATGATCCCATAAGGCTACGGCCAAAGAAGGCCTAGTGCCTCGCCAAGACCTGGAAGCCAATTTCTGAAATTCAAATTCAAATTATCTTTTGTCAAATTCGAATCTAACACAAATTTCAATTAAATCTTAGATTTAATAATGGAAAATGATTCAAGCATCTCACAATACACCTATAAGGCAATCATGCTTGTTGTATTGATACATCTAAAATGGGTGAGATGTTAAGGACTAATGAATTGAAAAATATTTTTCAAAATTGTTTTTCAAAATTGTTAGAATATTTTCCTAAAAATATATTTTTCAAAATAGAGCTTTAACATAATAATGTTTTTATGGAATTCATGCTTGTCTGATTGATTATATATATTACACATTTTTCAAAAAGGTATATTGTTTTCAAAAATTGATTGACTCACGCAATTAGACACAAGCCTCTTAGGACAGCACTAAAGTTCCTTAGGGCACTTAGATAGAGTCAAACGGCATTGATGCAGGGGGAGTGCTTTTCATATTTTTCAAACTGCACTTTAAAAACATTACTATTATTTGAAAATATCTTTTCGAAAATCATGCTTTAATCGTTATCACTTGTGGCTTTTCGAAAAAGATTTTACCTATTGCAAAAATCAAATGTTTACCTGTTCTTTTGATTCTGATAAACCCTAAAGACACAGAGGAAGGTCCACTTCATAATCTAAAAAGGACTCCTAGGATGTGTCAGATTTAGGGGGAGTCTGAGTCAAATTTTTTCAAGTCTTAAACTATTTTTATTATTAGAAAATTCCTTTGATTTGAATCAAACCTTAAGACTCAAAGGAAGAGTACTTGTGGTCAACAAGCTTCCCAGGACTGAGTCAAGTTTAGGGGGAGGTCAAATTAAAAGAATTATTCAATTACATGCTTTTAAAATACTAAAAATCTATGTTTTTCAAAATACCACTTGTTAAAATTTGTGTGACTTATGAAATGATTTTGAAATAATAGTTACTTAGGTTGGAAAATTCCCAGGACACTTAGGAAATGTCCTTGTGGTCAACAAGGTTTCCTAGGATAGTGTCAGACTGGAAAATAGACCAAGTTAAGTAAAATATTAGATCTTCAAAATTCACACAGTTTTTCAGCACATACTTTGTGAAATATTATCATTTTTCTTAAAAATTTATAATAATATTTACTTGTTTGAAAACTTTCCAGGACACTTAGGAAATGCCTTGTGGTCAACAAGGTTTCCTAGGATGGTGTCAGACTGGAAAAGAAACTCAATCAAGTAAAATATTTTCAAAAAAAAAGTACTTATGTCTTTCAAAACCAATATTCTTAATTTTGAAAAAAAAATATTTTCAAATGTATTGTTAAGTACTTAATTTCTCAAAAAATATACTTATATTTTTTCAAAAAGGGATTTAAATAATCTTTTAAAAGTACTTGCACTCCTTACAAATCATCTTTTCAAAGTACTTATATTTTAAACCTAGAGCATTTTTCAAATTTATGCAATTTTTTTAAAAACAAAATTGCACTAAGTATTTTCAAAACAAAAATTCAAAGTTTTTTATTGTTGATGCAAGTTTTTTTGATGCATGACAAAGGGGGAGAGAGTGCTTAAGTTAGAATTTTTTTCAGTTAGAAAATTTTTTACTCTCCCAAAACCTATACCTTTTAGTTTTTCTATCCAAGGATAGTAATTTAGCCCCTTAAACCAATCTAACTTAAGTTATTGTCAAACATCAAAAAGGGGGAGATTGTTGGTGCAAGTTGCATCAATGATGTTCTCCTTTATGTGTTTTAATGTTTGACAATGTACTTAAGTCAGTAATATGTTGAACAGACAAAGGGGAGCGAAGGAGAAGTAACCTAAGCCTGAGAAAAGTCCTAGTTAAGCTAGGCATGGAAACCCTAAGACCTAGCGAAGGGCTGCTAGGCTCTGGCGAAGGGCTGCCAGAACGAAAAAGACCTAGCGAAGGGCTGCTAGGCTCTGGCGAAGGGTTGCCAGAAAGAAAAGACCTAGCGAAGGGCTGCTAGGCACCTGACGAAGGGCTGTCAGGAAAATAAGTCCTAGCGAAGGGCTGCTAGGCACCTGACGAAGGGTTGTCAGGGGAACAAGTCCTAGCGAAGGGCTGCTGGGCACCTGACGAAGGGCTGTCAGGGAAACAAGACCTAGCGAAGGGCTGCTAGGCACCAAGCGAAGGGATGCTTGGTATCCAAGACCTAGCGAAGGGCGGCTAGGCAAAAGTCCACCCGAAGGACCGGGCGGCAACCGTCTCCTGAAAGGAGTAGGTGAAAGGCGCTTTCTCGGGGGTAAGAGTTTGCGTCGGTTCGACCTAGGATTGCGTGCCAATCCGAAGTCCGAACCAAGTTCGTAGATTAATATTTCATGTATACTTGCTTTGCATATATATATCTTGCAGTACCAAGAGAAGAAGACAAAGCAAGCAAATGAAGAAGGCTTAAAACTGGCTGCCAGGGGCCCCAGTGTTGGGGGCGCCCCCAGCAGCCAGGCACCCCACAGGGGGTGCCCCATCCAGCCAGGGCGCCCCCAGCATGGGGGGCCCCCAGCCAGTGCAGAAGATGTGCACTTGTGTGTGTGTGCAGAACAGGTGTCCGTGAGGGCGCCCGGAAGGTCCGGGGCGCCCTGAATCAAGCCTGTCTTTGCTGTTTCGAGTACGAAACACAGAAAAACCTGTATGGGGGCGCCCGGGATGTCCAGGGCGCCATGGTCAAAGGTTTTATTAGCTGCGGCGAGGTAGGCGCGGGGATAAGGTTTGACCGGGTTTTTCGGGGCGCCCCCGTCGACCAGGGCGCCCCCAGGAGTGCTATAAAAGGGGTCTCGAGCCCTCTACTTCCAACACACTTTCCAACTTCGAATATGTTCATTCTGACTGACGACAACGCGCTAAAGACGAGGCTCTGCGACCGGGAGGCTCCAGGAGGAAGTGCGCGGCACTTCGGAGGTCCAGATTGGCCGAACTTCACACCTTGTGTTTGGTTTGCAATTAATTACAGTATTTATTTTTCCATATTATTGCTTGTAATATTGCACTGTAAGTCGGGTTTCTCCGCCTCCGGAAATTCCGGAAAGGAGACTATTAGTGGACTCAACGCCGACTACATAGGCCTTGGATGTACTGACCCTGGGGGGTTGGGAACCAAGTAAATAAACCTACTGTGTCCACTGTGTATTGCTTTTTTATTTTTATTTTTATGTTTTCCGCTGCGCTACTAATATTCTGAGTCCAGTTTTACGAAAGTCTCACGAAAGTTTTCACGATCGATATTCACCCCCCCTCTATCGACGGCACCGGTCCTACAATGGTTTCAAGCAAATTCATGGTATTGACTATGATGAAACTTTTTCTCCAGTCGCGATGTTCAAGTCCATTAGGATCTTGCTTGCTATTGCAGCATACCACGATTATGAGATCTGGCAGATGGACGTCAAAACTGCGTTTCTGAATGGAAACCTCCTCGAGGAAGTGTACATGACACAACCTGAGGGTTTTGTAGATCCAAAGCATACTGGCAGAGTATGCAAGCTACATAGGGTCATTTATGGTCTAAAGCAAGCTTCTCGGAGCTGGAATCTTCGATTCGATGATGTGATCAAACAGTTTGGTTTCATCAAGAACGAAGATGAACCTTGTGTCTACAAGATGGTTAGTGGGAGCACAGTAGTCTTCCTAGTCTTGTATGTGGATGACATACTACTCATTGGGAACAACATCCCTTCGCTACAGTCTGTGAAGACTTGGTTGGGGACTTGTTTCGCAATGAAGGACTTAGGTGAAGCAGCCTGCATTCTGGGCATAAAGATCTATAGAGATAGATCTAAGAGATTGCTTGGCCTAAGTCAGAGTACATACATTGATACCGTTTTGCAACGGTTTGCCATGCAGAATTCCAAGAAGGGAAATCTGTCAATGTCACATGGCGTGAGTCTTTCGAAGACTCAAGGTCCCTCTTCTAGAGAGGAGAGAGACCGCATGAGCAAGATCCCTTATGCCTCAGCCATAGGATCTATCATGTACGTCATGTTATGTACTCGTCCTGATGTCTCGTATGCTTTGAGCATGACGAGCAGGTACCAGTCAGATCCAGGTGAACGTCACTAGATAGCGGTCAAGAATATCCTTAAGAACTTGAGAAGGACTAAGGAATATTTTTTGATATTTGGAGGCGATGAGCATCTAGTTGTAAAGGGTTACACTGATGCCAGCTTCCAAACAGACCAGGATGATTACAGATCGCAGTCAGGGTTCGTGTTTTGCTTGAATGGCGGAGCTGTGAGCTGGAAGAGTTCGAAGCAGGACACAGTTGCAGATTCTACAACAGAAGCTGAGTATATTGCTGCATCAGAGGCAGCAAAGGAGGCAGTTTGGATCCGCAAGTTCATCACTGAGCTTGGGGTGGTTCCTAGCATATCTGATCCCGTAGAGCTCTATTGTGACAACAATGGAGCTATTGCGCAGGCTAAGGAACCTCGCTCACACCAGCGGACCAAACACATACTACGGTGATTCCATCTCATTCGAGAGATCATCGATCGAGGAGATGTGAAGATTTGCAGAGTACCCACAGAGGCTAACGTCGCAGATCCCTTGACCAAGGCTTTGGCACAGATGAAGCATGATGGTCACACTAGGTCATTGGGTATTAGATACTACAGCGATTGACACTAGTGCTAGTGGGAGATTGTTAGTGAGAGCCCTAGAGCCAATCATATGATGATTAATTTTTGGACTCATTGTATCATATTCTTGTATATATATTTCTTATATATAAAGGCATTTCTTATGGTTATTGTACTTATGTGTATTGGTGCCAAATAACTTAGTATAATAACGTCCTTGAGTAGAAGGTTCTTATCTATATCAATCGATTAGTTGAATCGATAGTGAGATGATATAGAGAACACTACTTTTAATTATTCCTAGTCAAGTATTAACATTCAAGGACAATGTTAATGCATAGAGACTAGCATGTAGGTCAACATGATGACTTGATCTCACAAGTCATGGATATGAGATATCAAGTTGACACATGGGTATACCTTAGGGAATGTATACTGAATGGCCCGCCATGAGAAAGTATCATGGATCGTTATATGAGTGTCATATACTTTCTCATGTGACTATTAGTATGACTATTAGTCCTTAGACCTGAAGTCACCATAGTTCCCTACATAAGGAGTTATGTACTTTGGTTTCGTCAAACGTCACCCGTAACTGGGTGGACTATAAAGGCGATTACTGGGTATATAACAAATTATGCGGAGGGATGTGAGTGATGTAGATGGGATCTATCCCTCCTATATGACGGGAGAGATATCATAGTCTTGATAGAGTGAGATCACTAAGTGCATGGCCATGCCCAAATAAGGCAATATGAGATATTGAGCTTATTTGATTATAGTGAGTCTACTTGGAGTCCAACACACATAGATTGATTGGAGGATGACACGGTCTATGCATCATAGAAGATCAATCTAGATATCAAGGATAGAAGGACGTTGTCACATATTGTGATGGTCACAATTATTAGTCACAATGGTGATGTTGGATCTCGACATTCTTGTAACTTGGGTAGCAATGATGTGTTGCTAGATACCTCTCATTGCTTATGTCCTTAAATAGGTTTAAGGGCATTGCCAACGTTACAAGAACCTATAGGGTCACACACATAGAGCAATAGATGGAGAATAAGTCCATATGATGGACCGAAAGTAATGAAGTCAAAGTTTGACTTTGGCTAAATATGGAAAGTCCATAAAAGGCAAGTTTGACTTGACTCAAATTAGACAACTTGAGTTGGACTCGAGTTTGATCCAAGTGTTGGATGAATCTAATCATGGGAGAATAATGAAGTCAAAGTTTGACTTTGGCTAAATATGGAAAGTCCATAAAAGGCAAGTTTGACTTGACTCAAATTAGACAACTTGAGTTGGACTCGAGTTTGATCCAAGTGTTGGATGAATCTAATCATGGGAGAATAATGAAGTCAAAGTTTGACTTTGGCTAAATATGGAAAGTCCATAAGAGGCAAGTTTGACTTGACTCAAGCCACATCACCTTGACTCGACCAAGTGATGACTTGGCATCATCATCAAGGCTAAGTAACCTCCCCATTTGAATTTTGAATTCAAATAAGGGGGTTATGGAAGGTGGTGGCCGGCCACTTAATGGTCAATAATGGTCATTAAGTGGCCTGCCACTTATACACACAAAATGAGTTTTTCTTGTGTGTGATTGATTTTTCTCCCAATGAGTTTTTGGTTTTGGCTCTCCCTCTCCTCTCTTGTGGCCGAGACCCCAAGCAAGTGCTAGCACACTTTTGGGCTCTCCTCTCCACTCTCTTGCTTGTGTGGATACTTCTAGAGGGTTGCTACTTTGCGTCCTTGAGATCCGACACCAACCGAGGAGCGAGCGGGAATTGCAGGGCACGCATCGAAGGTAGTTTTTCTCTTCTCTAATAGATCTAGGTTGTAGATCGGTTTTGAAGCATGTAAACGAGCACTCGTAAAATTTTGAAATGGTTTTCTTCGCTCGGATCCTTTCTATTGGGGCTTTCGGGGTTTCCGCGACGCGAAAAAGCGGTTTTCGCGGCCCGAAAAACCCTAGAGTCCAGTCACTGGGGGTCTGCCCACGTGGAAGTCGTTGTGGAGGGGAGGAACTCCGTGCCCAAATTTGTTCCAGAAGGAGTTGACGACGATATCCAGTCACCGAGGGTCTGCCCATGTGGAAGTCGCTGTGGAGGGGAGGAACTCCGTGCCCAAATTTGTTCCGGAAGGAGTTGACGACGATGTCCAATCACCGGGGGTTTGCCTACGTGGAAGTCGCTGTGGAGGGGAGGAACTCCGTGCCCTGCGAGATCAACACGAGCGTTAGGGGACACGCTAGAAGGGGTCTGGCAGAGTCCACTCCGACGCTCAAGTCAGTATATTGATGGAGAGTAAAGGTAGCAAGAAAGGAAAAGGTCTCAAGAGTTCAGAGAGTGTAACCCCTTTACCGGAGGGGTTGGACTACCTTTTATACTGATGGCGATAGCCTTGGCGCATTCCCTCGTTTAGTGTCACGTCTCCGTGATTTATGCCACGTCCTCCCCTTCTTCCGGTGGTTACTGGTTAGCCTTTGAAACGGTTTGCGCCGTTACTACGCTTCGACCCGTTGCGATATTTAAGGGTCGTGATGACTCCTTACGACGGGGAAACTTATCCATAGGTCCGTTAAAGAAAAAGGGGGGAGGAGAACCGTTGCTTGAGGTTGAAACTAACTCGGGCTCCGCTACCCCAAGGTGAGCTCGGAGCCTTCTGACTCGGGTGAGCTCGGGCGCTATAATTCCCGAGGGGCTCTAGGGACCCACCTCCTCGGGGGGTCGGGGGATCCTGGGAAGGATCCCAGGAAGGGTCTTTTGTCCATCCTTCTAGGATGTGTTCCCCGAGGGAGGTCATGAGGCTCGGGGAGGAGGGTCATTTCGACCTGAATTATCATGCCGCGCAGCTTCTTCATCCCATGTAACTACCACGGGCTATTCAACCCTATCAGGTATTTAATTTCGTCATCATCTTATTTTATTGTTAAGAAAAGAAATTGATAACAAAAGAACTTAAAATGAGAAAGTATTGCCTCATGGACCATTCTATAGGATTCATCCACGTTGAACGAAAGCAAGAAATAGTAACCCACACAAAAAATATAATCAGAGGTCAAATGTGGTGCTGAAAAACATCCAACGAAACCGTCTAAAAAATCACTACCTTATGTTATTACATCAAACATCAACCTAGTTTAAACCGAGAAAATCTATCCTGCTTCATTGCTAACTCGGATCGAGTTCCAGGTTAGTAAGTTGATGTATGTTCATGGGGAATACGACGTCGGCGCTGCCGCTGAAGGCCTTCTTGGCTAGTATGATGTTCACTGCTGCTGTTGGGTGGAAGGCATCCCAGAACACATACTGATCTCTGTTTGCACATGGAGTTTGGAAGGGTAGGCATGTGATCTGCCCACTGTTTCGTCCGATGCCACAGCAACCGCGATCGATCACACTAAACCCTGACATAATATATATCACAAGTTTTCCCTTCGAATATCAATCAATCTTTGTCTAACCTCTTGTGCTTGATCTACAACGAGAAGCCACTTACCATACTGTTTGGGGTTGGCGAGGATATCCAAGATCATGTGGTAGATATCGACGTATATGAACTTTGCATGAGGCAGATTCACGTTGAGGGTGTCTACCATTGCCTTCACCTTGCTGTCGAAGAGCATCACAAGCTTGTCGACGTCCGGGGAGCAACGACTCGAAGGACTCTCGGCGAGTATGCTAGGGATGCATCCTATCGATCCGACTCCATTGATCACAAACTTCCGAGCTCCAAGGTTGTATATGCTCTGAAAAGACAAACAAAACGTACTTAGATTAACGATGGAGGAACCTTTCTTTTCAACTTAATTAGTTACCGTAAGCTGACGAGTATACTGGTGGACAAGCAGATCAGCAAACTTTTCCCCGTCGTACTGATTCCTAGTGTCGTAATCAGGCATCAGGTAGTTGTTCAAGTAGTCATTGCTCCCCATTCCGACAAAGAAGATGCAGCGAGCAATGGCGTCGTAAACACCATCTGCTCCCAAGCTGCCAGTGATCTGATCGAGGGTGGACTCGAAGTTTTTGATCTGTTGGTCGAACGGTATTCTACCAACCTGCATTTCAGTAACTTAGAAAATGATATATATGTGTGTGTGTGTATGTAAAATCGCAGGGATGAAGGTGAGTGTTCAATTCGACTCACAAAGTTCTGGCCAGTGATGTCCAAAATCCCTGCTGCAGCTGAAGCATAGTTGACCCCATGCAGAGCAGCATCACCAGAAGTTTCAGAGTACGGTGGAACGAGAGGCAGTCCGACAAGGTCAGCTGCAATTGATTTAACAGATGATCATGCATTAATATGATCTTGGTGAGTTTTTATCTTTCAGATATAGCTGATTGTCACCTATTTCGTCCACAATGGTGTAGCCATTGGAGAACCTTCCTGATGGCCCCCCAGCAAAGTCAATGCCATAAGGATAGTAATTAGCCTTGGCAAAGGAGGCGAGACGATTGTTGTTGCCACTGTCGATGAGGGAGTCTCCAAATACGAACATGGCAGGCACCAGCTCCTTCTGCCTGCCACTGGCTGCTTGATCTGCTTCAGATACCAAACGAGTCGAGAAGAAGAGCACCAAAGAGAGCAGGAAATAATGGTTACTGAAGGTGGCCATGGAGATGGAGTTTGAAGAAGTGCATGCATCGGGTACTTTGATATAGGATCGGAGATGGGAAGTTGGCAGATGGAAAATTAGTTAATGTATGGTGCTGTCTTAGCTGTTACCTGCGAGGAATAAATGATCGAGCTGGCTGCAGCGAACACCTGGTTGCACGATTTGAGCTGCTTGCATGCATGAAAGGATAAGGAAGTTTACTAGCTAGCGCTGTGTTCGAAGGAAACAAAAATCTAAGACATGCATCCATAATAATATAAAAAATATATTCGTCTGATAGATCTAAAAACAAAAATATATATACCGCTTTTTATCGAACACGGTGGGTAGTTTTTTGAAATTACCAAATTACATAAGATAATTTAAAAATAACTAAATTACGTATTCATTTCTTTTTATCAAAAATAACTAAATTACATATTCACTTCTCTTTTTATCCACTGCAACAAAAATACTGAACGACAACGGATAATTGTCTTTGTCCTTTAAAATTAGTATAATTGATAATATTGTTAAAAGTATATTAAAATAATAATAACTTTAATCATTGTCTTTGATACCATAAATAATAATTTTGTAATGATTTTGAACTCTTTTAATATCAAAGATAATAATTTCGTAACATTTAAAAATCATTATCTTTGAATGCTTTTGACAAAAAAATCTTGATTAGAAAATATTTTGACAATAGTTAAAAATCGTTGTTTTTGAATTTTTATTCATAATAATTTATAACTGTTATTTTTATTTATTTTTTCAATAGTTAAAAAACTCAAATCATTGTAACACAACCTGCAGACAACATCTATTTACAAAACACAACACCTTCTACAAAATATAATAAGCATATCAACATATATATATATATATATATATATATATATATATATATTGTCAAAAATCGTTGTTTTTGAATTTTTTCATAATAATTTATAACTATTGTTTTTATTCATTTTTTGAATAGTTAAAAAACTCAAATCATTGTAACACAACCTGCAGACAACATCTATTTACAAAACACAACACCTTCTACAAAATATAATAAGCATATCAACATATATATATATAACATTTATGTATAACATCTTTTACAAAATATAATAAGTACATCACCATCTTTTACAATACATAGCAACAATAATTTTTAGTACAACTATTTTTATAATACACAACATCAGCAAAAGTATATTGTACATATAATGTTTACACAACATCTTTTTACAACATATAAGTTACTAAACCTAGCTACATCTTCAATTTCTTGGATGCTCAAACCTATAAGATCGGTGCTGGTTGATAGAGGGGGGGGTGAATATCGACTAGAAAAATTTATCGAAATTTCGTCGAAAAACTCGTCGTTTGTCTTTCTATCAGAATTAGTACGCAGCGGAAATAATAATAAAGAAAAACAAAGGACAAGTGACACACGGGTTTTCGTGGTTCCTAACCCCAGGGTCAGTACGTCCAGGGCCTAAGCACTCAATCGTAAGTCCACTAATGGTCTCCTTTCCGGACTTTCTGGAGGCGGAGAAACCGTCTTACAGTTTGAAGTAAAAACAAGGAATAAGTAAATTTAACTCGTAAATGAAAAGAAAACCAAACGAAAACTGAAGATCCGGCCAATCCGAAAGTCCGAAGTGTTGCGCACTTCTTCTTGGAGCCTCCTTGGTCGCAAAGCTTCGTCTTGAGCACTTTTGCTTCGCATGAAACGCTTTATCGAATGTGAAATTGATGTCCAACAATGAGGGGTTGGCTTCATGAGCGCCTGTAAGCTCTTGGGCGCCTGCCACATGTCGGTCAAACTTCATCCGTTGCACCGAATTCACAGTAGTGATAAAACTGCCTTCCTAGGGGGTTAGTGTTGGGACCGGGTGCATGTCGACAAGGATACGAGTTCATAAAATTCAAAATTTTTACGTGCAGCGGAAGAGTTTGCATAAAATAATTTCCTAAATTATTTTAACTTTGTATCTAGCATGCAACCTTACATTGTGTTGACATAATCATAAAATAAAATTTTGCGAAAAAGTAAACAAATTTACCAAGTACCTCTCGTAACTCGAAGTAAGGGACGAGATCCAACCGTAGCGTCCCTTGGAAGCTCCGCCTCTATTCGCGTCTACGCCGAGTTCTCTTCGGGATGACTTCGCAAAGTCACGAGTTTTGTGCCGACGAGAACTACTAGATTCTCGGAAGGCACGACTAGATGAACAAGAGAGGAAAGATAGGAAACTAACCAACGAAGTAACGGAATCGAATTCCGAGAAGAGAGGAGTCGCTATCCGCTTCTTCTTCTTCGTGTTCGGGTTCTCCTTCTTCTTCTTGAAGCTCTCGGCCTCCACCACCTTGGAAGAAGGTTTGCGCCGGCCCTAAGCCACCAAGTGGGCGCCGGCCCTAGGACTCCAAGAATGGGTGGGCGCCGGCCCTATGGGAAGAGAGGGAGAAGGAGGAGAGGAGAGATTAAGAGAGAGATGGAGAGAATAATTAATCTCTTAATTAGGAATAAGGGCTAGCCTTTGGTTCCTTTATATAGTAGCAACTCCTTTGCTAAGTCTCCCTCTAAACCGAATTAACGGATTTAACGGAATTAGTTATAAGAAATTTATCTTATAAATTTTCTTATTAATTATTCCGTTTAAACCGAGTCTTTATTATAAACTAATTTATAATAAAACTAATTCTTCTTCTCTTTAAATTATGGAATAAATTTTTATAAGAAATTTATAAACTTTCTTATTATGGAAAAATCAATTCATAATTGATTTTATAAAATTAAAATAAACCAATTCATGGATTATTTTAATCTTCCATAAAAGAATACATTTCTATAAATTTTATTTATATAAATTTCTTTATACAAATTTATTCATCCATAATTTATAAAATAAATAGCACTAGATTTATTTTATTAATTAAACCAAAATTAATTGGTTTTCTCCTCTTATTTGGCCGGCCACCAAAGGGGGTTTTGACACCCTCTTTGGCCGGCCAAACCAACCCGAACCGCCGCGAATTAAACTCATTTAATTCGCCCAAAAAGCCTTCAAAAGACTTAGCCATTTTTAGCTTCCATTGCGCCTCTGACTAACTCAGATTCGACTTATTTCTCTTGATCGGAAAATCTAATTTTCAACTCGTTTTAAATCCCTCGGATTACTCGTAGTGCGTGTGACTAAATAGGCTTTCGATTTATGTTGGCCGTCTATAATTTAACTAATTATAGAACGATCATGAGTGACACCTAGTAGTACATCATGATCCCCAATTAATCGAAAGATCAACGGTTTGACCTCAGAAGAAATTATTCTGAAACCCTTCAGCAGCTCTAATGAATCGTGCCTCATTCTCTTCACCACCTTATACCCACTTGGTTCAGGACACGGTCAATGGTGTCAGTCCCCACTAGGCTGACTACGTCACACCTAGCCCAAGTAGTGTCTTTCTCGTCCTTTGGATTTCTAATTACTCTCATGTATTTAAGAGACTCGCACTCTTAACATGATATGCTCTGGCCAGAGGCTTTGAGTAACAATCCGACGATAGGCCTGGGTATACATCTCCTCGCAAGGAGTGGTGAATCCTTTGTAGGCTGTTCAAACATCTTCGAGCACTTCGGCTTATACCCGATCATCCTGGGTCCACACCTCCTTGGAGATGCTTGCTTAAGATGTCAAAGTATAAGTCTCCATGACCAAGATGACTTGAACACCGCAAGTCAAAGGAACATCGCACTTAAGCCACAGTAAGATCTTCATTGACATATCTATATGTAGATTCTCATATGAAGTCTTACAGCTAGTCACTCCAATGAACTAGTTCCCTTAACTAGTATCCATGTTTATCTCCGGACATCCCAATGTCACCAGCCAGTGAGAATCAGCTAATTAGAGAATAACCCATGCTAGTCTCAACAGAATTGATAATGTCCGTATTTATCAATTCATCGACTAGGGATATTTCCAACACTTCACATTTGCACATTTAGAGATAATCACTAGTTGCGATCCCATCACAAATTCTCTTATGCTGTGAATTGTATGGCGGACATTCAGTAGATGAGTTTAAGATCCCAATCAAATACACAAACATGTATACTCAAATAGTGAATTATCATTTATTGAAATAAATGTTTACAATCATAAGGCGATTGCCTTAGGACACTTCTCTCATATCACTAACAGTTAGGACCTTCCCAGGCGCCTGGGAAGCCACAGGCACCTGGTTTGCTAAGCGCCTGGTAGTGGGCTGCCCAAACAGGGGCGCCCAACATGCCTGGGGCGCCTGATTCAAGCCAGGCGCTCAGGATGTCCTTCCCAGGTGTGTTTTCTCCTGCGTTTGCTTTTCTATCTTGCCTCCAACTCCAGGTACCTGAAAGACAACAAACACAAGACAAACATGCAAATAATCCTAGCCTTAAAGAATGGTTCTGACTTTGGATTTCATCTGAAACCCTAGGTCGAACCGATGCCTAATGTTCCCTTTCCCAGGGAACGCGTCCTCACCTACTCCATACTTGGAGAAGTTACTTTTGCCAACCGGAACCTCCGGTTGGACTTTCGCTCAGCCTCCAAGAACCGGAATCTCGAGATGTTCATCCTCGACTTGTCTCTACTTCTGTTCGATCCCTGCTCGACTAATGCTTTTGCCAATCGGGACCTTCGGTTGGACTTTTGCTCGACCTCCGAGAACTCGGATCTCGAGACGTCCGACCTCGACCCGTCTCTACTTCTGTCCGCCATCCTCGCTCGGCAAAGACTCCGTTGCCCGATCCCCAACCAGGACTTAGTGCTCAGTCCCCCAGACCAAGGCTTCATGCCCAGCTTCACTCACCAGGACTTAGTCCACCTAGCTTCACTCACTATGACCTAACTTCACTCACCAGGATTTACTTCACCTAGCTTCACTCACTAGGATTTTCTTCACCTAGCTTCCCTTACTAGGACCCAACTTCACTCACCAGGATTTAGTTCACCTAGCTTCACTCACTAGGATTTCTTCCACCTAGCTTCCCTTGCTAGGACTCAACTTCACTCACCAGGATTTCTTTCACCAAAATCACTCCTTTGCTAGTTATCATGATCCTGACTAGTGTTGGAGCAATCGACCCTAAGATAGTCCGGAGTGACCATGGGTTTTGATGTTTGGGCAAAGGGTTTAAGTTAGGTTTACCCTGTGTATTTGATATGTGTATGTTGAGTGTACAGGATTGTACAGGTACACATATGGACTTGACTGGACGGCTCAGTACGGTGAAGGATGGCATGGAGGCCAGCTGGAGGTTGGTGTGCGCATCTGAGGGACCATGGAGTGCAGGTACGATGAGCTGATGGGCGCGGACTTCGAGGCGTACGCGAAGGGTGGCATGGAGGCAAGCTGGAGGCTTGCGTGCGCATCCGAGGGACGAGGGCCGAAGACGAAGAGGGCGCGAAGGCAACAGTCGAGACTGCGGAGGAGGAGTCAGTCGAGTCATAAGGGTACGAGTGCTGTGTGAATGTACTCGGGAAGTCCTAGGGGTCAAGTATTGAGTGAAATGTACTCAGGGAGGCTAAATCCTAGGCTGGTAGGCAGGGCAGTCGACTGGCCCGAAGGCAGTCGACTGCTAGAACATACAGAGAATCGGGTCGACCCAAGGAGGGTCGACCAGTCGACTGCCAGTCGACTGGAATTGGTTCCAGTCGACTGACTCCAGTCGACTGGTCCTGTACCAGTCGACTGGTGAAGTCTGGAAACAGCTAAGAATTCGAACGTTGGGGTGTAACGGTCGGATTTTAGTGGTACCAGTCGACTGGCCCTGGGGCAGTCGACTGGTGGCGTGGTTTTTAGCCCGAGTCCTATTTAAAGGGACTCGTTTTGGGGCTAGGTTTTTTGGCGAATCTTGCTTGGAAAAAGCTTGATAGTAGCCTTGTGTGCTCAGGTGTTTGTAGAGGATTGTGGAGAGGTTTCTCCACCCACAAGGAGCTACACGAGATAGCCGGAGAGCGTCCGGGGAGCGATCCGCCGAAGGATCAAGGGATCGTCCACCTCACGGACTGTCGTGGAGTAGGAGCTTCATCTCCGAACCACGTAAATCTTCTTGTTAGCATTGTTTATTATTTTATTATTGTTTCCGCTGTGCAACTAACAACGTAGGTACAAGAAGATTAGACGATTTGCTATTCACCCCCCTCTAGCTAGGGCAAAGATCCCAACAAGTGGTACCAGAGCAAGGATCGCTCTTGATCGGACTAACCGCCGAGGGAGCACACGCTAGAGGAGAAGAGGAGATGGAAGATAAGTTGGGGGACAACATCTACACTCCGCCGCCATACGACAATGAAGACTTTGATTATTGGCGGGCAAGAATGGAAGATTGGCTTAGCATGGAGTGGGAGTGTAGGATGATGATAGAAGAGCCCTTTGAGGTTCCAAAGGACAAGCACGGAAAGAATCTTCGTCCTCGATATTGGAATCAAGAACAACAAAATGAGTCCAAGGCAAATGAAAAGGTAATTGCAATTTTAGTGAATATGTTGCCTAAAAATATTTTGAGTTGTGTAGGTGAATACCAAAATGCCTATGAGTTATGGACCAAGTTGATAGAATATCATAATAATCCTACACAAGCTCAAGTAGTGGAAGAACCCGAGGAAGTGAGCTCAATAGCTCAAGAAGAGGAAAATGAAGAAAAGGAAAAAGAAATGGGATTGTTACTATCCAAGGAGGAAGAGGTGTCCACATCCTCAAGTGAGGTAGAGGAATTGAGTGAGAGATCATCAACCTCATCAAGAGAAGAAGAGGAGGTATCAAGCTCAAGAATTGAGGGGAAGGAGAGACCCTCTTCAATTCCGGATCAAGAGGAAGCTTCCACCTCTCCCAAGGTTGAAGAAGTAGTCAACCTAGCCTCCACCTCCACCAAAGCAAGCAACAAAGATCACATCATATGCTTCGGTTGCAACAAGAAGGGGCACTACAAGGACAAGTGCCCAATAGGTAAAAAGGAGGTAAAATCTAAACCTAATTTAAGTTCCTTTATATCTAACAAGGATTGTAGGAATGGAGGAGTCCAAGAAAGGAGGAAGAGAATTATATGCTTTACATGTGGAGAGATGGGGCACTTTCACACCAAGTGTCCTAGAAAAGGTGAGCTAAAGAAGATGGAGCATCTTAGGAGATGGGAGAAAGAAGAAAGAAAGAAGAAACAAAAATCACATCAAGGGAGAACTTCAAGGGTAAGGGAGGTAATTCCTAACCCTAGGGTAAAATGCAATTCAATTTCAAGTTCTTCCTTACATTTTAGAAATAATGAAAATTGCCCATCCATGCATGATAGAATTAATGAGAAATGTTTAATGGTGCATAATTTTGGATTTAAGTATGATGATAGGAATAGGGATAACAAGGTAGATCATAATTCTAGAAAGAGCATGCATCATGATAGACCTACGACTTATGCACCTAAGGATCAAGGGATTAACCCCAAGAAGGGGAGACACATGCCTAGAAAGAATGGTAGGTCTAGAAATGTCCAAGGTGGACACGTGGACACTAAGGTCAAGAAATTAGAAAAGAAAAATCAAGCCTTGAGGGCAAGGCTTGATACATTAGAAAAGACTCTAGAAAGATTCAAGGTTGGATCTAAGGGCCTAGACCTAGTATTGAGTAGCCTAAAACCTAACTATGATAGATCGGGTTTGGGCTACCAAGCTAAGACCTCCAAGGCCAACAAAGAGAAATGTGCTGGTAAAGCACATAAATATGGCAAGGAGGGTAAGTCCAAAGATGGCAAGGGGGTGTCATCCAAAGGGAAAGAAAAGGGATTAACCAAGGACAAGGTGCCCAAGGTTAAAGAGGTCAATTTTGTAGGCCAAGAGTCACCGGTGGCACACCGGTGTGGCCTAGTGTGGATTGAGTCACCTAGGGAGGTGGCTAGGGCTAAGAGCTCAAGGGGGAGCTCTAGGAGCCTTTGGGGTCCATGGTAGATGGATCTCAAAAGGTTCTCCCTTAGGAAACTAGGTGAAATGTGCCAAAAAGGATTGGAAGACTTGGGTAAGTCTTAATCCTAGATTTTGGCACATCAAAAGGTGAATTTTAGGGAGAAAATGTGAAAATAGGGCTATAATTGACAAAATTAAGGTTTAATGGTGGAATACCATGTAACTCAATAATAAAAATGAGTTATGATCAAGGAGAAGAGAATGCATTGAAGAGAAGTGAGAATTAGAACTTCTAGGATGAGATTATTTGATACACTTTGGAAGAAGTAGAGTTTTGTGCCAATCTTGAGATCCGGAGTACATTTATTTGGAAACGTATTTTTCCCAAGTAGATGTTGGTTTCACAAATCTCCCCACAAAATTTCAGATTTTTTGGAGATTTGTAAAATTTTTAGGACATTTCTGAATTTCGGCCTGAAAACCTGAAAATCAGGTACCAGTCGACTGGTGGCAGGCGACTAGCAGTAGACTGGGAGGTCGACCAGGATCTCTGTACGCAGAAAAATTGAAGGGCAGTCGACTGGGAATACCCCAAGTCGACTGGAGACAGTCGACTGGGACCATCCCAGTCGACTGGTCTCAGGCCCAGAAACTCTCTGTTTAGCAGGCAGTCAACTGCCCATTTTGGGCAGTCAACTGATCAATGAGAGTAAGCATGAAAAAGGGCATTTTTGACCATAAAAATTCCAGGATTGATCATTGGATATGATTTAGGAATAGAATTCTCGGTTATAATTTTATAATCCTTAGAAGAAGTGTTATCTCATGACTTTATATGGATTGAAAACCAAGGAAATTGATAAGTCTCCCTAGGAATCTAAGGTCAAAAAGGGAGTTTGAGGACAATTCCATGTGTCAAATTAAGATGGGTAGATGTGACAAACACATGGAATTAGAAAGGAAGTTGGAAATTGATACTTAATGAAAAATCCTTAAGAAGCTTAGAATTGTACCAAATGTCAAGCACACTTGATATTTCCATGATATCATATTTTTCTAGGATAAGGGTATATCCTAGCAAGTGTGCTTGCAAACCTTAGAGTTTTTTTTGTGGTTTGAGAGAGTGGTTTGAGTTCGTTTTGGCACTAAGGGAAAGGGTGCTTGGGAGCAAGCCTTAATAGTGTCCAAAAGGGGAAGAACTCGGATGTTGGGTGGGGATAACTCAACATGGTGTTAGGAGGTTAAGTTGGGTAGAACTTAACCCTTTGAAAATGAAAATTAGGAGAAGGCATGGGTTAAGGGGGAGGTTGTCTCCTATTTGCCTTAATTTTCATAAGAAAATTTTTGGGTTTTGTATCAAACTTGGGAATGGGAATAGATACATGGTGAAATGTATTTTTCCCAAGTAGGTATGGGTACCACAATGTTCTCCACGAAATTTGGGAATTTTTGGAGATTTGTGGAATTTCTGGCGCGTTTCTGAAATTCGGCCAGAAAACTGATTATCAGAGTATCAGTCGACTGCCCTGGGGGCAGTCGACTGGTCAGGGCTGAGTTTTGTATCAGCAGCTGGTTTGGGGTCCAATTGATAAGAAACATGTGTATGGGGGGTCTAGTACACTATGTTTATGATGATTGGGGATTAAAAGAATTGATAATTGGGATATTATTAGGGTTCTTTTGATGTATGGCAAAGGGGGAGAGATGTTGGGTTTAAGTGGGAAACCAAACATACCTTTGCTAGAAACCCTAGTTTTAGGGGGAGTTGAGATTAAGGAGGAGCATGGTTGCTTCATTCGTGGCGTAAGGGGAACCTTGGAGAGGAGGTTCTTAAAAAGCCTTTGTAAGTCCAGTATAAGGGGGAGCTTGGGAGAAGCTTTAAAAAGCCCGGTTTGTTAGAAAATCCTAACTTGGGAAGTTAGGAGTGGAAAATTCCTAACTCGGAGGGTTAGGTGTAGGATACCTTGGGTTAGGATCCATACTTGCATTGCATATACATTTATTTAGCATGGTTTTTGCTATTGACTACTATCTTGCTTTCCCTAACTTAAACGGATTGCCAAACATCAAAAAGGGGGAGATTGTTGGAGCAATCGACCCTAAGATGGTCCGGAGTGACCATGGGTTTTGATGTTTGGGCAAAGGGTTTAAGTTAGGTTTACCCTGTGTATTTGATATGTGTATGTTGAGTGTACAGGATTGTACAGGTACACATATGGACTTGACTGGACGGCTCAGTACGGTGAAGGATGGCATGGAGGCCAGCTGGAGGTTGGTGTGCGCATCTGAGGGACCATGGAGTGCAGGTACGATGAGCTGATGGGCGCGGACTTCGAGGCGTACGCGAAGGGTGGCATGGAGGCAAGCTGGAGGCTTGCGTGCGCATCCGAGGGACGAGGGCCGAAGACGAAGAGGGCGCGAAGGCAACAGTCGAGACTGCGGAGGAGGAGTCAGTCGAGTCATAAGGGTACGAGTGCTGTGTGAATGTACTCGGGAAGTCCTAGGGGTCAAGTGTTGAGTGAAATGTACTCAGGGAGGCTAAATCCTAGGCTGGTAGGCAGGGCAGTCGACTGGCCCGAAGGCAGTCGACTGCTAGAACACACAGAGAATCGGGTCGACCCAAGGAGGGTCGACCAGTCGACTGCCAGTCGACTGGAATTGGTTCCAGTCGACTGACTCCAGTCGACTGGTCCTGTACCAGTCGACTGGTGAAGTCTGGAGACAGCTAAGAATTCGAACGTTGGGTGTAACGGTCGGATTTTAGTGGTACCAGTCGACTGGCCCTGGGGCAGTCGACTGGTGGCGTGGTTTTTAGCCCGAGTCCTATTTAAAGGGACTCGTTTTGGGGCTAGGTTTTTTGGCGAATCTTGCTTGGAAAAAGCTTGATAGTAGCCTTGTGTGCTCAGGTGTTTGTAGAGGATTGTGGAGAGGTTTCTCCACCCACAAGGAGCTACACGAGATAGCCGGAGAGCGTCCGGGGAGCGATCCGCCGAAGGATCAAGGGATCGTCCACCTCACGGACTGTCGTGGAGTAGGAGCTTCATCTCCGAACCACGTAAATCTTCTTGTTAGCATTGTTTATTGTTTTATTATTGTTTCCGCTGTGCAACTAACAACGTAGGTACAAGAAGATTAGACGATTTGCTATTCACCCCCCTTCTAGCTAGGGCAAAGATCCCAACAACTAGAACTCCTCCAATCATCAGGTAAATATAATCTCAGACCTCAATTCCGGTGTGGTTTAATCCCTTGGTCAAACTGTCATGCCCCCAGAGGCACATGTTTACTCGAAAATAGGGCAGCATCTCCCCTGTACGGCGGACAAGTTGGAGCATATATACATACATCATCACCAAATAAAAGATGACTCAGCCATCATAACTGTAATATAAAAACACAATCACGCAGTTAATATCAACATAAGAGAACAGGTGGCTCAGCCACCTTAAACGTGAAAGAAAAAACCACAACTCAAAAAGAGAACTCAAATGTCTCTGTAATAATAACAAAATCAGTCCGAATACCTGATAAACAAATACAATGCGAATACTCATCAAGTATCGAAATAAAAGCAACTAAATCAAATGCTGAAACAACTCAACTCTGGGGACTGGCAACTGGATCCTCTCCTGGCTTCAAGAAACGTAACTACCTACTATCTGAAACAAAAATGGGAGGTAGCAGTGGTGAGTCCGGGCGGACTCTGCGGGTATATGAGTAGACAATAAGCATGACATAATAAAGGATAACTAATTAGAGAATCCAACAGGATACAGTCCATAAGGAATATCGAAACCTAAACATGCATAACATGTATAGAACAACAGGTTATAAAAATCGAATAACAACTAAACAGGTGTAAAACAACGCAATAACAATATAACCAAGAAATACATGCATGTCAATCAAGTGCAATAACCATAGCTCATATAAATGCAACAATCACAGGAAAATGCATAAAACGAAATACGTATGTACATGATGCAATGACATGTGTCACCCCTGACGCCAGTCAAGCCGCCAACACATCTCATCTGTGTAACCGAGTGGGTAGGGCTGTGACAACTGTACGCACTCCAACAACAAATACCACAGAAGGCGTGGTTGAGTGGACAGGATGCTGAGGAGTCCACACTCCAGACCCCGGTACATAGGGGGAGCTATTAATAGCTACAATATCCCTCGAAAAAAAACAACGTGAGGGTGTCACTGTTTGCCTATAGCTGCAACATGTGTGGCATAATAGGACAGATGCTCGCACTCTAGCAACTACCACGAGAACAAGTGGTTGAGTGAATCGAGCAACAAAATGACTAACGACGGCTTAACCATATGGAAGCCCAACAGTCGTTAGTATGCAACGTGCACATATGATGCATGCTATAAGATGCACGAACAACTGGAGAAACAACGATGCAACAAAATCCATCAAGTAACAACGATGCATCAATACACAAACTAGAAATCGAAAACCAACGGTTATGCGCTTACACTACTAGGTAGGATATTTCTAATGCCAAATAAACCTATCTGTGTTTAATGGACTTCTAAGTACTCGCGTACAAGCGGCACTTTACAGAACAGAAACCAATAGAGGACTGTACGATACAAATTTGGAATACTCGAAGATCAACGAAGAATAAGTATCAACGGCGATGTTAAAATAACAAACAATAAGAAATAAGGTCAAGCAACCTACTAGACATAATATAGTCATGCTTTAAGGTAAAATGAACTACTCAAGTACAAAGGAGAAGTACCCGCCTTTATTATAGAAGTTTGTGAACGAAGGGAACCTTCCACAATCAACCAAACGAATCCAAAGTCAAGGTCCTGTATATATGATAAGGTTTAGCTAATTATAAAATTAACAAATTAGCTAATCAAAATACTAAACACCATTAGAACAAATCCTAATTACAACATCTATTTAAATAACTCACAATTTACAACGGTTCCCTTCTTAACCTAATTCATCCAATATTATATCCAAATCAAATAAACTCTATAATCTACAGTTCACAACAACTTCCCTCAAGTTTAGCCTTGTTCAAGAAGAACTTGACAATAAACCCATCCACAACCAAAGTGAAACTCATGACAGATTAAGAAGGTAAACTTATAGCTTCCCAAACAAGACATCTACAAAATCACATAATCCAAAATCAAAACTTACTCTAACCAATTCGTCATCAACAATTTTTGTGATCTAATCTGATTCATAGAATTGGCCAACCAAGACTAACTCTCAAAATAGGATAAAACTATAATTCAAGATCAGATGCACAAATCGAACAACCAATCTAAATTCCAATAACAAGATCAACACCACCACAAGATAAACAAGACAAAAACCTTATTCCTCTTATCCAAATCGTGAATTAATGAACCAACTCATACATCCGACTAATTAATAGTCTACCATCCCATTATCCCTTATCACCTCAGTTAACTATGTATCATGAATCAACTAAACTCACATAAAACCTCAATTCCACAACACTGCCATGAATCATAAGTTCTCCACCCTAGTAAAACTAACCAGCACACAATACAAATCCCTAATACATTAGTTTCCTTACCCGTGATTGTGCGCCGTCATGGTCAAAGCGGAGAGATCGCCATGAGTCACGAGTGACGACCGGAGAGAACGGATAAAGGTACTAGGGTTTCCGCGAGTACGACGCGACTAAGTGGGCACCGGATCTCTCGAAGGAGGAGAGGAATTAGAAGCCGAAGGAGAAGAGGGGCGGCGTTGGGCTTCGGCGGTTTTGGCGTCGCTCGTTGCGAAGGGGAAGAAAAGGAAGCGGTTCGGGGAAGAGTCGAACAGAATCGGGAGGTAATTTAAGGTTTTATAATGTTTTTTTTGATATTTTACAAATAAGCCCTCCAATTTTCACTATTCACAACTAGGTCCTATATTAAAAAATTACCTTTTTAACCCTTTAAAAATCAGTATTTAACATTCTCCCTTACTAACAAAAATTTAGTCCCCAAATTTAGCCAATAAATCACAACAGATACTAGTTACCCCAACAGGTACTAGTTAACAACAACAAGTATCAACACCTTAGATATAATATAAATACGAAATGCAACTCAACCATATGCACCTCAAGAAAATAGATGAAGATAGCGAGCTCTGATCGTATCCTCGATCTCCCAAGTAGCTTCCTCATCAAAGTGGTGTTGCCAACCATCTTTGACCAACCGAACTGTCTTGTTCCTCAACCGATGCTCCTTGCAGTCCAGAATCAGCATAGGCACCTCCTCATAGGTCACGTCTGGCTGAAGTGTGACCGACATCGCCAATAAAATATGTGTAGGATCTGATACATATTTCCTCAGCATGGAACATAGAACACATCGTATACTCCAGCAAGAGACGACGGTAATACCAGACGATAAGCTACTACTTCAAAATGGTTTTAAGCTCACGCACAACCCAACACATCAAAACCCACTATTATGTGTCTCTAAGAGTTAACTATCGAGCCTGAATTTTTCACACACACAAAACAACGTTAATCTACTTAACAACCCATAACCTACAACATTTTAATGAGCTTAATCTCTTACCATTAGTATCAGGACGTCATTAGCAACTAATTTCTGCCTAGCACTTTAGGAATAACACAAACAATCATATGTTCTTATAACCTTACTATTATTAAACAATAAACTAACACCTTTGAGTATTTCTAATGAAGATCCTTAACACTCTCTCGGCTTAGCTATCTCGCCGCACTCTATAACCACATATAGCTTCACTATGTTAAAACACATTCCCACATCTGCTAATCACTTGATTACCATATTACAGTCCAGACGCTTTGCACATACCATACTTAGAATCATCTACAACAAATTCAATCTTACCACACACTTACTCTAAAGCTGTTTGAAAATCTCGTTTCACTAAACTCATGTCATAACTTATACCAAAACAGATAAAAACTTTTCACTAAAGAACTAATACGATCTAATCTATTCAGCAAGCTTACTAGCTACAAATCACTAAACTATCGACGTGCAACCCGAGACTCCTCACATCACAACTTGCTCAGACAATACATAAGAAACTACTTACCACTACACCCTAGACTAGCTCCACAACTCACCTTCAAAATCTCAACAATCATCTGCTCCACAAACTACTCACACAAACTCATTGTAAACAGATAGCAATCCATTTTATAAGCAATAAAAAGTAAATATTACAAATGATCAATACACGAATCAAGCGCAAACACCATGGTCTAAGCACTCACTACTACTGTATCAATAACGGGAAGAACAATATTCTAAGCAATAGCCCCTGGTTGACTGCACTGCAAATATATTACAACAAAATCGACTAATTCTACAACACATTCACATTCCTCCACACGTAACTCAATGTAATCTCTACATATTAATAAGACTGAACAACTAACTACCCACACTAACATAAATACACAAACACCAAAATGTAATTGCAAAATCTTTTTACTTACCACCACAACGCTCTCTATAACGCAGTTCACAACTACAAAGAATGCAAACCTGATCAAAACTACTGATTCCATAATACAAGCCAGTAAATCTTAGACATGAGTACATTCTCACTTCACTCTTACAAGACTTCACTCTTACAAGACAACCACTCCAACTAAAGATTACAACACTCAACACAAAATTCAACTTAATATGATCACTCCCCAGATTTATCAAACAAGAGTCTTACATAAGACAAATCAACTTTACAACCCTCTCTTAAGAGAATTCACCACACAATCCGAGACCTTTAAGCATTTCACTTTTTCATTTTTTTTTACTATTGCAATTCTTAGGTAGGCATTTCTAACAACCAAACATACAATTCTTTGAGCAGTCCTAGAATTGCATTTAAACCTCTGTAAAGACAAGGAAAAACCTTGAATTGAGAAACACTTCAGCATCCAAGGATCACTAACACACCACAATAATCAGGGGAAAACAACAAGTTACATGGTAATACTATGCTAACTTTAATCACTCTGATATTCTGTATCCATTATTACTGTTTCCTGTGAAGAAAACTCTCAGAGAATTCCAAAATGAGCATCTAACTACATGTAGTTGGTGAAAGACCTGAACTAACTTGACCACATCATACTCTTGGAGGGACATTAACATTAGTTACAAGGCTCATAGTTTATGAGAAAAAAAATGTCGAGAATTTATATAACTTGAGTAATAATGATCCAGTAATCTTGAGACTCATAAAGCAAATCTATAACAAGAATGACATCAGATTCTTTTTCCGACCAAATTGTACATTCTGTTGGTGCAGAATGCACCAAAGTCAAACCTGTGTTTTGATAATGGCAACAGAGGTCAAAAGTTAAGTCTTACTTGTGTTTCTAACAAACTACTCTAGTGTGCAGAGATAAAGTCCTAGCGAAGGACTGCTAGGCAACTGGCGAAGGACTGCTAGTATCCAAGCCCTAGCGAAGAATGACAAGGCTGCCAGTATCCAACCTACGAATGCTAGTGCCAGGCGAGGACAGCTTGACTAATGCGAAGGACTGCTAGGCAACTGGCGAAGGACTGCCAGTTTACAAGACCTGACAAAGGACCGTCAGGCAAAAGTCCAACTAGAGGAACAGTTGGCATCAGGTAAATTCTCCCGAGAGGAGTAGGTGAGGAAGCGTTCCCCGTCGAGGGAACAGTAGGCGTCGGTTTGACCTAGGACTCCATTTTGGAGACCAAAGTCAGAACCAAGACAGCTAAGGCTGTATAAATCTAATAAATTATTATTATTGTGTTTTGGACTAACCTTGGATGCAGGACCGAAGGAATGTGTGTCTGCAGCTCAGAAAGCCTCAAAGGAGAGAGGCAAGGCTGAGTAGGGCGCCCGGAGTGTCCCGGGCGCCCCCAAGGTGCATACAAAACAAGTAAAGAGAAAAAGGGTTCGAATAGCTGCTGGGCCGGGCGCCCCCGTGCTCCCGGGACCTCGCGCTGCTCCTGGGCGCCCCCATGCGTATACCTCGATCCGAAGCCCTCGAAGCAAGCGGATAAAATTTGACCCGGTCAATCCGGGCGCCCCGGTCAAAGCAGATCTAGAGGATCAGACGCGACCGAGACTTTGACGGATCAAAGGCCACGTGGGGGGCGCCCCCGACGTCCCGGGCGCCCCCAGGCCCTATATAAAGGCCCTTCAACCAAGGCTTCAAAAGATCAATTGATTCAACGCTTCTACGCTCTTCTGCTCTCGCGCCTTGCTCCGAAAACTGCCCAAAACTCGAGCCGACGACGTCCCGCTCCTCCGAACAAGTGAACCTACAATCGGACGTCGGTAAAAGAAGAGCATCTTTTTCTTAATTGTTAAAGTTTACTGCACTTACTCTGTATTCAATATTTGTAAACTGTCTTTGCGCCAAATATAGAATTGCCCAAAGTAAACGGTTAACTACCGTGGGCCTTGGAGTAGGAGTCGACACAGGCTCTGAACCAAGTAAATCGACTGTGTCTCTGTGTATTGTTTTTAATTTCCGCTGCGTACCTACTCTTACTCAAATCCGAAAGTTTTCCGATATTCACCCCCCCTCTATCAGTTTTATCGATCCAACACATTCAACAGTTGACAATTAGCAACCTTCCACCGATTTTGTTGTTGTTTGTGGTCATTGGCTTCTTTTTTTAAAGTCATACTATCGACAATGATAATGACCCAATTTCTATAAGAAAGCAATCCACCAAAACATCTCCCATTTCTACTCTCATCAGTTTCAACAGCCTATACCAATGTGACTTATCCAATTCACTAACTGCAACTCATCAAATATATAAATGTCGCTCATGTGCCTCTCCCATGCTACTATCAAGGACAACTTCTTAATAGACCATCAAAATAGAATACGTCACATAGATTCGTCAATCTCGATCCATCTTTAAATATCAATCAAAATTGATTACTTCCAGATCAATAATAAAGTCATCCACAACAAACCAACTTGGCTTATCTCTAATCCATTAATCCAATCATTAGTCACCATACAACCTAATTAATTATTACCACAGTAAATTGACAATCTCACAATCAACTAAGTAACCAATTATTGTCCTGATGAATCCAATAAACTGATTAATCATATCATCCACAAGTGAATCTCCTAAACGATATAAATTATGAAACTTTTTAATCAAACCAATCTACTACAACTAATTCATAATCCCACAAACCATCTTATCAGATTACCAAAATAAATGATTAGGAACCAAATAATGGCACATAAATTGTGACATGAGAGCTTCATCAAATAACTAAAACAAATAACTGACACCTTTCTAAGACCATCTATTGTTTGGGCTTGTAAACCAACAATCTCTGGATAGTGACTACATGTTTGCCATTTGGTCGTAGCGCCACCCTTTGTCAAACATTACACTAGACTTATGTTCATAAGGAACATCCCTAGAATATCCACATCGATTGCAAGATTCAGGGGAGACTTCATACAAATTATTCTCATGATATTAGGAGAGAAGATTTGGGCAAGCTAAATGATGAAAGGAATCTGGTACATAACTGAAGGCAATCCAAGTGAGTGGAAAGAAAAAAGTAAAGAAATAATAAATAAATAAATAAATAAATAAGCAAACGAACATTGTCAACCATCACAAAGGCTTAGTTCATATCATCCAACTAGATAAACTCAATGAACCATTTAAGAAGAAAATCATCTTCATTCACATTCCTTGTAACATCATAACAGAACCATCTTGTCAAGTCTTAGTGGAAATGGCCCACTGTGGTTTATTTGCGTATGCATCAATCTTCATATCGAATTGACAGACAAAGCTCTTGAAAATAGACTAGAAGTATGATAGCTAAGGGCAATAAATCATATCTCTACTCCAACTCATAAGAATGACTTAAACTCTTTAAAACAAAAGCACAACGTTTGATAGGAGATGTTGCACAAGTTAAAGGATTAATAATGAACTTTACCCTAATGCTCCTTACACACATAGGAATACATGATCATCTACACTACATAAGGCAATTAACTATATTGCCATACTAAGTTGTTTTAAAATTAGAACTCCCATCAATCCGTTGCGGGGATGGACTAAATCTTCCCATGCAAAAAAATGTTTCCTTAATATTAAATCACATATATTTTCTGAGCATTAACCCCAACTTCCAGACCACCTTTTGCTTAACTTTATGACTATTATCATATTCAAACAGAATTTCATAAACAAAATCTCCTCTTCATCTCATACCAATATCCACCTGAGCTCTATTACTTCCGTTAACATAAGCAACCAAGATATATATATAGTTTAATTACATGCAGACACTAAGATGCACTCCCCAACCTACTGAAAGTTTCCTCACGTCCATGGGTGTTTGACTGAATTCATTTTCCTCAAAGTTGCATTCCCACTGTCAGTGAATATACAATTATCACCTATGAAAATGGTATTTTCCTTCCAACATTCTTAATAGTTAACATCAAGTCTAATAATAAATTCATCTCACATCTTGAGAAAATAGACAACTAAACCTGTGAATTGCGTACTATGTAAAGCATATGAAAAATGTTTGTGTATACATAGGACAACTTCTCAAACACTGATTTGCATTGAAGAACTGATCTCTGCTAGATTTCACAATTGATGAATGCGCGATGAGTGAAAAATAAATTCATGCATAGCTTGATATCCAACTCCATCTTCTTCACATCATTGTGACCATATATCCAAATCTACATTCGAGGTTATCTAATTAGGTATGAGCATGTCCATAGTCAGAACCTCCTATGGGATACAAAATCTTTTATCTCTATTGACAGAGATGCTAAACATCCTATGCTATCCAACTAAGTTAGAAAAAGTCTAACCATAGACAAGATAATCATTAGAGATATACCTTACTTCCTTGTTGCCGAGACAGATCTTGTCGCTGCCAAGTCCCAAAACGCAACCATACCGAACTATGTCAAGAAAATGACTCCGCGAAAATACAACCAAATCCGTAAAATACCGATAGACCTCGAAAAACAACTTCGTCAACCCACAGACACCAAAACATCGCAAACCTTGCTTTGATACCAAAAATTGTCACGCCCCCAGAGGCACATGCTTACTCAAAAATCGGGCAGCATCTCCCATGTACGACGAACAAGTTGGAGTATATATACATACAACATCACCAAATAAAAGATGACTCAGCCATCATAACTGTAATATAAAAATACAACCACACAGTTAATATCAACATAAGGAACAGGTGGCTCAGCCACCTTAAACGTGAAAGAAAAAAACCACAACTCAAAAAGAGAACTCAAATGTCTCTGTAATAATAACAAAATCAGTCCGAATACCTGATAAACAAATACAATGCGAAAACTCACCAAGTACCGAAATAAAAACAACTAAATCAAATGCGGAAACAACTCAACTCTGGGGACTGGCAACTGGATCCTCTCCTGGCTCCAAGAAACGTAACTACCTGCTACTTGAAATAAAAATGGGAGGTAGCGGTGGTGAGTCTGGGCGGACTCTGTGAGTATATGAGTAAACAATAAGCATGACATAATAAAGGATAACTAAGTAGAGAATCCAACAAGGTACAGTCCATAAGGAATATCGAAACCTAAACATGCATAACATGTATAGAACAACAGGTAATAAAAACTGAATAACAACTAAATGTTGATGCAGTCTGACCCTGATTGTTGTTTTGGTGTTTGACACGGATTTAAGTTTGATTCAAGTTTGGTTGAATTTGGATTAAGTCCAGGTGGATCGGAAGATCGCACGCTGGCATGTGAAAAGTCCTAGCTTGGAGGGCTAGGTGTGAAAAGTCCTAACTTGGAGGGTTAGGTGAGAAAATTCCTAACTTGGAGGGTTAGGTGGGAAAAAGTCCTAACTCGAAGGGTTAGGTGATTGAAATCCTGGTGAGTGAAGCCGGGTCCTAGTGAGTGAAGCCAGGTGATGGAAATCCCAGTGAGTGAAGTCGGGTCCTGGTGAGTGAAGCCCGGTGATGGAAATCCTAGTGAGTGAAGCTAGGTTGAAATCCCGGTGAGTGAAGCCGGGTCCCGGTGAGTAAAGCCAGGTGACCGAAACCCTGGTGAGTGAAGCCAGGTCCTAGTGAGTGAAGCTAGGTTGAAGTCTCGGTGAGTGAAACTGGGCATGGAGTCTTGGTCCGGGGGACTGAGCACGAGTCAGAGAAGGCTGGGAGCCCGTTCTCTTGACTTGGAGTGGATTTGACCTTGCCTGGATCGGTCTGGTGACCGATCAGGGAAGTTGGCACGGTGTTCCCTCGTGGACCGGTCTGGTGACCGATCCAACTATGTCCGATCGGTCTGGTGACCGATCAGGGAGAGAAGACAGAAACTTGGGTTGGCTTCTGTTCGACTCCTGATCGGTCTGGTGACCGCTCTGGAACACTGTTCAGATCGTTCTGGTGAACGATCAAATGTCGCGAGCTCCTCTCTATGTTCGATCAGGTTGGATCCTGATTGGTCAGGAAGTTCCCTGATCGGTCCCCAGACCGATCAGGCCACAACCTGATCGGTCTGGTGACCGATCAGGGGGAGTTGGCTGCGAAAGCTGGGAATCCCATCAACCATGTGGATCGGCCCGGTGACCGATCCTGATCTGCCACGATTTCCCAGTTTCCTACTGTGGACCGATCAGGCTGGAGCATGATCGGTCAAGGGTGACTCTGATCGGTCTGGTGACCGATCAGGGTTCACTCTGATTACTGTCAGACGCTCTGATCGCGTCTGTTTTCTCTGCGCTTTTTCTGATACACTGCCGATTCTTTGTGATATGCTTTGCTAAGCCTCTGTTGAAGTGTGCAGGTGATAGCAGGTGATTCAAACACTCAAGGAGGGTCAATGGGAGACTTTTCGTTGAGCAGGTTTGGCTGTTTCTCCTTCTCAGGTTTCAACGGCAACTGGCGCAGCTGGCGACTGACGGAGGCTTAGTTGGAGAGGTGGTCTTCAGTGGACTGAGTGCTCAGGGAGGTCAGTGGGTTTAGGCTGGCTCAGTGGATGCTGATGAAGCTTGAGATGGTGAGAGGAAGCTTAAGACAAAGCTGGAAGCAGAGGAGCGAGGGGACGAACAGACAGACACTTGATGAGTTTGGCTGGGCTGTGTCGAGAGCTCTCTGTTGCTTTTGTGCTTATGTGTTCTTGTTGCATTCCTGTGAGATCTGTGTGAGCGTTCCTTTTTGTGTGATCTCTTGTACTCAAGTTCAATCATCCGTGAGATCTGTGGAGAGGTTTCTCCACCGAGAAGGAGGCTCTATCTTATCCGGTGTTCACCGGGGCTTGATCTGCCGACGATCAAGGGATCTCCCACCTTAAGGGCACGCCAAGGAGTAGAGGCAAGTTATCCCCGAACCTTGTAAACGATCTTTGTTAGCGTTTTGGTTTGTCTTTAGTTTCTGCACTTTATTTTTGCTGTTATACTTTGTATTTCTTCTGCTGCGACTAATCTTCAAGTGCAGAAGTTCAGAAGTGAAAGATTTAGTGTCTGGCTATATTCACCCCCCCTTCTCTAGCCATCCACGACCCAACAAGTGGTATCAGAGCTTGAGGCTCTACTTCAACGACTTAACATCCGAGAGCTAACAAAGATGGCCATGGGAAGAGAAGGGTTTAGCACCAGCCGACCTCCACTCTTCGACAATGCTGATTTTCCATATTAGAGGTCAAAGATGGAGTTTTACCTCAAAACCAACCTCAGCATGTGGTTTGCTGTCAAGGAAGGTTTTTCCACTCCTAAAGATGCTGAGGGAAAAGAGATTGACTTCTCAAGTTGGTCGGCAGATCAAATCCGAAAAAGTGAAGCCGGACTGCCAAGAAGGACCAACTAATCAAGGTTGGTCTCTTCACAAGTGCTAGAGACCTATGGAGCAAGATCATTGAGCTCCATGAAGGAACTCAAGACACCCGGACTGCCAAGAAGGACCTCCTTCTCAGCCAACTCCAAAATCTGTCCATCGAAGAGGATGAAACTGTAAGTATACTCCATGGACGATTCAAAGAGATACTCAACGGTCTCCACTCCATTAATGAGAAGGTAGAGAACCGAGATCTTATAAGGTATGTCCTCAAAGATTTTCCTAGGAACACCTTGTGGTCATCCATGGTGGATGCTTACAAGGTTTCCAAGGATTTATCTTTTGTTAAGTTAGAAGATCTATTTTGTGAAATGGAACTACATGAGATCTCTAACAAAGGTTCAAAAGAGAAAGGTATTGCTTTAGTGGCAGGTGACAATAAGAAGAAGAAGAAGGGGAAGAAGAAGGAGAAGGAAGTCTCTTCATCTTCATCCTCATCCGAATCCGAGGAGGAGGGCAGCTGGTCTTCTTTCTCCGAGATGACCAACTTTGTTAGAAGGATGATGAGGAAGAGCCGGCGCCTCAAGGGTAAAGGTAACCCGAGTGAAGTTAAAATTGATAAGTCTAATGTTACTTATTATGAGTGTAGCAAGAAAGGACATTACAAGGATAAATGTCCAAAGTTAAAGAAGAAGAAGGATAAATCAAAGAAGAAAAAGAAGGCCTTGAGGGCCACATGGGATGAATCGTCCTCTAGTTCATCCGAAGAAGAGAAGGAGGAGAAGCACACTCATCACCGTTCCCTCATGGCCATAGAGGATTCAAATGAAAAGGAGAGTGGAGACGAATCAAGCTCCTCAACAGCGCCTTCATCATCTTCGGATGATGAAGAGATAATCTCTCCCGAGCTAGATAAGTGCTATAGAACTATTGCATGTCTAGCTAGGTTGCTTAAAAAATCCAAGAACAAAGTTAAATTGTTGAAATTGGAAGTAGAAGAATTGAAATCCTCTAGGGTAGAGGATATTAATGATTTTCATGAGAAATCCTCTAAGGATGAGGCAATGGATGACTTGCATGTTAAAAATCTTGAGGATGAAAATAAGAACTTGTTGGGTGAAATTGAAAACCTCAAGAATATTCTTGAGAAATTTTCAACAAGTTCCAAAACCCTAGATATGATCTTAAACTCACAAAAGGCGGCTTACAACAAGGTTGGTTTGGGTTACCAACCTAAAGAACCTAGTGTCATATCTTTAATGTCAAGAACCCAATTTAGAGCACAAAATAATTCTATGGTTCAAAAAGCTAGAAAGAAAATGACTAAGGCATGGGTGCCAAAGTCTTTCATTGAAAGTTCATTAGTGTTGGAACTTGGATGGCTAGAGAGGGGGAGGGGGTGAATGTAGCCAGACACTTAAAGTTTAGCTCTTTTCAAACTTTCCTGCACTTAGATGTTTAGTAGCACAACAGAAGCAACAAAACAGAGTATGTAGTAAACTAAACCCTAAGTTGAGCACAAGCACAAGAATGCTAACAAGAGGATTTACAAGGTTCGGGGATAACTTGCCCCTACTCCTTGGCGTGCCCTGAAGGTGGGCGATCCCTTGATCGTCGGCAGATCAAGCCCCGGAAAATTCGGATAGTAAGCAACCTCCTTCTCGGTGGAGTAACCTCTCCACAACGTTTCAAAATGATGAAGTATAAAGTATAGGAAACATAAGAAGGATCTTACTTAGCACTTAGAACCACAAGAACACAAGCAAACTTCTCTGAGCTCCACCCAGCGCTGATCTCACGCAAGACTCTCCTCTTCGTGTCTTCTCGCTGATGGACTTAAGCTTCTTGTTTCTCTTCTCCCAAGTGCCCAAGTAACAGAAGGTTGCTTGCTCAAGATGATGGAACAACATATCGCACAAGCAACACACAAGATGTCGTAAGAACACAAGCTGTGTAGAGAACTTCATTGTTCTGTTGTGGAGACTTCTTCGCCACCAAGCGCTTAAGTCCCTCTACTGATCGCAGGTCACCACCTCACTGCAGCCTCCAGCTGCTCACCTGCCAACGCCAGCTACCACTGAGCTCTCCCTGGACTCCCTGAGCATCCCTCAGCCAAGCTCCTGTCAGCAGCTCCAGTCAGCAGCTCCAGTCAGCAGCTCCAGCCGTTGCAACCTGAAATGGCAAATGGACAAACCTGCTCCAAGGAAAGGCTTCCATTGACTCTCCTTGAGTGTTTAAATCCATCCCTGTCACTTGCACACTTAATTAGAGCATTAGCACAAAATATCAAGCATAGAATCAAGTATCAGAGATTAAGCGCAGAGAATCAGATGTGTTCTGACGCGATCAAAGCTTCTGACAGTGCATTTTGAATTAAAGTGATCGGTCATCGAACCGATCAGAGAGCCTCCTGATCGGTCACCAGACCGATTAGGTTCCATCCTGATCGGTCCCCAACGCTCAATCAGAAATCACGATTTCTCTGGGACTCTCCTGGACCGATCACCAGACTGATCCCAGGTTGTGGATCGATCACCAGACCGATCCACCCCTTTGCCGGGCGATTTCTGAGCTTCGCAGTCCAACCCTCCTGATCAGTCACCAGACCGATCAGGGCATGCTCAGACTGATCAGGCTCCATCCTGATCGGTCATAGTGAGAAACTCGTGACACTTGATCGTTCTCCAAAACGGTCTGAACAGTGTTCCGGATCGGTCACCAAACTGATCAGGAGCAGATCAGTAAGGTTCCTAAAAACGTACTGGATGCTCCCTGATCGGTCACCAGACCGATCAAGAGCAGAGCAGCAGGGGAACTCAACTCACTTGTGAGCTCCCTGATCGGTCACCAGACCGATCAGGAACTGAGCAGTGAGTGAAATGCATACTCCCTGATCGGTCACCAGACCGATCAGTCATCGCTGGATCGGTCACCAGACCGATCCACGAAGGAGCACCGTGCCAACTTCCCTGATCGGTCACCAAACCGATCCAGGGACTCCAACCTAGCCCTCTAAGCTAGGGTTTCATCCAACCTAGCCCTCCAAGCTAGGACCTGACCCTCCAAGCCACGATTTCATCAACCTAGCCCTCCAAGCTAGGACCTGGCCCTCCAAGCCGGGATTTTATCAACCTAGCCCTCCAGGCTAGGACTGGCCCTCCAAGCCGGGATTTCATCAACCTAGCCCTCCAGGCTAGGACCTGACCCTCCAAGCCATGACTTTTTCACACATAACCCTCAAGGTTAGGACTTTTCACACCTAGCGCTCCAAGCTAGGATTTTCCACACCTAATCCTCCAAGTTAGGACTTTTCCACACCTAGCCCTCCAAGCTAGGATTTTTCCCCACCTAACCCTCCAGGTTAGGACTTTTCACACCTAGCCCTCCAAGCTAGGATTTTTCACACCTAACCCTCCAGGTTAGGATTTTCTCACACCTAACCCTTCAGGTTATGACTTTTCAACACCGTGCCTAATCCCCGATCAGGACTTAATCATAATCATAATCATCAACCTAAACTAAAATCAGTGTCAACACCAAAACAACAATTGGGGTCAGACTACATCAACAGTCTCCCCCTTTTGTTGTTTGACAACCCGATTTTAAGTTTAGAGATTTTGAAATCAATTTTCTCAAATTCAAATTTCAGAATCATAGGGGAATCAAGATCCTCCCCTACAACATAGTTATCCCAAACTTAACCAACATCACTCTCCCCCTTTGTCAAACACCGAAAAGGGTGTAGACAAGTTGTTATGTTTAACCATACTCCTCTCAACCCTAGGGGGTTTCCGAAACAACAAAAGATTTGATTGAATTTTGAAAGCATATGAAAACATATGATAAATATAGGGCATGGCAAAACAATCATATGTATCATATGAACATGACATCATAAGCATAATCAGTGCAACGCATAATGAGGCATAACGTCAAATGAATGAAGCATAAGTAAAATCTAGTTAGAGAAGTAAGACATATAACATAGTCTGAAAAATCAAGTTCATCATACAATAAAACCAGACACAAAGTTAGATGCATATCAATGCATCAAAGTCAACACCAAGCCATAACAGGCGAATAGTCAGGACGGACAGATCCGTCAAATCATCAGATACCACAAAGCAGAATCAGAGTACAATCATCCATCGGGGGGGGGGGGGTCATCATGCATAGGGTCATCCATCATGGCATCATGAGGAGCAAAAGACCCTGGTGCAGCACTACCAGAGGGCGTATCTCCCGGAAAGGTGTGCCGGCGCCACTCTTTGTACCACGTCTGCTGCAAAGTACGGACCCCGGAGACATCGGACTCCACCACGGTCAGTCTGCGATCGAAGGAGGGAAAACCCGAGCGGACCTCCTCTCGATAGAGCTCTCGCAAATGAAGATCATGCTGGATCGTCCGATCCGGCTCGGAAATCTACCATCGTAGGTCCGGGTCCGGCTTATAGTCGTAGTCGGCAGTAGCAGCGGGAGCCTCTTGATGTGCAGCATCATCTGCTAGTGCCTGAAAGTGTGGACTCCCAGGTAGATCGCCAAGACCCTCCGTCCTCCAACAGTGCCCATCGTGATCCCGATGATGATGTTGGATTTGGCAACGCCAGTCTGCCAAGTCTGCAATCCTGTCTAACCATGGGCACTGTCCGACCTGTACATCAATCCACGACATAAGCTAGCGGTGATGACGTGACCAAATGCATATAGACAGTGCGTCGGCTCGACTCTCTATATAAGATGGACTGAAAAATGCTCTCCATGATGTCAAAGTCCATGGGCGGTGCATACCAAGAGCATCAGCCATGATAGGACGGATCTCGGTCAAGGCTGAAGTGATAGGCAAGATGCAATTGGTGATATCGAAGAGGATGTAGTCAACAGGACAGACGGAGGGCCCGCAAATAAATCGGCCCAACCGTCCCCAGCTGCGCGGATGCCAAAAAATGCTGAATCCGGGGAACGTCCGCAAAGGAGCCAACAAAGGTTCAGGGAGCTAGGATAGAAGGAATACTAATAGGCGATCGACGCCCACTAAGAAACTCCTCCCAAAATCTCATAAGAGAAATCAAGATTTCTCTTCGACTCGAGTGGGAATCAAAGGCCCCGTTGAGGCCCGAAGATTGTGAAAATCGGCCAGGTCTTTTATCGTCACCAAGGAGGACCTGGGAAGCTTCTACGGTTGTCACAGGTCAGATACTTATTTTCAGTCAGTACGCTATTGCATTATTTGATACTGGGGTAACGCACTCGTTCATTTCTGTGCCATACGCTAAGAAGATAGATATGCCCTCCACTGGTTCTTTTCCCTTTGACGATCTTCTAATGGATTTGAAGAGATGATCATGAAAATAGTTTAAATCGAATGAGCAAGATCGAATTGATCATATGAACATGGTTTAATCAAAGACCCAAGAATTGATCATGGGAAGAATAATCGAGTGAACATAAGGTAAGGCATTGAGCATAAGATTTATCAGTTTAATATAAGATGGGAACAATATTCAAATGTAAGAGAGATTTGATCATATGTAGGTCATGGCACACACAACACACACACCCAAAAGAAAACCCAAGAATAAACTTCACGGTTAGTTCACCACATATTATGATATTTGAAGGAATCAACAAGGTGAGGTAGGGGAAGCTTACTTAGGTGTCATTCTTTTGTCTGTTGAGTTTGAGAGAGATCAACCGGCCAAGTTGCGCAGAGGGGCACACACAAGTGATGCTTCACGAGAAATAAGAGTAGAAGACGAACTCCCAGCAGTGCAAAAGAAGCGCAGGGAGAAGATCGAAGAAACCACGCGCAAGAGGAGAAAATGCAGGAGGAGCTCACGCTGGAAGAGAGGGATCTCACGCGCAAGTTGAGAGTTTCGGCGCTAGGGTTTGGCAATGAGGGGTTTCGGGAGAGTTATAGGTTGGTGGATCGGTCCACCAATCGAAATTTAATGTGATCGAACGGATCACCGTTCGATCTGGAAGTGCCCAGACTGATCAGGCTTCGGCCTGATCGGACTGGCCTGGTCCTGATCGGTCGGGTGACTGATAAGTACCATTTTGTTGATTATTTTAATTACTAAAATTCATGTTTGACCCATGTTTTACTTGCTTAATTGTGATTTTACCCTAGGTTTTAGAACTTCCTCTTATTTTGGACTTAATTGCAAATTTGCACAAAATTGGATTATTTGGCCACTAAATTTTTGATCTATTTTTGTAGGCATGAAAGGTTCATGGACCTAGGGCATATTGGGTCAAACTTGAGTCGGAAGTGACCCGGATCGAGTTATCAAGATTAGGATTAAATCTGGGCCGTCCGATTCAAGAGCGGCTAGATCTGAGCCATCCGGGACCATCTGAAGCAATCCGAGCTAGGGTTAGGGTTGATTAAGCACTCTGATCAAGATCTAAAGGTTTCATCCCAATCAGAGCTAAATCAACCGTTGGATCAAGCTTGGAGGGCTCTAGATCGTGCATTTAAAGATCAGGTTGATCTGGACCATTCGTTGCACATCTGGAGGATCTGAGCTACCACGAGGCAGATCCTGACCCCAGATCATCATCATCAAATTTTGGATCAAATCAGAGCAAGATCATCCATTGGATCTCCTCAAATCAATCTGAGTCATCCAATGTTAATTACTTAAGGAAAATTCCGCCGCAGCTTCTCCTCGTCGCGTCTCCGCCGCATAGTTCAGCTTCCTTCTTTGTCTTCTTCAGTTCTTCAGTAGTTTTTCTTCAATTCAAGGGGCGCGACCACTCAATTCCTCACCTAGATCGAGTGCTAGATCCTTGGGAAGCTGCTGCCGTGAAGTTCCAGCTCCGAATTGGCCAAAATAGAGCCGAGTGAGGGTTTCCTCGGCTCTGCCTTTGATTGCTTCGATTGTGGTTTTGTTCAATCCTTCATCCACCCGAGCAGTTCAGAGGGGTTCCCTGGAGTGTTTGGTTCATCCCCACACCATCCGCGCGATTGGACAAGGCATGATTGAGGGAATTGATTGGGAATTCAGCTTGGCTCAGACTGTGAGCTGGATTGCTTCGCAGAGGTTGTTCTTCCATCGATTTGCTGAGCTTACGGGTTCGAGGCTCACCCTTGCGTGACGAACAAGGAGTACTTGAGCTAGGGAGGATTGAGGCTTAGTTATTTAGCTAATTTCAGTTGTTTGTAGCTGTAATTTCTATTACTGCCATTGTTTCGTTTCTGTCTTTGTTTCAGATTAGTTAACTTAGTTTACTGAATTGTTCCAACTCTAATTAGTGTTTCAATGCTTCAAGTAGTTAGTCAGATTGCTTGTTCAGTGATCAATTGAATTTAATTTAGTTTATTCCTGTTTTTAGCCTGCGTATCAGTTTGTATCAGCTTTTCCCTGTTTTTCAGCTGCGTATCAATTTTCTCTTCTCTGCAATTCATTTTAGTTTCATGCATTCTTCAGTTTATTTCACATTTAGTGTGTTAACTTGGTTGATCTAAGTTTGTTTCACTTTGTAGCTTCATTTCTAAGTTTTGTTCAGCTCGAAATTTCCGCTTACAGTCCTCTTCATCACGTATCAGCCCTCATTCCTGCACATTTTAGCTTAGTTCTGAATTCTTCAAATTATTTCGAATTCAATGAGTTTCTCGTTTTAATACCTGAGATAAAAGACAACATTCGGTTAGCTAATGAGTTGTATTTGAGTTTGTTTAGCATTCAGTCTCATTTATGCATTCTGGTCCAGCTTGTTGAGTGCAATTTTCAGCTTGCATCTTAACTCTAGATCAGCTATGTTTCCGTTTTTTCCTTTCTGCATTGATGTCAAATAATATCAGTTGAATTCAGCTTGTTTCTCTGAACTTAGATTAATGCATTCGAACTCAGTTTACTCCATTTAAGTCTGCAATTGAATTGCTGAATTCCTACACTTGGGCTGAAATCGCATTTCTGCATAAGTGTTTTGTTTCAAGAATTTTAACCATGCAGTTCTGAAGTTCTGTTTCAATCACTGATTTTCTTCACTAAATCACGCAGAGCATTTCATTTATAGCTTCACCTTCCAGCTGCACTGATCAATTCAATTCTGAATTGGCAGTTTACGATGTCTCTATTCAGCAGCAGTTTGGCATAGCAGTTTTTGTAGTCTGCGTATCAAGTTTGCATGTTCTGTCAAGATGAAATTTCAGCACTGATTTGCCTCAAGACTAAACCTATTTTTAATGTATTATTGAGTTTGAAATCATCTCATTCGTATTGGGTTTGTTCTGAATTGTATTTTAAATTCTGTCAAAATCTGTTTTGTCTCACTTGCTTTGCATTAGGGTTGATTTTAATGGAACTTTCCAAGTTGCACATGATCTATAGTGAATTCTTGCAATTGGAATCAGTTTAATTCCTGAATTTCGCAACATTGGATTGTTTGAGTAAGTGGTCCATTGGTTGAATCATTAAGTGCCAACTCCTTGTGTAGCTCCCTTAATTGAGTGGCTTTGCTTTTCATTGCTTTTCCATTTCTATTTAAAACCAAATCCGATTTTATTTGAAACCCGAATTTCACAAACGACACGTAAACACGAGCACGAATCGAACACAACCTCAACTAGTCCCGAGGAAAAATACGACCTGTGGCCCCTTTACTACGTTTTCATATTTTTGATTACAAAAAGAGTTTCCAGCATTTATTCATATTTAAATTTGAGACCCACATTCGTGACAGTCTATTTTGGGTCCATCAGTGACCGATCAGGCAGGCTCCTGATCGATCGGCTGATCGATCAGGAAGCGATCAGAAGGTTTGGAGGTTTTTCCGTGAGCCCTCTGATTGGTCCGTGGACCGATCAAAACAGGATGCCAGATCGGTCCAGGGACCGATCCAGGCCAACACAGTGGGTTTGGTCAATTTTTTGCGAAGTGTTCTGTGACCCCTCTGATCGATCTGTGGACCGATCACCACAGAGGGCGCCAGATCAGTCCGGGGACCGATCCAGACCAACACAGTGGTTTTTGACAATTTTTCGGACAGGAGCTGGATCGGTCCGTTGGACCGATCAGACATACTCCTGATCGGTCCGGGGACCGATCAGGCTTCCTGAAATTCCTGATACGATCTGAAACTTTCAGTTTCAGACTTCCAGACGATTTTGGATAAGATCTGATACAGATTATCGATCTTGGAAGTGGCCCCTTGACTAAAATTGATCCCTTAACAAGGATCAAAGGTCCTTATGGGTTTAACAATCACTTTGCTCCACTCAAGTGGAGTCAAACTCAATCAACAAACATCCACTCAATTTCAACCAAGTTTGTATCAAATTCATGTTTCCAATCAAGTTTTCTTGATTCGAATGTCCAAATATGATCATGGAGCCAAATACACATGTGTTATGCATTGGTTTTCCCCATACTTGGTCACCGAAGTGATTTTTATCTCGTCAACCAAATTTGTCAAGGGATGCAATGACATTTCGAGAAATTTAGTTGATCCTAACATCTCACCCCATATCTAGCAAACAAAAGCGTTTTGGTAAACCTTATAGTTTGTGTGAGATGTCCCCAGGTTACCCAATTGTTGCCTAACAATTCGAAATGATCATCAAGGGTTTTGAATGCATTTTGATATCTATGAAGCGTGACACATTCCCAACTCCCTTCTGGGAGTGGTTTAGTGAAAATGTCTGGTAGATTTGATTTGGATTCCACATATGAGAGTACAACATCTCCTCTAGCAACATGATCCTTAATGAAGTGGTGACGCACTTCAATATGTTTAGTCCTAGAGTGATAGACCGGATTCTTGGTTAGGTTAATTGTGCTAATGTTGTCACACAACACTTGCACTCCCTTGTAGCTTAATCCATAGTCCTCTAGAGTATGAATCATCCATAACAATTGTGATATGCTCTTTCCCATAGCAATATATTCTGCCTCGGACGTGGAGAGAGCAACACAATGTTGCTTCCGACTTGACCAACTTACTAGAGATGATCCTAAAAATTGGCAACCTCCACTCGTACTTTTCCGATCCAACTTGCATCCAGCATAGTCGGAATCAGTGTAGCCAATTAGGTCAAATGATTCGGTACGGGGGTACCATAGACCAACTCCTATTGTGCCCTTGAGGTATCTCAAAATTCTCTTGACAGAAATCAAGTGAGATTCCTTGGCACAAACTTTATATCTAGCGCACATACCCACAGCGAAAAGTATATCAGGTCGACTGGCTGTGAGATATAGCAGACTACCTATCATGCTTCGATATTGAGTCAAATCAACAGGTTTACCACTCTCATCATTGTCTAATCTTATGTTTGTAGCCATGGGAGTGGTTACCTCTTTTGAATCACTCATGTTGAATTTTCGAAGCATCTCTTGAGTATACTTTGATTGGTGCACATGGATCCCATCTCGGGTTTGTTTGATTTCAAGTCCAAGGAAGAAAGTCAACTCTCCCACTAGACTCATTTCAAATTCACTCTCCATGTGTCCAATAAACTCATTTAAATAGCCCTTGTTGTTTGAGCCACAAATAATGTCATCGACATATACTTGGGCTACAAATATATTGTCACCATTTCTCCGTAGAAATAGTATAGGGTCTATTTGACCTCTAACAAAGTCTTTTTCAATTAGGAACGTCGACAACCGCTCATACCAAGCTCGGGGTGCTTGTTTAAGGCCGTAGAGCGCCTTCTTGAGCTTAAATACGTGGTTTGGGAATTCGGTACTCTCAAACCCGGGAGGTTGTTCGACATAGACCTCTTCTTTTATTAAACCATTTAGAAAGGCCGATTTGACATCATTTTGATATAGCTTGAAACCTCGATGTGCTACAAATGCAAGCATCAATCGGATGGACTCTAATCGGGCCACGGGAGCATAGGTCTCATCATAATCAAGGCCTTCAACTTGACTGTAGCCCTTGGCTACTAAGCGTGCCTTGTTTCTTATGATTTCTCCTTTATGGTTCAATTTATTTTTGAAGACCCATTTGGTTCCAATAATGGTGGTCTTCTTGGGTCTAGGGACTAAGTCCCAAACTTGACTTCTTTCGAATTGACCTAGTTCATCTTGCATTGCAATGATCCAATCGGGATTATTTAATGCTTCATCAATTTTTCCAACTCCATTAGCTTCATTCCTAAAGAATGATCTAGTCCTTGTTAGTATTATGAGAGAAGTGTCCTAAGGCAATCGCCTTATGATTGTAAATATTTATTTTAATAAATAAAAATTCACTATTTGAGTATACATATTTGTGTATTTGATTGGGATCTTAAGCTCATCTACTAAATGTCCGCAATACAATTCATAGCATAAGAGAATTTGTGATGAGATCACAACTAGTGATTATCTCTACATGTGCAATTGTGAAGTATTGAAAATATCCCTAATCGATGAATTGATAAATACGGACACTATCAATTCTGTTGAGACTAGCATGGGTTATTCTCTAATCAGTTGATTCTCACTGGCTGGTGACATTGGGATGTCCGGAGATAAACATGGATGCTAGTTAAGGGAACTAGTTCATTGGAGTGACTAGCTGTAAAACTTCATAAGGTAATCTATATAGATATGTCGGTAAAGTTCTTACTGCTGCTTAAGTGCGATGTTTCTTTGACTTGCGGTGTTCAAGTCATCTTGGTCATGGAGACTTATACTTTAACATCTTAAGCAAGCATCTCCAAGGAGGTGTGGACCCAGGATGATTGGGTATAAGCCGAAGTGCCCGAAGATGTTTGAACAGCCTACAAAGGATTCATCACTCCTTGCGAGGAGATGTATACCCAGGCCTATCGTCGGATTGTTACTCAAAGCCTCTGGCCAGAGCATGTCATGTTTAGAGTATGAGTCTCTTAAATACATGAGAGTAATTAGAAATCCAAAGGACGAGAAAGACACTACTTGGGCTAGGTGTGACGTAGTCAGCCTAGTGGGGACTGACACACACAGACCATGTCCTGAACCAAGTGAGTATAAGATTGTGAAGGGAATGGGGCACGATTCATTAGAGCTGCTGAAGGGTTTCAGAATTACTTCTGAGGTTAACCATTGATCTTTCGATTAATTGGGGGTCATGATGTACTATTAGGTGTCACTCATGATCGTTCTATAATTAGTTGATTATAGACGGCCAACATAAATCGAAAGCCTATTTAGTCACACGCACTACGAGTAATCCGAGGGATTTAAAACGAGTTGAAAATTGGATTTTTCGATCAAGAGAAATAAGTCGAATCTGAGTTAATCAGAGGCGCAACGGAAGCTTAAAATGGCTAAGTCTTTTGAAGGCTTATTGGGCGAATTAAATGAGTTTAATTCGCGATGGGTTCGGCTCGGTTTGGCCGGCCAAAGAGGGTGCCAACCCTCTTTGGTTTGGCCGGCCACAATAATGGGGAGAAACCAATTTATTTGGTTTAATTAATAAAATAAATCTAGCGCGATTTGTTTTATAAATTATGGATAAATAAATTTGTATAAAGAAATTTATAGAAATTTATTCTTTTTATGGAAATTAAAATAATCCATGGAATGGTTTATTTTAATTTTATAAAATCAATTATGAATTGATTTTTCCATAATAAGAAAATTTATAATTTTCTTGTAAAATTTATTCCATAATAAAAGGAGAGATCTATTTGTTTTATTATAAAGTTAGTTATAATAAAACTTGGCTTAAACAGAATAATTCATAAGAAAATTTATAGGATAAATTTCTTATGAAAAATTCCGTTAAAAGAGAGACTTGGCAAGGGAAAGGCTACTATATAAAGGAACCAAAGGCAAGCCTTGAATTCCTAATTGAGTAATCAAGAGATCTAGTAGTTCTCTCCCTCTCTCTCTTATTCTCTCCCTCTCTCTTCCCCTTAGGGCCGGCGCCCACCTCCTCTCCCTAGGGCCGGCGCACACCCACCCTAGGGCCGGCGCACCACCCTCACATCTCCAAGAGTTGGCGTGAGTTTCCTCCACCAAGTTCGTGCAGAAGAAGAAGAAGAAGCGGATCGCGACTCCTTCCTTCCTTTCCCGGAATTTTGATTCCGTTACTTGGTGGTTAGTTTCCTTTCTTCTCTCTTGATATTCTAGTTGTGTCTTTGGAGAATCTAGTAGTTCTCGTCGACACAAAACTCGTGGCTTTGCGAAGTCATCCCGAAGAGAACTCGGCGTGGACGCGAATAGAGGCGGAGCTTCCAAGGGACGCTACGGTTGGATCTCGTCCCTTTCTTCGAGTTACGCGAGGTACAAAGTAAATTAGTTTACTTTTTTGCAAAGTTTTAATTTATGATCATGTCCACACATCATAAGGTTGCATGCTAGATACGTGGTTAGAATAATTTGAGAAATTATTTTATGCTAATTCTTCCGCTGCACGTAAAAATTTAAAATTTTACGAACCCGTATCCTTGTCAACATGCACCCGGTCCCAACAGTGGTATCAGAGCCGGTTAGTGTTCGATATAATCATATAATTGTTTTGCGGAAAACTTTGTCATAATCTCAATTTTGGAAAAATTTTCAATTATGGAAATTTTCCAATTATTATAAGTTTTAGATTTAGGAATTTCAAAGTTTGGAAATCCTCATGAAATTTCGCAAACGTTTGAAATATCCTAGTTTCTGAAATTTTATGATAATTGTGAAAACTTCCCATCTTTGGAAACTTTCCAATTTTGGAAATTTTCTATTTTAGAAATTTTCCAATTTTGGAAATATGTAAGTTTTCTTTGTACCAGAAACTTACAATTATTCTGAAAACCTATTATGAAATTTCGCAATTTTGGGCACTTTCTTTCAAGAAAGTCTAGACATATTTTTGACTGCAAAAAGGGTTTCCAGCTTTCATATACATTTAAATTTGAGACCCACATTCGTGACACATAGTTTGGGCCTATCAAATTTTTGGCGCCGTTGCCGGGGAATGTAGTGGTGCTTGATAATTATATCCTTTGATTCTATTCTTGATTACTTTATCTTTTGTATACGGTTGCTGCCATTTTACTTATTTTGTGACAGGACTGCAGATTTAAAATGTTTTCAAATGCTTATTCATCTCCTCACTAGCAGTCGTGTCAACAATTTCAGCAGTCCTATTCAGATTTGCAGCAGTACCAAACTTTCAATCAACCACCACAACAATTTCAACCCCAATTTCAGAATTTTCAACAAGGGTACAATCCAAATTTTCAACAAAATTTTCAGCCAAGTCAGCCTTTCCAACAATTTCAGCAGCCAAATCAAGATTTCCAACAGCCCTATTCAGATTTTCAGCAAGGCCAACATTTCAACCAACCACCACAGCAATTTCAGCCACAATTTCAGCAAGGTCAGCTATGCTTTCAATCAAGTCAGAATTTTCAGCAGGGGTTCCAACCATTTCAGACTTTCCAGAATCAAAATCAGAGTGGATTTCAACCTTCACAGCAATATTTTCTACCAAACAATCAAAATTTTCAGCAATCTCCACCAAGTTGTGAACCAAGTTTTCAGCAATTTAATCAACATATTCAATCATTTCATCAACCCCCACAGTCTCAATTTCAAAATTCACAGCCTACTTACAGTTTGGAGCAACCTCACGTTACATTTCAAAACCAACAAGAGTTCCACACCAATCAAGGAGGCTTTGAGAATCCTAATGAGAATGAGGCTCAACAACAAAGGTTGGAGGAGATGTTTCAACAAGTTCTACTATATCAACAACAAGAGCAACAAAGGCTTCAAAACATCGGAAGAAGCATTGGACAAATGGCGAGTCAAATGACTCTATTTATAGGTGTAGGGGATTGCACTGAGCCCCAGGGACCACCTATATTAACTGAGACGTCAGGAGATTCAGAGGATAGGATTGAGAGTGTAGGGGATTGCATTGAGCCCCAAGAATCACTCATTCCTACTGATTTAGAGGCATTGGAGAAGATGGATAGCAGAGCTTGTAACAACCTTGATTTCGATTCTGAAATTTTACAGGACCCTTCTAAACTTTTCTTTTGTAAGGATTTAGTTGTTGATGATTCTAACTTTTCTAATATGGTTGTTGCAGATATGGTTGATGAAGTATGTGTTGCAGATGAATCCACAGGTGTAGGGGATTGCACTGAGCCCCAGGGACCACCAACATTGCTTGATATATTAGAAGATTCAGAGAATCAGAATGAAAGTGTAGGGACTTGCATGGTAGAAGCAAGAACCCAAGAATCACTTGCTTCAGTTGAGTGTCCACCAGAATTTGAGCCTGAGATGGAACCTGTTATTGACCAGGAGGAAGCTATGGATACATCCGCTCTTGTAGAACCTCCAGGTATTCTTCAGCACGATTAGGTAAGTATTCCTCTTATGTCTTTGGAAAAATTAATGGAGGTACCTCAAAATGATTTTATTGTTTGTGATACACTTATGGATGCATCTTTTGTAAAATTTGATTGTGAGAAATTCATAGAGGCACCTATTGTTGAATTTGTGGAATGTAAAGCATGTTTTGATACACCTCATGTAAATGCTGATTGTGAGAAATTTGTAGAGGTGCCTAAAACCGATTGTGTTGATTGTGATGAATTTACTGACATATCTTCTGTAAAATTTGTTTGTGAAAAATATGTAGAGGCACCTATAACTGATTTTATTCATTGTGGTGAATATTTAGACACACCTAGTGTTGAGATTGTTTGTTGTGATGATATTCTTAATACATCTTTGATGGAAAATAATTGTGAAAATTGCATAGAGGTACCCAATGTTGATTTTATTGGTTGTGATGCATGTCTTGCTACATCTCCTTTAGAAATTGATTGTGAAAATTCCATTATGATACCTAGTGTTGATGTTATTTGATCTGATGAATTACTGGACACATCTTATGCAGATATTAATTGTGAAAACTTCATTGAGGTGCCAATAATTGATTTTCTTGGATGTGCTGCATGGTTGGATTCTTTTTATGTAGAGATTGACGATATTACATTTCTTTCTTACCCTGCATGCTTGAGAGAGGTATTACATGGTTTTGCAGGGTCCCGAAGACTTCTGGAGTGGGTGCTCCATCTGAACAGACTCCAACCTCCTGGAAGGACTTCCAAAAAGCATCAAGAGGGAGGAGTTGTTCTTATTTCGACTAGTAGCACCTCACCTCTTAAGTGGGTTCTGAACCTTAATCGTCTCCAACCACCGGAAGATGCTTGTGTGAAATTAATAAGGGGGAAATATGTGCACTACGAGGTTGATCACATGAGGATAGTTCTCCCAAAATGGATGCTACGTGCTCTCTACCCTACTTGAAGGGGAGTTTGTTCCTTTACTTTCCTTTTCTTGTTTTTCTTTATGTTTATACTTGCATGTTTGTTCTCTTTTAGACGTTGCATTTATGTTTTGCTTCCGCATTCTGTATTTTGTTTGGTCTTGAATAAATCTTGTTTGACTTCTAGTTTTATCTCCTTACATGTTCCTTTATTATGCTTTGAGAATCATAAAAGATAGTTAAGTCTGATTATCGAGTTTTGGTTTCCTTGGTATACTTGGGGATATTAATTGCATTTAGTTAATTGTTGTGGTAATGGACTCTATCTTGTTGGATTAAACATGACATTTTATTGATCACCTAGTGAGGTTATTGTCATGCCTATCCTTAATCCTCTTATGTGTGATAGCATTTGTAATACTTGACACTCTAGAACTTGCTTTGATTCTTTTTGAAATTACATTAGCATAAGCTTACATGAATATGATAGAGGCAACCTTTCTTGTTGAACTCTTAGTTTTCCTCTACTTTGCTACTGTTGCTAGTGAGCGTTTCACCTATCAGCTTCATGTTTCATTGTCTTTCAGGTCCTCTCATTGTCACTATATTATCACTGTCATATCTTTGTTAGCTTATTCTTTCCTTGAGCATTTGATGAAAGCATGGGGTGATTGCATGATAAGTACATTTTTATTTGTCTATTATTAGCCTCTACCATTGTCAGTTTGAGATGTTATCATGCTTTGTTACATATTTAGTAGTTTTCACGAGACGCTCAAGTTTTAAGTGTGGGGTGGAGACAAGAGTATATGGACGAATGCTTGTGTGAAAAAAAAAATCTCCCTATATGAAAAAAAAATCTCCCTATGTGAAAAAAAAAGAAAATCTCTCTATGTGAAAAAAAAAGAGAGATAGAAAAAAAAAGAGAAAAGAATCAAAAAAAAATCTCTCTATGTGAAAAAAAAAAATTCCTCAAGCATTCGAGATTGTGTTAGTGATGAAAAAAAAGAGAATATTTTCTTGATATGTACTCTTTTGATATTATTGTTTAGAGAAATTCAAGAGTTATGTTATAATCCCTACATGCACTTTGAGAGATGTTGTAAATGGTTGATGTGTAGTGCATTCAGAATGTGAAAGGAGAATTTTGAGTGTTGGAGGTTTGATTGTGTTATTTTCTTTGGACTATTGTTTGATTGTATACATCATGTTAATTACCCCAATGCTCTCATCTTCTCTTTTATCTTCTTTCATGCTCTCTATGATCTCCTTTGTTATCTACCATTCTTGTTCTCTTGTTAGTACTTGGTTTCATTATTGTTCATTGAAAAACCCTCTTGATTTGTGTACTTATGCTATAGTAGTGGAGAAGTAGAAGATAAGCAAGCATATGGTAGTACAATGTCATGAATGTTTTGAGAGAATTCCACTTTCATATCTGTTATTTTTGTGAGCATCAGTGCATATATCCATCTTGTGAGGTTTTTGTCATGTTTAGTTTATTCAAGTTGATGAAATTACCATGCTTTTGACTTATGTTATATTTGGAACCATAAATACATGGATTCTTGAGACTTGATGATCCTAAGTAACTTTCTTTTATTATTTCTTAAGGTATTGATAGGGGATGTAATGTTTGGGAGATATATTGTTTTCTTTTAGTTTTGTTTAGTTGCTCGAGACGTGCAAGAATAAGTGTGGGGGAGTTTGATAACCATTATTTTGTTGATTATTTTCAGCTCTAAAATCCATGTTTGATCCATATTTTATATGCTTAAGTTTGCAATTTTATTAGGTTTCATGTATTCCCTTCATTTTGGCTTTTAATTCAAATCTTTGTATATTTGGGATATTTTTGGTACTAAATTTGAATATCATTTTGTAGGCTTCAATTGATCATGGACCTAGATCAAATCGGGTCAGACTTGAGTCAGCATTGGATCCAGATCAAAGGGATCAAGCAGTGGATTAATAGGAGCTGTCTATTCCAGGAAACGGATAGATCTGATCCATCGGTCCACTTCTGGTCAATCCAAGTTCAAGACAGAATTAATCATGACCATAGATCAAGATCTGAAAATTTCAGTCCAATCAGAAGTAATCTGACCGTTGGATCAAGTTCAAGTTGTTTTATACCATCCATTCAAGAAGAAGGAAGATCTGGACCATCCGCCACTGATCTGGTTAATCCGAGCTGAAGACAGGTAGATCAGGACCATTGATTGGGATATGTGAAGTTTGGTTTAGATCTGAAGAGATCCGACTGTTGGATGAAGCCAAATCGATCTCAGCCGTTCGTTGCTAATTTCCTTTTGATGCTGTGAGCCCTGAACTCAATTGGCTTGGTTTGGCTGAACCAAGTGCTGAACTTGACTGCTGGGCTCTGGTTTGGCTGACCGAATCACTGAACCTGGACCGGACAGAGCCTGAACCCAAATGCTGAGCCAAAATGCAGCAGAGGCTGGCTGAACCAAATTGCTAGGCTGAACCGGACAGTGACTGGACTGAACTGAAGCTCTGGTTTGGCTGGGCTGAAGCTGGCTTGACTGGACCAACCGAACCACGCGCAGCCAGGGATAAAACGCAGATCGCGCAGCCAAGCTAGGGTAGACAGGGGGAATCACTCGGGAGAGACGGAGACGAGGACTTGGGGGGTTCTCGATTCTTTCTCTTCACCTTCTCCACCTTCTCCATCTCCTCCGGCCACTGCACAAGCTAGGGCAAGGGGTTCGAACCCTAGCCGGCCGGAGTTCCATCACCGCAGTTTCTTCTCCACCTTCATCGCCGCCGGCCGGTATCATTTCTCCACCTCTTCTCTTTCGGGGTTCGGAGAGAAGAGAGGAAGGGTTCTCTTTCGGGGTTCGGAGAGAAGCCAGTCATCTTCCTTCACCGCACGCTACCGGACGAAGCTAGGGCTCTAGGGGTTCCGAACCCTAGTCGACTCCACCGCCGACGATCCATCCACCTCTCCGTCCGAATTCAAGTTCCACCAGGGAACCCTAGATGTCAATTTCAGTAGCTTAAATTCCCAGCAGAGTTTTTCTTCAGCATTTTTCTTCAGCAATTCTTTCTCGTCGATTTCTTTGCAGCAGTTTTCATTCCACAGCAATTAAATTCCTTTGCACAATTTTCTTCCCAGTTTTTCGATTCCAGCAGATTCCAATTCCAGCAGCTCTTCAGTATTTTCAGTAGTTTATTACTTAACAGCAGATGCATGTTGTGCCAGTTGATATGTTTCAATCGTGTGATTCAATGCATCCATCAGTTGATGATCTCCCATGTTTAGTTTCTTGAATTTTGATTTAATTTGATACATGCTAAGTGATCTGTGAATGTTCTTCAATCACTGGTTTCTTCATTTTGTTGCAGTTAGCTTAGTTTAAATCCATGCTTTAATTGCTTCTTTCAATAGCTGGAAGTTCTTGTTTTCGTTTGGATTCAATTTGGCTTAACTTGTCTTTCATTTTCTGCAACTGTAATCATCTCTTCCAGATCCCGCAGCCACCTTTCTCAGCAGTTCTTCATCAGCTCCTTTCTTCGATTTCGGCAGCTAGCAGATTTCTTCCAGCACAATTCAATTCCAGTTTGGCAGCTGATCGGCATTTCACCTTTCACAGCAATTCAATTCCAGTAGCTGTTCAATTTGCAGCAGTCCATCTGATTTCCAGAAGTTCTGTGATCCAATTTTCAGAAGTTCTTCCTTTAATTGTTGCTTGTTGACTGATATTCATTGTGTTTGAATGGTTGTGATTGATAGTTTGTTGGATGTTTGTATTTGATGAATTTCCCCAATTCAAATAGCATGTACTCAAAGCAAATTCAATTATGCCCACATGGTCTTTGGTCAATTGTCTCTTAGAACAGTTAATTTCAATTGTGATGTTTCTTAGTTGATTAACTCTTGTTTTGTATTGCTTTTTCCATGTCTTTAAGTTCTCTGTCTTCATTACATGCAATTAGGTTAGGAAATTAAATTTCTTTCATGCTATAGGTTTTATTCCATGCCTAGGCTTCATTAATGCCTTATTTCTTGAATGCTTCTTTCACATTGCCTTTTCTTTTTTGCAATTGTAGTTAGGGTAATTTAGATTTCCTTACCTGTATTGTCCTTCCTTAATTAGAACTAGATTTCATATTTGCTCTATTATTCATTTTGTAGTCCTAGCTCTTAAATCCAAAACCCCAATTTCATATTAAAAATCCAAAAGCAATAAAATACGATTCTGAGAATTTCTTGCACCAACTACATTCGTTGGGAGACGACTCGAGTTACTCTATGCTACATTAGTGTAGAGGAGTTCAATATCTTAATTGTATTTGAAACCGTAACACGACAAAAAACGGTTATCAAATTTGGCGCCGTTTAATTTCTGTCAAATTTGGCTCAAAGTTTGACTCAAATCAGAGCAAGATCAGCCGTTGGATTTCATCCGATCAATCTGGGCCGTCCATTCTTATGTATTTAATCAGAAATTCCCTCAGCTTCTCCCTGTCGCGTCTTCGCCGCAAGCGGTCGTCTCCTTCGTTTATTCTTCATCTTCTTCAGTTTTTTCTTCAATCCGAGGCGCGACCTCTCAAATCCTTCATTAGAACAAGTGTTAGGTCAGTGGGGAGAGCTCGCTGAGAACTTTCCAGCTTGAATTCTGCCCAAAGACAGAGATTCGTGAGGTTTTAGTAGCTTTGTCACTTGAGTTCGTCAATCTCTGTTGTGTGCCATTTCATTTCATCCGAGCTATCTGGAGGGGTTCCCTGGAAGGCTCGGAGCATTCCCAATTCATCGGCGCAATCCACCACAGCAAGGTTGAAGAAATTGATGGCTGTTTTCAGCTTGAGCAGAGTTTGAATGGATTTGATCGCAGAGACGGATTTTCCACTGATTTGCTGAGCTTACGGGTTCGAGGCTCACCCTTACGTGATGAACAAGGAGCATTTGAGCTAGGGAAGGGTTGAGGATTAGTTTAAATTAGGAATTTTCAGTTTTCTTTTGGCTGTAATTTAATTTCTGAATTCTGTTTCTGTTACTGAATTTCTTATCAGCTGTAGTTTACCTTTCGGGCTTGATTCTGCTTAATTAGTGGTCCTAATCTGTTCTTCCATTAGTTAGCTAGCTCATTTAGTTAACACTTCGTTTAATTTCATTTGCTTTGCAGTTTTATGTTTACGTATCAGCTGTAACTTTCGTATCAGCCCCTGTTTTGCCAATTCATTTCTGATTTCTGCAGTTTCATTCCATTCGATTTATGTCCAGCTTAATTCCTGCAATTAGAGATCACATTTAGTGTGTTAATATATTAGGTTCGAGTTTGTTTCTCATCCAGCTTTACTTCTGAATTTTTAGCTCCATTTGTTCATTGTGTATCAACCCTTTTTCTGCAAATTCCTTTAGTTTCTGATTCTACAGTTTATGTTGAATTCAAATTGTGTCCAGTTTAACTTCCGAAATGAAGAATAACACTCAGTGTGATAGTGCATTCCTAAGCATTGCTTCACATTTGTGTTTCATTGCTACATTTTACTTAGCTNGATTTTATTGGTTGCGATGCATGTCTTGCTACATCTCATTTAGAAATTGATTGTGAAAATTCATTGTGATACCTAGTGTTGATGTTATTTGTTCTGATGAATTACTGGACACATCTTATGCAGATATTAATTGTGAAAACTTCATTGAGGTGCCAATAATTGATTTTCTTGGATGTGTGCATTTTTGGATTCTTTTTATGTAGAGATTGACGATATTACACTTCTTTCTTACCCTGCACGCTTGAGAGAGGTATTACATGGTTTTTGCAGGGTCCGAAGACTTCTGGAGTGGGTGCTCCATCTGAACAGACTCCAACCTCCTGGAAGGACTTCCAAAAAGCATCAAGAGGAGGAGTTGTTCTTATTTCGACTAGTAGCACCTCACCTCTTAAGTGGGTTCTGAACCTTAATCGTCTCCGACCACCGGAAGATGCTTGTGCAAATTAATAAGGGAGAAACGTGCACTACGAGATTGACTACATGAGGATAGTTCTCCCAAAATGGATGCTACGTGCTCTCTACCCTACTTGAAGGGGAGTTTGTTCCTTTACTTTCCTTTTCTTGTTTTTCTTTATGTTTATACGCATGTTTGTTGCTTTTATACTTGCATTTATGTTTTGCTTCCGCTTCTGCATTTTGTTTGGTCTTGAATAAACTTGTTTGACTTCTAGTTGTATCTCCTTACATGTTCCTTTATTATGCTTTGAGAATCATAAAAGATAGTTAAGTCTGATTATTGAGTTTTGGTTTCCTTAGTATGCTTGGGAATATTAATTGCATTTAGTCATTTGTTGTGGTGATAGACTCTATCTTGTTGGATTAAGCATGACATTTTATTGATCACCTAGTGAGGATATTGCCATGCCTATCCTTAATCCTCTTATGTGTGATAGCATTTGTGATACTTGACACTCTAGAACTTGCTTTGATTCTTTTTGAAATTACATTAACATAAGCTTAATATGATGATAGAGGCAACCTTTCTTGTTGAACTCTTAGTTTTCCCTCTACCTTGCTATTGTTACTAGAGAGCGTTTCATCTATTACTTTCCTGTTTCATCGTCTTTCTCATTGTCATATATTCTCATTGTCATATCTTGTTAGCTTGATCTTTCCTTGAGCATGCGATGAAAGCATGAGGTGATTGCATGATGAGTTACATTGTTATTTCTCTATTATCAGCCTCTATTATTGTAAGTTTTAGGTGATTATCATGCTTTGCTACATTGCCCGAGACGGGCAAGTTTTAAGTGTGGGGGAGAGACAAGTGTGTATAGACGAATGCTTGTGTGAAAAAAAAAATCTCCCTAAGTGAAAAAGAAGAAAGAGAGATAAAAAAAAATCTCTCTCTGTGAATAAAAAAAAATGAAAAAAAAGAAAGAGAGATAGAAAGAAAAAATAAAGAAAAAAAAGTGAAAAAAAAAATTCCTCAAGCATTCGAGATTTTGTTAGTGATGAACAAAAAGGAATATTTTCTTGATGTGTACTCATTTGATATCTTTATTAGAGAATCTCAAGTGTGAAGTTGTTGATCCCTACATGCACTTGGAGAGATGTTGTAAATGGTTGATGTGTAGTGCATTGAGAATGTGAAAGGAGAATTTTGAGTGTTGGAGGTTTGATTGAGTTATTTACTTTGGACTATTGTTTGATTGTATACATCATGTTAATTACCCCAATGCTCTCATCTTCTCTTTTATCTTCTTTCATGCTCTCTATGATCTTCTTTGTTATCTACCATTCTTATTTTCTTGTAGCACATGGTTTCATTATTATTCATTGAAAAGCCTCTTGATTTATGTACCTATGTTATAGTAGTGGAGAAATAGAAGATAAGCAAGCATATGGTAGTGCAATGTCATGAATGTTTTGAGAGAACTCCACTTCCATATCTGTTATTTTTGTGAGCATCAGTGCATATATCCATCTTGTGAGGTTTTTGTCATGCTTAGTTTATTCAAGTTGATGAAATTACCATGCTTTTGACTTATGTGAGATTTGGAACCATAAATACATGGATTCTTAAGACTTGATGATCTTAAGTAACTTTCTTTTATTATTTCTTAAGGTATTGATAGGGATGTAATGTTTGGGAGATATATTGATTTCTTTTAGTTTTATTTACTTGTGCGAGACGCCCAAGAATAAGTGTGGGGGAGTTTGATAACCATCATTTTATTGATTATTTTCGGCTCTAAAATCTATGTTTGATCCACATTTTATATGCTTAAGTTTGCAATTTTATTAGATTTCATGTATTTTCCCTATTTTGGCTTTTAATTCTAATCTTTGTATATTTGGGATATTTTTGGCACTAAATTTGAATATCATTTTGTAGGTTTCAATTGATCATGGACCTGGATCAAATTGGGTCAGACTTGAGTTAGCATTGGATCCAGATCAAAGGGATCAAGCATAGGATTATTAGGAGCCGTCCATTCTAGAGAACGGCTGGATCTGAGCTATCGGTCAACTTCTGGTCAATCCGAGTTCTAGATATAATCACTCATGAGTATAGATCAAGATCTAAAAATTTCAGCCAAAACAGAAGTGATCTGACCGTTGGATCGAGCTCAAGATGTTCTAGACCGTCCATTCAAGAAAAGGGAAGATCTGGACCATCCGCCACTGATCTGGTCAATCTGAGCTGGGGACAGGTAGATCAGGACCATTGATTGGGATCTGTAGAGTTTGGTTCAGATCTGAAGAGATCCGACCGTTGGATGAAGCCAAATCGATCTCAGCCGTCCATTGATAATTATCTTTTGAGCTGTGAATTCTGGCTTGGTTGACTGGACTCAATCTGCTGGACCAGAACTGGACTGAACCGGAACTACTTGGCTTGACTGAACCGATGACTGGACCGAACCACAGAATTGGGCTGAACTCAAGCTGAGCTGTGGGCTGAGCAAGGACTGAACCGAAGCTGCTTGGCTTAACTAAGCCAATGACTGAGCCGAGCTCAAGCTGAATCGGACTGCTGAACTGAACCTGAGCTGGACCAGAGCTGAATTTGACTGAGCCAAACCACGTGCAGCCAGGGATCAAAAAGGGGCAGAATCGCTAGGGCACGGGATCCACTCGAATCCATCTTCTCCACAGAAGCGAGGGTGATCGGGGAGAAGCGGTGCAGACGAGGGGTTCCCATCTCAACCATCTTCTCCACCTTCAACGCCGGCGATCCACATCCACCTCTTCTCTTTCGGGGTTCGGAGAGAAGAGAGTAAAGGCTTCTCTTTCGGGGTTCGGAGAGCAGCCAACCACATCCACCTTCACCGCCGGCGACTTCCTCTCCATCACCAACGCCGCCGACCACAGCTAGGGTTCAGGGGTTCCGAACCCTAGCTGATTCCATCGCCGCAGCTTTTCTTCTTCATCGACAGCTTAGTTTCCAGATAGAAGTTCTTCAATTAAGTTCTTCACAGCAATTTCATTACCGTTTCTTCTTCACAGGGTATCAATTTAAGCAGTAGCTTAAATTTCCAGCGTTCTTCAGCAGTTTATGTTCAGCAGATTTCCAGTAGATCCCGTAGTCAGCTTCAGTTCCTTCATTGCAATTCAGTTTTTCAGATCCCGTAGCCAGTAGAGTTTTAATTCCCAGCAATTCGATCTTCTTAATTCACAGCAGTTGTTTTTCAGATCAGTTCTTCATCAGTCGCACTTCAGCGGCTCTTCTAATTAATTCCCTTCGACAGTTCATCTCTTGCACCGAAGTGTTGCAGCAGTTCATCAATTGGATTAATGGGTGGTTTAATTGTGTTGTTCTTTGAGTTTTTTTCGTGTTAATTGTTGAATGTTTGTGATAGTTGTTGAATGTTAGTATATGATGAACTTCCCAAATTCAAATGGCACGCTCCTTTGTCATTTTAATACATGCTCAACTTGTGTTTGGTTAAATGCCTCTTAGAATAGTATTTTCCATTGTGATGTTCTTAGTTGCTCAATTCTGGTTTTGTGTTGCTCTTTCCAATGCTTTAGGATTCATATCTTCAGTTTAATGCAATTAAGTTAGATTAGTTTAGATTTCTTTAACGCTATAGGTTTAGGTTCCGTTTTATGTCAAGGCTTCGTTGATGCTTTATTTCAAGTTGTGCTTTCTTTATTGCAATTGTAGTCTAGTTAATTTAGATTTCTTTATCTGTATTGTCCTTCCTTAATTAGAATTAGATTTCATAGTTGTTCTGTTATTCATTTCGTAGTCCTAGTTCTTAAATCGAAAACCAGTTTCATATCCAAAACCCAAAAGCAATAAGATACGATCCTGAAAAATTATCATGCATTAACTACATTCGTTGGGAGACGACTCGAGTTACTCTATGCTACATTAGTTTAGAGGAATTCGATATTTAAATTGTATTTGAAACCGTGACACGATAAAAAACGGTTATCAGGCGCCCATGTGGAGATGGATAAGCGCTGACCTAACCTGCGGATAAGGGTTCACGCTAGGAAGGCCACGTGTTAGGCGCCCCCATCGTCACAGGAGCCCGTATGAGCACTATAAAAGGGGGTGCACCCCTATGGCTTCGACATCCATTGCTCTCAACTCTCCAGACACTTTCGCTCAAGTGCTGCGCCCCGGCAATGTTCGATTTCGAGATTCCAGCGCCGATGATGACCCTCTGCTCTGGAATTTGATCCTCCTCGGGCATCGGTAAAATTTCAATTTACGAAAATGTTGTGATTTAAATTTCCAATTATATATCTGTACCATCATCTTGTAAAAACTTTATCGAATATAGAATTGCCCAAAGTAAACGGTCAAGGACCGTGGGCCTTGGACTAGGAGCCGACCGCGACTCCGAACCAAGTAAAAAATGACTTGTGTTCTTATGTATTTTGTCATTTTCCGCTGCGCATGTACTCTTCTACTCCAAAAAATTTTATAATGATATTCACCTCCCCCCTTCTATCGTTTTCTCCGATCCAACAAGTTGTATCAGAGTGGGTGGCTCAAATTTGATGCAACCACCAATTTGAGAGTGTTTTCGGATTTTTCAAAATAATTTTAATTTTTTTTAATTTTTCTCGTTAATCGAGGTTGGGGCAACACCACTCGATTGTTTTTTTCACTTTTATTAATTTTCTTCCGCACTACTAATCCAAGACCAAGTCTTGGGACAAGTTTTCTCTGTTTCTATTTTTTCAAAAATTATTATGGCCATGCAAGAGGGTTTCAGCATAGCCAGACCACCGCTATTCAGTGAAGAAGATTTCTCCGACTAGAAAAGTCGAATGGAAGTCCACCTGAAAACTCAGGTGGATATGTGGATAATAATCCAATCTGGCCTCAAAATCCCCAAGAATGCAGAAGGAGTGGCATAGCACTACTCTGAATGGGATGCCTCTCTGAAGAAAAAGATCGAGGCTGATGCTAAGGCAACTCAGACGTTGCAATGCGGATTAACCAAGGAAGAACTGAACCGGGTGGGTCCTTTCAGCAGCGCCAAAGAACTTTGGAGCAAACTGATTGAGCTGCACAAAGGCACCTCCGACACCAGAATCAGCTAAAGGGATCTGTTGCTGAACATACTCTACACAATAATGATAAATCAGGGAGAATCAGCAGCACAGCTCCACGCCAGAATCCAGGAGCTGATGAATGACCTGCACACAATCGGTCACAAGGTAGAGAACCGTGACCTAATCAGGTATACCTTAAATGCTTTCTCAAGAAATACTCTGTGGGCATCTATCGTAGATGCTTACAAGGATTCTAGGGATCTTTCAAAAATTAAATTAGATAAACTGTTTTCAGAATTAGGATTACACGAATAGACTAACTGCACTTTGGCCGAGAAAGGTATTTCTTTTCTTGCAGGTAAACCCCAAAGAAGGTAGCCAAGAAAAAGCCTCAATTTGCACCCGAGTCTGACTCAGACTCAGACTCAGAAGATAGTGAAGGGGATCGACCCAAGTTGGTACGGCTAGCTCGGGACTACTACAAGGAGATGAAGCATCAAACCAATAGAAGGAAAGCAAGCCGACGAAAGGAAAATTCAGCTGAACCTTAAACTTCAAAAGGCAAACCAAATGTCACCGACTACGAATGCAACAAGAAGGGACACTACAAATTGGAGTGCCCCAATCTAAAGGAAGCCAAAAAAATACAAGGAAGAAGGCTCTTCAAGCCACGTGGGATGAATCCTCCTCCTCCTTCGAAGAAGAGGCCCCACAGTCAAATCTCTTCGCCTTAACCGCTATGGAAGACATCGACACTGGATCGGAGCGGAGCTAGACGACGGAAGGCTCACAATATCAGAAAATGGCCAAATAACGGTAAGAGGTTATTTCGAAATCGAATTATCAAAATTAATAGCTTATTTATCTCGTAACTTGGCGAAAGCCAAAATATGGGTCTAATCCCTCCGACAGAAAGTAAAACTCTTGAAAGAGGAAGCCGACTCTAGATCCTTGACCGAGAAGGTTCAAGAAGGAACCTCTACTCAAGTTAAAAATCTTGAGAAAGAGAACTCCTCCTTGAAAACTCAAGTCAAAGAGCTCAGAGTGGCTTTAGAACAATTTACATCGGGTTCCAAGGGTCTTGACATAATCCTTGGAAAATAGAAGTCCGTTCTTAATTGATATGGGTTAGGGTATCGAATCAAGTCGAGACAACGGTCATATTATGCTGTATTGAACCAACCTAGAGCCAAAATTCAAGCATGAGTACCCAAACTTTGCTTGAACCACCAAGCTGGACCAAACCAGTATTGGATCCCCAAGGACAAAATTCACATCTTGCCTAATCATTATCATGGCTTTAGTCTAGGGGAAGCCAATATAAAAACAATTTTCATAATTAGATATTTTTTTTAATTCCTTAATTTTTATTACATGCTTGATTATTTTTTTTCTTAATTTTAATTGCATGCTTGATTGTTTATTTCTTTCTGCAAATTATTATGTTTAGACCTAGGACTGGTTAGACTAAGGACTGAAACAACTTAATTGAAAATTGAACAACATAGTATTGGGTGGAGGTGAGATGATAGTACGTTAGGGAAGCCATTTTGGCGGAACTAGCCGAAGCTACCGATCCAAGACCCAAACTAGTTAGACCAAAATCATTCAAGGAGTAACTTGAAGATCAATTTTCAATAAAAGGCTTTGTCAAGGAAAGGATTGATGATCCAATAAGGCTACGGCCAAAGAAGGCCTAGTGCCTCGCCAAGACCTGGAAGCCGAATATTGAAAATCAAATTCACTTTACTATTATGAGATTTGAATCTAACACAAATTTCAATTAATCTTAGATTCAACCACTTTTCAAAATAAACTTAAAACTAAATTGTTTTTAAAATTAATTTAACCTTTCAAAATTTAATCATGCTTTTCAAATTAAAATCTTCATTTCTATTAAAAACTATCTCACAAACCCCATAAGGTCAACATGATTGATAACTGTAGACTGGGTGAGATGGATAGTTTTGGATCGAGAGAAACGATAGAGGGGGGGGTGAATATCGTTAAACGTTCGGATTAATAGTTAGAGAAATTACGGAGCGGAAATTTAAATCAAACACACGCAAACACCAAGTTTTTTACTTGGTTCGGAGTCGCGGTCGGCTCCTACTCAAAGGCCCACGGTCGTTAACCGTTTACTACGGGCAATTCTATATGTGTGCAAAATCGGTTTACAAAAAGTATTACAAAAATTATTGCAGTAAACTAAAATTAGCTCTTCGTTACCGACGTCTGGTGTAGATTATATTTTTGAAGTAGAAGGACGTCGTCGGCGCTTGTATCACGAATCGGGAGGTTTTCAGAGCAGAGCGCGGGAGCAAAAGAGCGTGAATGCGTTGGAAGAATTGGTTGTGCGAAGCTTTGGGGTCGAGGGCCCTTTTATAGCCCTTGGGAGCGCCCGGGACGTCGGGGGCGCCGCCCCAGGTGTCAGCTGATCCGAGTTCCACTCGGTCAGCTCTGATACCTTCAAACTCGGGATCAGGCTTTGACGGGGGCACCCGGGACGCTGGGGGCACCCGGTTTGACTGGGTCAACTCTCATCCGCTGGATTCGCTGGCATCTGCTTCGATAGCTTCACTTGGGGGAGCCCGGGATGCTGGGGGCGCCCGGGATGCTGGGGGCGCCCGGGAGCATAAGGGGCGCCCGGGAGCATGGGGGTGCCCTGCCCATGAACTGCTGAAGCATTCTTTTTGCTTAGTCTGTTTTGTGTTGCCCTTGGGGGCGCCCGAAACACTGGGGGTGCCCTGCTCAACTGCTGCCTTTCTCCTTTAAGGCGTTCTGAGCTGTAATGACTCATTCCTTCGATCCTGCATCCAGGGTTAGTCTAAAACAAGTTCAAAGCAATAGAGTATTAAGTTTATACAGCCTTAGCTATCTTGGTTCTGACATTGGGTCTCCTAAATGGAGCCCTAGGTCAAACCGACGCCTACTGTTCCCTCGATGGGGAACGGGTCCTCACCTACTCCACTCGGGAGAAATTACCTGATGCCAACCGGCTCCTCCGGTTGGACTTTTGCCCAGCAGTCCTTCGCTAGGTGCCTAGCTACCCTTCGCCAGGTCTTCAGTACCAAGTCGTCCCTCGCCTGGTGCCTAGTAGTCCTTCGCTAGGGCTTTGTATCCTGGCATTCCTTCTCCAGGTGCCTAGCAGTCCTTCGCTAGGGCTTTGCATCCTGGCATTCCTTCGCCAGGTGCCTAGCACTCCTTCGCTAGGTCTTTGCATCATGGCATTCCTTCGCCAGGTGCCTAGCAGTCCTTCGGTAGGGCTTTGTATCCTGGCATTCCTTTGCCAGGTGCCTAGCAGTCCTTCGCTAGGACTTTTCCTGCACACTTGAGTAACATGTTAGATAAACATTATACCTTAACTTTTGAACCCTTTTGTCATTATCAAAACACAGGTTCGACTTGGGTGATTTCTGCACAAGCAATCTCCCCCTTTTTGATTTATGACAACCCTGGTTCAAAAAGATAAGTTAATAATAAAAACAATGAAATTTTGTTTCCTCCCCTGGAAGGAATCTCCCCCTAGATTAGTTCGTGGCGTTTTTGAAAATATATTCTAAGTCTAAAGATGGATTTAATTTTACTTAGAATAATTTTCAATTTTAACTTTAAAGACATATTTTCCGAAATACTTTTGGTTGTTCACTTTTGGAAAATTTATACTAAAAGTAAAGTTTATATACATAGATAAGTTTGAAAACTTAAGTTTAAGTATTACGAAGGATTTTGAAAACTTAAGTTTCAGTACTTAAGAGAATTTCGAAAATTTAAGTTTAAGTACTCAGAAATATTTTTGAAAACTTAAGTTTGAAGTATTTAGAAGATTTTTGAAAACTTAAGTTTAAAATACTTAGAAGATTTTTGAAAACTTAAGTTTAAAATACTTAGAAGATTTTTGAAAACTTAAGTTTAAAATACTTAGAAGATTTTCAAAAACTTAAGTTTAAAATACTTAGAAGATTTTTGAAAACTTAAGTTTAAAATACTTAGAAGATTATAGAAAACTTAAGTTTAAAATACTTAGAAAATTTGAAAGCTTTTAAATATTTAGAAAACCTTTTTAAATACTTAGAAAATCTTAGTACTTTTGAAAAAAATGAATTAAGTACTTTTTGAATATTGAGTTTGAAATTTTGGAATTAAAGAAAAATTTTAAACTCTCCTTTCCTATCTCTCCTCCTTTGCCATATATCAAAAACAAAGAAATATAGCAGAAACTGGATAATTAAATTGCATAAAAGAAAATAATAACTTGCATAATTGGTGTACTGAATCAGTTCAGGATATGAATTAAACCAAATCAGTTTCAATTTTCTCTTTTAGGGTCCTGTCTAACCCAATTAGCTACTTACTAATTTCTACAAGCAGTAATTTTCACTAGGGTTAGTCAAGTTAAGTGTTCTGTTCAAGTTAGATTTTCTAAACTTGACACTTAACTTGATTACTGTGTAAGTTGTATTTAGTGCCCCAATTACTGCAGATGCACTGACTTAAATCATCTTGAATTAAGGCAAAGGCCTAAGCACCTCAACCCATTCTAGGTTATCAATCAAAAGTACCCTTAGGTGTTTGTGAGATGCTGGCTTCTAACTCTATAGGTGCATGCAGTTCTAGGGTTAGGGCCTAGGCTAAGTCCATTTACGAAAAAACCCTAGTTTTAAAGGAGGTAGTTTTTTTAAATAAAACTAAGTAAAAAAAAATTATTTTTAAAATTTTTTAAAGCTAAGTAAGAGCTGATTTTGAAAGCATTTTAAAAACTACTTTAAAAGCTGATTTTGAAATGAGTAAGAGAACCAATAGTAGACTAAATCTATTCTACCAAGTATAATCCTAATTGCCTTCTTAGTGAGCTGAATTCTGACTCAGGTAGGGGTTTGATAAATATATCAGCTAAGTTAGATTTAGAGTCTACATGCTTAAGGACTATCTCACCTCTGGCTACATGATCTATTACAAAGTGGTGTTTAACTTCTAAGTGTTTAGTTCTGGAATGTTGGATTGGGTTCTTAGTTAGATTAATTGAGCTTATGTTGTCAATGAATACCTGAGTTTGGGTGTAGTTGAGCTGGAAGTCCTTAAGAGTGTGCATCATCCATAAAGGTTATGCTACACATTCTCCTAAGGCAACATATTCAGCTTCAGTTGTGGATAGAGCTACATAGTGTTATTTTCTGCTGTACCAACTTACTAGACTATGCCCTAATAGTTGGCAGCTTCTACTTGTGCACTTTCTATCTAATTTGCAACCAGCATAGTCAGAATTCGAGTATCCTGACAAATCAAAGGTTGAGGTTCTAGGATACCAAATCCCTACATTTAGGGTGCCCTTTACATATCTTAGTATTCTTTTTAGGGCTGCTAAGTGTGTTTCCTTAGCACAGGTTTGATATCTAGCGCACATCCCTATAGCAAAAAGAATGTCAGGTCTGCTAGTTGTAAGGTACAGTAGACTTCCTATCATACTTCTATAGAGTTTAAGGTCTACTGGTTTACCGTCAGGGTCACTATCTATTTTTACATTAGTGGCCATGGGGGTACTTATGCTTTTAGAGTTATCCATTTTAAATTTTTATATAATTCTTTAGCATATTTGGATTGATGGACATAGTTTCCATCTCTAGTTTGTTTGATTTGTAACCCTAGGCAAAAGTTAAACTCACCAACTAAGCTCATTTCAAATTCATTTTCCATTATTTTAACAAATTCTTTTAAAAAGTTTGAGTTGGTGGACCCAAAGATTATATCATCTACGTAGATTTGGGCAATAAATATATAATTTCCTAAGGTCTTAATAAATAGGGTTGAGTCAATTTGACCTTGTTTAAATTCATTAGAAATTAAGTAAGTTGATAAGCGTTCATACCAGGCCCTAGGTGCTTGTTTTAGTCTATATAGCGCTTTAGTAAGTTTGTAAACGTGGTCAGGTCTTTCTAAGTCCTCAAACCCAGGGGGTTGTCCTACATAAACTTCTTCTTTAATGAATTCATTTAGAAAGGCTGATTTTAGATCCATTTGGTATAGCTTAAATCTTTTATGGGATGCAAAGGCTAATAACATCCTAATGGACTCAAGTCTAGCTATTGGGGCATATGTTTCGTCGTAATCTAACCCTTCTACTTGCCTGAATCCCTTTGCTACTAAGCGGGCTTTGTTTCTGACTATTTCTCCTTGATCATTTAGCTTATTCCTAAAGACCCACTTAGTGTCAATGATGGATTTACCTTCAGGTTTAGGTACTAGTTCCCAGACTTGGTTCCTCTCAAATTGAGCTAATTCTTCTTGCATAGCTATGATCCAATCAGGATCAGGTAGGGATTCATCTATAGTCTTAGGTTCTATTTCTGAAATCATTGTTATTTGACTAAGGTTTATATAGGAAGATCTAGTCCTGACTCCTAGAGTTAGATCACCCACAATTTGATCGGTTGGGTGACTGAGACTGGGTTTCTTGGATTTTCTAGAACTTGGTTCAGCCTCAGGTCCGGCTGGGCGGTTTGGTTCACTATTTGATTCAACTCTTTGAGCTAGTTCAATTATTAGTTCAATAATTGGTTCATTTGACTCACTAATAGTTAGTTCATTTATTGGTTCAATTAAGGATTCATCAATTTGTTGATTATCTTCTTGATCAGTATTTGATGAATTTAGATTTGGATTTGAGTTATTTTCTTCATTAAATATTAAATTAGTTGTTTCTTCGATTTTCTTGGTTTGGATGTTGTAAACCCTATAGGCTCTACTTGTTGTTGAATATCCTAGGAAGATGCCTGGGGTTGACTTAAACTAGAATTTTCCTAAGTAGTCTTTGGTGTTTAGGATATGGACTTTGCATCCAAAGACCCTTAGGTACTGCAGATTTGGAAGTCTATGGTAATATAGTTTATAGGGTGTTTTATTGTGTCGCTTGTTAATCAGGACCCTATTTTGGATGTAGCAAGCTGTGCTAATTGCTTCTGTCCAATATTGGTTGGCTAGGTTGAATTCGTTGAGCATAGCCCTAGCGGCTTCCTGTAGTGTTCTATTTCTCCTTTCGACTATCTCATTTTGTTGGGGAGTTCTAGGACATGAAAATTCATTTATATACTCATTTACCTTACAGAATTCCTCGAACCGTTGATTTTCAAACTCTCCCCCGTGGTCACTCCTAAGACATTTGATTTTAGTATCGTTTTGATTTTCAATTAACTTACAAAATTCATTAAATAGGTTTAGGGTTTCATCTTTGGTTTTTAGAAACCTAACCCAGGTAAACCTAGAGTAATCATCAACTATTACTAAGCAGTATCGATTCCCACTTAGTGACTTGGCTCCATGTGAATCAAATAGGTCAAGGTGTAAGAGCTCAAGTGTGGTTTGAGTTAGATCAGATTGAATTAGTTTATGATTAGACCTGGTTTGTTTGCCTTGATTACATGATTCACATATTAAGTTTTCATGATTTTTAATTTTGGGAATATCTTTAATTAGGCCAAGTTGGGTGATTTTTGAAATAAGTCTTAGGTTAGTGTGACCTAATCTCCTATGCCAGAGGTTTGATTGTTCTAACTGAGTTAGCATGCATTTAGATACTAGGGGTAGGTTTATAGTGTAAATATTATTTTTCCTAGTGCCCTTAAGCATGATTTCTGAGTCTTACAAGTTTCTAATCAGGCAGGTAGAATCGTTGAAGGTAACTATATAACCAGAGTCACATAACTGACTTATGCTAAGTAGGTTAAATTTGAAATTTTCAATCAAAAGGACTTTCTTAATAACAAAGTCAGATTTAAGTTTAATATTACCTTACCCAATTACCTTGAGTGTAGCATTGTTGCCAAATGCCACTGAGCCTAGGTTCTTGAACTTGAGTTTGGTGAATTTTAATTTGTCTCCAGTCATGTGTCTGGAGCAACCGCTATCCAACATCCATTGGTCCAAATCTTTATGTTCCTACACATAAAGAGTTTTGTTGATATGGATTCAATTAGAGTCAGGAATAGCCTAAATTGATTTTCACAGCCTAGTCTGTCTCATCCAAATCTAGGGTTTTCAATCACGTTAGCCTTATAGGTTTTGTGAGACAGGTTTTGATAAAAGAATTTTTGAGAAAAACATGATTTATTTTGAAAGACTTAATTGATTTTGAAAACAATTGAATTTATTTTGAAAAGAATGATTAAATCTACAACTAATTGAAAACTTGTGTTAGATTCGAATTTAACAGAGGCTAGTTTGAATTTGAATTTCAAAGATTGGCTTCCAGGTCTTGGCGAGGCACTAGGCCTTCTTTGGCCGTAGCCTTATTGGATCATCAACCCTTTCCTTGACAAAGCCATTCAGTGAAATTTCATTTTCAAAATTAATCTTTTGAAAAATTCTGGTCTAACTAGTTTGGGTCTTGGATCGGTAGCTTCGGCAAGTTTCACCAGTCTAAAGAGACCAAGTAGAGAATACTTGACCTTATTAGAATTGGTTTCCCTAACGTACTATCATCTCACCTCCACCCAATACTATGTTGTCAGATTTTAGTTAAATTGGTTCAGTCCTTATACTAACCATTCCTAAATCTAAACATGATAAATTGAAAAAATTAAGTAAACAATCAATCATGCAAATTACAAGCAAGAATTGAATTTTATCTAACAATAAATATTGTTTCCAATTTGGCTCCCCCTGGACTAAAGCCACGATAATGATCTGGCAAGATGTGAATCTTGTCCTTGGGGATCCAGAATTGATTTGATCCAATTTGTTTGTTCTGGCATAGTCTGGGTACCCATGCCTGAACTTTAGGTCTGGACTGGTTCAGTACAGCAAAGTAGGATCTTTGTCTAGATTTGGTTCTATAACCTAGTCCGGATCAATTTAGAACCGACTTCTGCTTTCCAAGAATCATGTCAAGACCCTTGGAACCAGAAGTGAATCGTTCTAAAGCTGCTCGAAGATCCTTAACCTGAGTTTTCAGGGAGGAGTTCTCTTTCTCAAGTTTTTCAACTTGAGTAGAGGTTCCTTCTTGAACCTTCTCAGTTAAGGGTCTAGAGTCAGCTCCCTCTTTCAGGAGTTTTACTTCCTGTCAGAGGGATTCGACTCGGAGTTTAGCTTTCGCCAAATCTCGAGAAAGATAAGAAATTAACTCATTTAACTGACTTCTAGTAAAACCACTTACCTTGATTTCGCTGTCCTCTGAAAATGTTAGTCTGCCGTCATCCTGTTCTCATTCTGATTCGGTCTCGACTTTTTCTGAGGCGGTTAGTGCAAGTAGGTTCGACTGTGGGACCTCTTCTTCTTCTTCGGAAGAGGACTCATCCCACGTTGCCTGAAGTGCCTTTTTCCTTCTATTCTTCTTGGTCTCCTTTAGGTTCGGACACTCCGTCTTGTAGTGACCCTTCTTCTTGCACTCGTAGCAGGTCACGTTGGGCTTGTTCTTTTCATTTGCGGGTTCAGCTGGTTCATCCTTTCTTCTGCTGGCTTTCCATCTGTTGGTTTGGTTCTTCAATTCCTTGTAGTAGTTTCGGGCCAGTCGGACCAGCTTTGGTCGATCTCCTTCTTCGTCTTCTGAGTCTGAGTCTGAGTTAGACTCGGGTTCAGCTTGAGGCTTCTTCTTGGTTGTCCTTCCAGTTTTACCTGCAACAAAGGCAATACCTTTCTCGGCCAGATTGCAGTTAGTCTATTCATGTAATTCTAATTCAGAGAACAATTCATCTAATTTAATTTTTGAAAGATCCCTTGAAACCTTGTATTCATCTACCATAGATGCCCACAAAGTGATTCTCGGGAAAGCATTTAAAGCATACCTTATTAGGTCACGGTTTTCTACCTTGTGACCGATGGTGTGTAGTCCGTTCATTAATTCCTGAATTCGGGCGTGGAGTTGTGCTGCTGTTTCGTTGTCGTTCATTTTGATCGTGTACAGCATGTTCAGGAGGAGATCTCTCTTGCTGATCCGAGTGTCTGAAGTTCCTTCGTGTTGCTCGATCAATTTCCCCCACAGCTCCTTGGCACTGTTGAATGGACCCACCCGGTTCAGCTCCTCATTTGTTAAGCCGCATTGGAGGGTCTGGGTCGCCTTTGCATCAGCTTCAATCTTCCGTTTCAGAGCGGTGTCCCACTCTGTGTAGCTTTGAGGTACTCCTTCAGCATTTTTTGGAATCTCTAGTCTAGACTGGATGATTATCCACATGTCCACCTGAGTTTTCAGGTGGACCTCCATTCTACTCTTCCAGTAGGAGAAGTCCTCCCCACTGAAGAGAGGTGGTCATACAGTGCTGAAGCCTTCTTGCATGGCCATTTTATCTGAAACGTAAACTTAAACAAAAAAAAGAAATATCCCAAGACTTGGTCTTGGATTAGTAGTGCAGGATAAAGAAAAAAATATTTACCGAGGGGTGTTGCACCAACCTCGATTAACGAGAAAAAATTCAAACAAAAAAAATATTAAAAAGATATTTCGTAAAAATCCAAAAAATTCTCAAATTGGTGGTTGCATCAAATTTGAGCTTCCCCGCTCTGATGCCACTTGTTGGATCGAGAGAAATGATAGAGGGGGGTGAATATCGTTAAACGTTTGGATTAACAGTTAGAGAAATTACGCAGCAGAAATTTAAATCAAACACACGCAAACTCCAAGTTTTTTACTTGGTTCGGAGTCGCGGTCGGCTCCTACTCCAATGCCCACGGTCGTTGACCGTTTACTGCGGGCAATTCTATATGTGCACAAAATCGGTTTACAAAAAGTATTACAAAAATTATTGCAGTAAACTAAAATTAACTCTTCGTTACCGACATCTGGTGTAGATTATATTTTTGAAGCAGAAGAATGTCGTCGGCGCTTGTATCTCGAATCGGGAGGTTTTCAGAGCAGAGTGCTAGAGCAGAAGAGCGTGAATGCGTTGGAAAAATTGGTTGTGCGAAGCCTTGGGGTCGAGGGCCCTTTTATAGCCCTTGGGGGCGCTCGGGACGTCGGGGGCGCCCCCCCAGGTGTCAGCTGATCCGAGTTCCTCTCGGTCAGCTCTGATCCCTTCAAACTCCGGATCAGGCTTTGACGGGGGCACCCGGGATGCTGGGGGTGCCCGGGAGCATGGGGGCACCCTGCCCATGAACTGCCGAAGCATTCTTTTTGGTTAGTCTGTTTTGTGTTGCCCATGGGGGCGCCGAGAACACTAGGGGCGCCTTGCTCAACTGCTGCCTTTCTCCTTTAAGGCATTCTGAGCTGCAATGACTCATTCCTTCAGTCCTGCATCCTGAGTTAGTCCAAAATAAGTTCAAAGCAATAGAGTATTAAGTTTATACAACCTTAGCTGTCTTGGGTCTGACTTTGGGTCTCCCAAATGGAGCCCTAGGTCGAACCGACGCCTATTGTTCCCTCGACGGGGAACGCGTCCTCACCTACTCCTCTCGGGAAAAATTACCTGATGCCAACCGGCTCCTCCGGTTGGACTTTTGCCCAGCAGTCCTTCGCTAGGTGCCTAGCTATCCTTCGCTAGGTCTTCAGTACCAAGCCGTCCTTCGCCTGGTGCCTAGCAGTCCTTCGCTAGGGCTTTGTATCCTGGCATTCCTTTGCCAGGTGCCTAGCAGTCCTTCGCTAGGGCTTTGCATCTTGGCATTCCTTCGCCAGGTGCCTAGCAGTCCTTCGCTAGGGCTTTGTATCCTGGCATTCCTTCGCCAGGTGCCTAGCAGTCCTTCGCTAGGACTTTTCCTGCACACTTGAGTAACATGTTAGATAAAAATTATACCTTAACTTTTGAACCCTTTTGCCAATATCAAAACACAGATTCGACTTGGGTGCTTTCTGCACCAACAGATAGGACCTAACTTAACTCAAATTCATCTAGTTTTTGAACTTTTGTCAAGTAAAAGCATGGAATCATGCAATTTAGAGCTTAATTGATTTAATTGTTAGTTGGTCAAAAGAGTCAAACCGTGTCAAAACAATCAAACCTGGTCAAATGATCAAACTGGTCAATAGTCAAACCCTGGTCAACTCGGGCGCCCGTGACCTGTCGGGCGCCCCTGACTTTATCGTCGACCAAGACAGCTAAAGCTGTCAAACCCGACACTCCTGACCCAGGCGCCCGTGACCTATCGGGCGCCTAGGTCTTTGTCTTCATCCAAGGCAGTCAAGTCTGCCAAAAAGCTGCGTGCTGACTCGAGCGCCCGTGACCTTACGGGTGCCCCAATGAACATGGGCGCCCGACCCTTGAAGGGTGGCCGTATGACAATATATAAGGAACATGGCTCCCTCTTCTTTCCCCACACCAAAACCAAAATCCTCCTTCACTTCTCTTCTTCCCAAGGCGCCCGGACGCTCCTCCCTCGTCTTCAAACGCTCTACTTCGAAAATGCCGCCCCGGTATCAATTTTATTATGCATTTTCAAGTAACTTCCTTTTTTTTATTTCGCTTATTAAATGCACAATTTTCTTTTACATACTTAGAAAATGTCGCGTCTCTCAACCCAACCCCGTGGTCGAACCTAGCCCTGACCCATGGTTTCCCAACTTGGAATTGTTTAACAAGTTCGCCCAAACAACCTATAAGCATATAGAGACTAGCTTCCTGAATAGGCAATTCTTTACCCAATCCTTGTTAGTGATATGAGAGAAGTGTCCTAAGGCAATCGCCTTATGATTGTAAACATTTATTTTAATAAATGATAATTCACTATTTGAGTATACGTGTTTGTATTTGATTGGGATCTTAAACTCATCTACTAAATGTCCGCAATACAACTCACAGCATAAGAGAATTTGTGATGGGATCACAACTAGTGATTATCTCTAAATGTGCAAATGTGAAGTATTGAAAATATCCCTAGTCGATGAATTGATAAATACAGACACTATCAATTCTGTTGAGACTAGCATGGGTTATTCTCTAATCAGCTGATTCTCACTGGCTGGTGACATTGGGATGTCCGGAGATAAACATGGATGCTAGTTAAGGGAACTAGTACATTGGAGTGACTAGCTGTAAGACTTCATATGGAATCTATCTACAGAAATGTCAATGAAGTTCTTACTGCGGCTTAAGTGGGATGTTCCTTTGACTTGCGGTGTTCAAGTCATCTTGGTCATGGAGACTTATACTTTAACATCTAAAGCAAGCATCTCCAAGGAGGTGTGGACCCAGGATGATTGTGTATAAGCCGAAGTGCCCGAAGATGTTTGAACAGCCTACAAAGGATTCACCACTCCTTGCGAGGAGATGTATACCCAGGCCTATCGTCGGATTGTTACTCAAAACCTCTGGCCAGAGTAAATCATGTTAAGAGTGCAAGTCTCTTAAATACATGAGAGTAATTAGAAATCCAAAGGACGAGAAAGACACTACTTGGGCTAGGTGTGACGTAGTCAGCCTAGTGGGGACTGACACAAATAGACCGTGTCCTGAACCAAGTGGGTATAAGATGGTGAAGGGAATGGGGCACGATTCATTAGAGCTGCTGAAGGGTTTCAGAATAATTTCTTCTGATGTCAAACCGTTGATCTTTCGATTAATTGGGGATCATGATGTACTACTAGGTGTTGTTAGGATCGATACGCCTTGCTAGAGGGGGGGTGAATAGCAAATCTCGGCTTGTTCATCCTACATTGTTAGTATGCGCAGCGGAAATACAAACAATATAAAACTAACAACAATAAACAAACGCTAACAAACCGTATTTAGTTGGTATCCACCCCGGCCGGGTGACTAATCCAACAATCCGTCGATGGATCACTCCCCGGATAACTTCCGGCTATCACGTGTCGCTCCTTGTGGGTGGAGAAACCTCACCACAACACCAAACAAAGCTCTGGACACGAAGACTACTAACTTGCCCTTAACCAAGACAAGTTTCGTCAAGAAACTCAGCCACCACGACGTCCTCTTTAAATAGGATTCAGGGCTGATTTCTCGCTACCAGTCGACTGCCCCCAGGGCAGTCGACTGGTGCCAGCCAAATTCGACCGTTGCGTCCCAACGTTCGAATTTTAGCCAACTCACCAGCCACCTACCAGTCGACTGCCCCAAGGGCAGTCGACTGGTCCCAGGGCTGAGACCTTTCTGTGAGTTCCATCAGTCGACTGACCCCAGGCCAGCCGACTGGTCTACTCACCCACCTAAAGTTACCCATCTTGAGTACATTCCACTCCGAACTCAACCCTTAGGATTTCCCGAGTACAATCACACTGCACTCGTACCCTCACGACTCGACTGACTCCTCCTTCGCAGCCTCGACTGTTGCCTTCGCGCCCTCTTCATCTTCGACCCTCGTCCCTCGGATGCGCACACAAGCCTCCAGCTTGCCTCCATGCCACCCTTCACGTACGCCTCGAAGTCCGCGCCCATCAGCTCATCGTCCCTGCACTCCATGGTCCCTCAGATGCGCACGCCAGCCTCTAGCTGGCCTCCATGCCATCCTTCACCGTATTGAGGCCGTCCAGTCAAGTCCATATGCGTACCTGTACAACCTGCACACTCAACATACGCATATCAAATACACAAGGGTAAGCCTAACTTAAACCCTTTGCCCAAACATCAAAACCCATGGTCACACCGGACCATCTTAGGGCCGATTGCTCCAACAATCTTCTCCTTTTTGATGTTTGGCAATCCGTTTAAGTTAGGGAAAGAAAGATAGTAGTCAATAGCAAAAACCATGCTAAATAAATGCATATGCAATGCAAAATGGATCCTATCCCAAGGCATCCTACACCTAACCCTCCGAGTTAGGAATTTTACACCTAGCCCTCCAAGCTAGGAATTTCCCACCTAACCCTCCAAGTTAGGATTTTACAACCAAATCGGGCTTTTTAAAACTTCTCCCAAGCTCCCCCTGCATTGGACTTACAAATGCTTTTTAAGAACCTGTCCAAGGTTCCCCTTACGCCAAGAAGGGTGCAACCATGCTCCCCCTTAATCTCAATTCCCCCTAAACCTAGGGTTTCATGCAAAGGTAAGTTTGGTTTCCCACTTAAACTCAACATCTCTCCCCCTTTGCCATACATCAAAAAGACCCCAATAATATCCCAATTATCGGTTTTTTTAATCCCTATTGGTCCTAAACAATGTGTACTAACCCCCCATACACTTGTTTTTAATCACTCGGACCCAAGTCAGCTGCTGGATACCCACACCAGCCCTGACCAGTCGACTGCCCTGAGGGCAGTCGACTGATACTCTGATAATCAGTTTTCTGGCCGAATTTCAGAAACGCGCCAGAAATTCAACAAATCTCCAAAAATTCCCAAATTTCGTGCAGAACTTTGTGGTACCCATACCTACTTGGGAAAAATATATTTCACCATGTATCTATCTCCATTCCCAAGTTTGGTACAAAACCCAAAAGTTTTCTTATGAAAATTAAGGCAAATAGGAGACAACCTCCCCCTTAACCCATGCCTTCTCCTAATTTTCATTTTCAAAGGGTTAAGTTCTACCCAACTTAACCTCCTAACACTAAGTTAGGTTCTTCCCTACCTAACACCCGAGTTCTTTTCCCTTTGAACACCATTAAAGGCTTGCTCCCCAAGCATCCTTATCCCTAGTGTCATTAAGAACTCAACAATCATCTAAAAACTCTAAAGTTTGCAAGCACACTTGCTAGGATATACCCTATCCTAGAAAAATATAATATCATGGAAATATCAAGTGTGCTTGTCTTTTGGTACACATCTAAGTTTCTTAAGGATTTAAGTATCAACTTTCAAATTCGTTTCTAATTTCATGTGTTTGTCAAATCTACCCATCATAATTTGACACATGGAGTTGCCCTCAATTCATTTCTTTGTCCATATCCTTAATATGACGACAGTTTCCCCCTTTTTATCTCTAAATCCTAGATACACTTGAGAAACATATAAAACTTCTTTGAATTTTCCATATGGCCTCATTTAGTAGAACCACCATTAACCCATGAGGCTCTCCTTAACTACACCAGCATAATCAAGGATCATATTCTATCATCCAATAGCCATTTTCATATTTCAGCCCACAGACCAGTCGACTGCCCCTGGGGCAGTCGACTCCCAAAACTCACAGAATGTTTCTGGGCTTGAGACCAGTCGACTGCCCCCAGGGCAGTCGACTGATACCTGATTTTCACGTTTTCAGGCCGAAATTCAGAAATGTCCTAAAAATTCTACAAATCTCCAAAAAATCTGAAATTTTGTGGGGAGATTTGTGAAGCCAACATCTACTTGGGAAAAATACGTTTCCAATTAAATGTTCTCCGGATCCCAAGATTGGCACAAAACTCTACTTCTTCCAAAGTGTATCAAATAAACTCATCCAAGAAGTTCTAATTCTCACTTCTCTTCAATGCATTCACTTCTCCTTGATCATACTTCTTTTCTACCACTGAGATACATGGTATTCCACCATTAAACCTCAATTTTGTGAAATATAGCTCCTTTTTCACCTTTTCTCCCTAAATTCTCCTTTTGATGTGCCAAAATCTAGGATTAGGACTTACCCAAGTCTCCCAACCCATGTGGCACATTTCACTTAATTTCCTAAGAGAGAAACTTTTGAGATCCATTTACCATGGACCCCAAAGGCTCCTAGAGCTCCCCCTTGAGCTCTTAGCCTTAGCCACCTCCCTAGGTGACTCGATCCACACTAGGCCACACCGGTGTGCCACCGGTGACTCTTGGCGTACAAAATTGACCTTTTTAACCTTGGACACCTTGTCCTTGGTTAGGTCACTCTCTTTACCCTTGGATGGCATCCCCTTGCCACCCTTGGACCTTCCCTCCTTACTAAGATTGTATGATTTCCCAACATACTTCTTTCCATTGTCCTTGGAGGTCTTAGATCGGTACCCCAATCCCGATCTATCATAGTTGGGTTTGATGCTACCCAACACCATGTCTAAGCCCTTAGATCCAACCATGAATCTTTCTAGGGCATTTTCTAAAGTATCAAGTCTTGCCCTCAAGGCTTGATTTTCCCTTTCTAGGACTTGAACCCTAGAGTCCATATGTCCACTTTGGACATTTCTAGGTCTACCCATTTTCTTAGACATTTGTTTCCCTTCCTTGGGATTAATGTCTTTAGCCTTGGATACATAGGTCTTAGGCCTATCATGATGCATGCTTTTTCTAGAGTAGTGATCTACCTTGTTATCCTTATTCCTATCATTGTACTTAAATCCAAAGTTATGTACAATTAAGCATTTTTCATAATTTCTAGCATGCATGAATGAGTGATTTACATGATTTTTTGAATGTAAGGAAGAACTTAAAATTGAATTTCTTTTTAAACTAGGGTTAGGAAACACCTCCCTTACCCTTGTAGTCCTTCCTTGTTGTGAGTTTTGCTTTCTTCCCTCTTCTTTCCCCCATCTCCTAAGGTGCTCCATCTTCTTTAGCTCATTCTTCCTTGGACACTTGGTGTGGTAGTGCCCAAGCTCACCACACGTGAAACATCTAATTTTCTTCTTAGCTTGAGCCTCTTTATTCCTACAACCCATGTTACATTTAACCAAAATTGAAATGGGTTTAGATTTTACCTCCCTTTTACCTTTTGGGAACTTGTCCTTGTAGTGCCCCTTTTCATTACACCCAAAGCATGTGATATGCTCTTTCAATTTGGCTTTGGTGGAGGTGAAGGTAGAGGCTAGGTTGACTTCTTCAACCTTCGATGATGTAGATTCCTCCTCTTGATCTTGTGTAATTGAGCGTCTTTCCTCCCCCTCAATCCTTGAGGTGGAGACCTCTTCCTCTTCTTCTCTTGAGGAGGTTGACGATCTTTCACTTAGCTCCTCCACCTCTCTTGAAGAGGTTGACACTTCTTCGGGCTTTTGAATTTGTGTAGGATTTTCATGGTATTCTTTTATCTTTCTCCATAGGTCGTGCGCATTTTCATATTTTCCTACACAACTCAAAATATTATTAGGCAAAACATTGCTTAAAACACTAATTACCTTTTCGTTTGCTCTAGAAAGATCTTGTTGTTTTTGACTCCAATATCTAGGCCTAAGCCTCTTCCCATGCTTATCCTTTGGAGTCTCATATGGCTCTTCAAGCGCAATCATTTGTTCCCACTCCATCGCGAACCATGTCTCCATCCGTGACTTTCAATACCCGAAGTCTTCATGGTCGTAGGCCGGTGGAGCCTAGACGTTGTCCCCAAGTTTGTCTTCCATCATTCTTCTCCTCTAGCGTGTACTCTCTCGGCGGTTAGTCCGATCAAGAGCAGAACTTGCTCTGATACCAATTGTTAGGATCGATACGCCTTGCTAGAGGGGGGGTGAATAGCAAATCTCAGCTTGTTCTTCCTACGTTGTTAGTATGCGCAGCGGAAATACAAACAATATAAAACTAACAACAATAAACAAACGCTAACAAACCGTATTTAGTTGGTATCCACCCCGGCCGGGTGACTAATCCAACAATCCGTCGGTGGATCACTCCCCGGATAACCTCCGGCTATCACGTGTCGCTCCTTGTGGGTGGAGAAATCTCACCACAACACCAAATAAAGCTCTGGACACGAAGACTACTAACTTGCCCTTAACCAAGACAAGTTTCGTCAAGAAACTCAGCCACCACGACGTCCTCTTTAAATAGGATTCGGGGCTGATTTCTCGCTACCAGTCGACTGCCCCAGGGCAGTCGATTGGTGCCAGCCAAATTCGACCGTTGCGTCCCAACGTTCGAATTTTAGCCAACTCACCAGCCACCTACCAGTCGACTGCCCTTGGGGCAGTCGACTGGTCCCAGGGCTGAGACCTTTCTGTGAGTTCCATCAGTCGACTGCCCCCAGGCCAGTCGACTGGTCTACTCACCCACCTAAGGTTACCCATCTTGAGTACATTCCACTCCGCACTCAACCCTTAGGATTTCCCGAGTACAACCACACTGCACTCGTACCCTCACGACTCGACTGACTCCTCCTCCGCAGCCTCGACTGTTGCCTTCGCGCCCTCTTCATCTTCGGCCCTCGTCCCTCGGATGCGCACGCAAGCCTCCAGCTTGCCTCCATGCCACCCTTCACGTACGCCTCGAAGTCCGCGCCCATCAGCTCATCGTCCCTGCACTCCATGGTCCCTCAGATGCGCACGCCAGCCTCTAGCTAGCCTCCATGCCATCCTTCACCGTACTGAGGCCGTCCAGTCAAGTCCATATGCGTACCTGTACAACCTGCACACTCAACATACGCATATC
>JAGFNQ010006332.1:16531-48408 GCA_024364735.1 Boesenbergia rotunda | reverse complement strand
GCGTGGCGATCCATGCTCCCTGAGATGTCCCCTGACTGAGAAGCCATATTCTCGCTCCGTCCGAGCCTTACCCTCGGATCGACTCTCAGCCAGACGCGTGGCGACCCATGCTCCCTGAGAGGTCCATCGACCGAGAGGCCAGAATCTCGTCTCTAAACGAGCTACCAATCGGGATTCTCTCCCGATATCTCTCAGATCGGTTCTCTGACGAACGCATGGCGGTTCGTGCTCCCTGAGAGATCCCCGATCAAGCATTCTGACTCTTGCTCTGCCAGCAGGTCGGAATCAGGCTCAGCTCCCGTGTACCGCGCAGCTCAATCCTCAGTCCCTGAGCGATGTCTAAAACCAAACGCCTCACTTCTGGCCCGCATGCGGGTGACAAGCAGCTATGTCTTCATGACTACGATAACCTAACTTCTTGATCAGGCGTGCTCCAGCTGGCTCCGGGGTGGTTCACTGAACTATCACGGTCATAGAGATCTCTGTCGTACTCGCCCGAGTGGGGAACACGGGGGAAGCATTGCATACCTTACCCTGCCACTCGCAGAGTCCTAAGCGCTCAATAACATTCTTGTCCGAGTGATTGATACATAACGACCCTGGCATTCCGCACACTCGACCGCCAAAAGGGGGCAGACGGGCATTCCCCCCTTCGGGTCGCTTACGTCCAAACACCAAACACACATGCGGAAAAATGCCAAAAAGAAAAGAAAGTTAGCATTCATAAATCTTAACTTGGCCTCCGCCTACACGAGGAAAATAGAAAAGAGCAGCACTAGACTACGGCCTATGTGTAGGAGGTTGAGACGGAGCCTGGCCCCGAACCCTCTCCAACTCCTCCTGAGCCGCCTTCAGCTTTGTATCCAAAGCCGCACGGTGCTTTCGCACCCGTGAAAGGTCTCTCGAGTGGGCGGCTATTTCTTCCTCCTTAGCCTTCAGATCGGCGCGTAGTGCCACGGCTGACTAGCATTCCTCCTGGAGCTTCGCCTGGACCTTGGACAGCTCCTCATGGACCTGTAGCTCCAAAACTCGAGCCTGACGCTCGCTATGCTCTAGGTAGGCAATTTGTCGCCGCATCTGGATAGTCGACGCCTGAGCTGCATTCAGCTCCACCAGGCGTTCCTGAAGTTGTGCCTCGGCGCGAACTGCACACCCTTGAAGGGCTGCATTCTCAGCACGCAGCATGTTCCAGGCCTCGTCGCTCGGTTGCAGCTGCGCGCAGCGAAGCTGAGCCTCCAGCTCCTCCCTTCGAGACTTAGCTTGACGAAGGGACTGAGTCTGAGCGGCGAAGGAAACACCCATATCGTAAATTGCGCCGGCTAGCTGCAAAGAAAATGAAAAGTTAGCCAGGAAAGAACCGGATGAGCAAGAGCCATCAGCAGAACATACCTGACAAGCTTCCGCTACGACGCCATTAGCTCTGGTAATGGGGTCCTGACGGTCAAACGCCCGAAGACCATGGTACAGATGGTCGCTCAAGGGGGCGTATAGATGTGCCACTCGGGCAGACCCCCAGCAGCTCGGAGACAGGAATCTCGTAGGCAGTACGAGGGTATGCTCGTGATGGCAAGATCAGATGCAACGGACCAGGGCCCGTAGCTCCCTCAGGGAGAGAGGGAAAAGGCATATCGGGCCGCTCACTGGAGGAACCGACAAGAATCGATGGGGGCACCAGGTGGAAAGCCCCTTGGACGGAAGAAGTCGGGACAATGGGTGCGGATATCGGTGGAGTAAGAATCGTAGGCGAAGAAGGCGCAGAAGGGGTCTTCCTCGGGAGAATAGTCATGGTCCCGAAGGAAGGCGAACGGTCGCCTGACTGATCCCGAGGTCGACTGGTCTCCAATGGGCAGGGGTCCATGTCTGAAGCCTCAAACGCAGAGTTTGGCGTCTCCGCCTCAGGCGCCTTACCCTTACCCAAGGAGGGTGCGGCAGTGGGATCTACTACCGGAGAAGGAGATACCAGAGTAGCTGACAGCGAGTTAGCCGGATCAGTGAGGATGGCCGCCACTGCTACCGCAAACTCGGCCTCATCCTCAGCGAACCCCGCCTTCAAGGATTCAGACAACATCCCGGATCCCAAAGAGGATACAAGGTTAGCAAAGTAGGCGGCTAAGAAGAGGAGGAGAACGGTAGTTGAAGAGTATTGGAAAAACGAAAGCGGCGTGGAAGACAACCGCTGGTGCCTATATAGGGAACGACGGTCAATCCTAGCCGTCAGAAAGAGGGTTGCGACGAAAGGCCAGATCTCCTCAGAACCCTCCGATGGGACCTGTAAAGAGACGAAGGGACGCGATAAGATGTAGGCATTCTCGGCGAGCAAACGTATCGCTGCCCGAGGCAACTGAAACAGAGGACTGACGCTTCAGCGCCTGAGCAATCACTGGGCAGGAGACAAGTGTCCCTGTCAATTAATGCAGTCCTTATGCAGAAAGGACAGGTGGAACAGGCGACCTGACAACCAGGCGGCTTAGACAAAAGGGGGTTGACTTGACCCCAACCCTCACGGGCAAGCTCTCGCAAATCCCTTGGTCCGGGTCCCAATCAGATGCGTGGCGACCCACGATCCCCGGGTTCGACTCGACCAAGTGGCCAAACCCCCACGGGCAGGCTCCCGCTAATCCCTCGGGCCGGGTCCCGGTCGGATGCGTGTCGGCCCATGCTCCCCGGGTTTGACCCGGCCAAAGCTTCACGCAGGAGCACGCTTTCGCGGTTCCTCGACTAGGCCCTCGAGTGGCCGCATAGCAACCCACGTTCTCCGAAAAAAGGGTCCGTGGAAAAGCTCATCTCGAGTACCCAGATGACTCGTCAGCGGATGAACTGTCAAGCTTTTCAGCTCTAGGTCAGCTGGCTCGAGAAACGTACAATCCATAGTTGTAGGGCCCAGGTGCTCAACCAGGACGCTCGTCGGGGCCAATGGCCCCAGTATGTGCTCACTCAAAGCATAGACACTGGGAAGTTTTTCACCCTAACGGCTAGACGGGCAGAAGCTAAGGCAGCTGTTCGGCTTCTCGCCTGACTTGCTCCCACTAGGGCTCGAATCGTTGGGATTTGAAAGTAAAGGCAGCTACACTCGAAAAAGAATAGGCACAAAAGGAAAATTCTATTCAAAAGGTGGAGGTGTTACAAAATCGAAGGCTCTTCGAGAAAGAAAACAGGAGGCCCGACCCTCATTTGAAGGGTTGTTTGAATATGCCAGGTAGGTCCTCTGATATATCTCGAAGTTGAAGAGCTGAGGGAGGCATGTCAGCAGATACGTGCCCACCTCGTCTGAGTTGACGGACCATGCTGAGACCTTGGTGCGTCAGCACCGCCCGAAGCCGCACAGAGACTTGATCGGTAAAGGCCTTGGAATTGAGGTACTCAAGCCGATGGGTTTCCCATCTCTCAGGCTCCTCCTCCTTATAGGAACGTAATTCCTCCAGTTCTTCCCGGGCTGTGTCCCAGACCGCTCGGCGCTCACGTAGCTCCCCCAACTCTGCCCGATCTGCGTCCCAGGACGCTTGACGACCGCACAACATCTCCAACTCCTCGGCTTGAGCCCGCAGTTGGTCCTGCGACGAACCAACCTCTTGCTCCCGGGCTGCAAGTTGTGCTCGTAAGGGTTGGACAGCCTCACTGGCCTAACAGAGCTCGGCCTTGGTCTTCAGAAGATCCGCTCGTAGCTGCTCCTTGCGTCTCCGATCACGAAGCTGCGCCTGCTCGGCCTGGGCAACCCGGTGTTGCGCTTGAACCACTTCCGCGTCAGCCGAGATAATCTGGGCTTTGGAGGTCTCCAGTTCCTCCTGAGCCTGACTCAGTAAGTCCTGAAGACTGATAATCTCCGCCCTCAAGTTGTTTAGAGAGGCGTCATCGGAAACCAGCTGGGTATGACGAAGTAGGGCTTCAAGATCCTCCACTCGCCGCTCGGCATGATACCGGGCCTTTGCGTGACTCAGCATGGACATATACATGCTGAAGCCTTGGGCCCAGAACTGCAAAAAGGATCTGGTAACATCTTAACTGAAGAAAGTGCAAGGCACACAATAGCCCGTAAACGTATACCTGTGTGGTTGTAGCCATGAAATCATCCGCCCAGACGCTCGGTCCACCCGAGCTGCCCGCTCGCAAGCCGACCAGAAACCGGTCGGCTACCGTACCATACAGCCGAACATCTTGCGACCGTATGGAGGGTCGTGCCGCTTGACACCGTCATGTTCATAGGCAAGTCAGACAGCGAGGGTGGCAGCATGTGCATCAAGCCTTCGTGCGCAGGCTCCCTTAACCAGGTCGGGGAAGCCTCCCCTGACGGGGCAACAGTTGACTCCACCAGAGGCATCGAAGGAGAAGAAGGTGGCAGCGCAGGGGAGTCAGTCATTGGCGCCTTGCCCTTTTGCCTTTTGCTGGGCCGACTAGAAGAAGCTCCCGTTGGGTTGGCCGCGTCAGGCACGAACCCATCACCCCGTGGGCACCTCAGCAGACGACTCAGAGGTTGGGTATCCTCTGAGCTAGACCGGGAGATTTCCACATCCTCAGGCGCGGAGGCAGAACGACAAGGGGCGGGTGACTCCGAGTCGGAGAGAGTCGCCTCCTGCTCTGCCAATAGCTTCTCCCACAGTTCCTGCTCAGCTCGCTGTTCTGCTACGCGCACCTCTCGCTCTTTCATCAGCCTCAATATACGCGCCTCCATCTCCGTAGACTCCATCCCGTAACCCTCTTCGGGAGCAGCTGGGTACATCATCACGGCTACCATGCAAGCAATGGTCAAGTGGCAGTAAAGAGACAAGGAAGAAGAAAAAAATGCTTACTAAGAGAAACAAGTCGGCGAAGCGGCGCAGGGCTGAGTCCGAACGCAGACAGAATGCCCTCACACAATAATGGCACACTGGGGAAGTGCCGACCTTCGAGCATGGAGAGGGCAAGCTCGAAGGGAGGGAATTTTCGAGAATCCGTAGGATGAGGAGGTGGCTGAGGAAAGTTTAGCTGAAAGCTGGCCGGCAAGGTCGGGGGCGCGACAGGACGAATGTAAAAATACCGCTCCTTCCAACCCTTGCCAGAAGATGGAAGCTTGGACAGGAAGGAAGTACTGGGACGGGCTTGGAAGTAGAACTCGCCCAACTCTTGCCTTTTCAAGCAGAAGAAATAGTAAAAGATTTCGGCTCGAAGGGGAATCCGATACAGCTGAAAGATAATAGTCGACCCGTAGAGGAGGCGAATGGAATTGGGAGTTAACTGGGATAGATTAAAGCGGAGGTAACGACAAACCGAGACGATGAAAGGGTGGATTGGGAAACGCAACCCAGCTTACATGTGATCTCGAGAGATGGTGATGTAGTGTTCTGGAGGTCTTGCAGGTTAATCGGAGGAAGCAGGCAGCAAGATATGATGGTTGGACGGAATGTGGAACTCTGCCCTAAGCACATCGAGGTCGCAGTGTTCAAGGACGGACCGCATGGTGACATACCAGGGAGTCGGGTCGCGAGATGAAGAGGCCATGCGGAATAAAAGAAGGAAGGAAATCTAACCAATGAAGAAGGTCGTCGGAGAAGAAAGACGGGACCAGAGGTTCCGCTGCAGCCCTAGCTGGAAACAGAAGCACAACACGCCGGTGTAAAAAGTGAAGAGGCGGGGGTAAAAGTAAAAGTAAAAACCTACTTATACAACCTCGGGGGCTATAAGGACCGCTCGATGGTAAGCCACAGAAGAAGCGGCGGTTAGGGATAGCCGTCCGATCAGGCCCCAAGGGGCCCGAGAAACAAAGCATCTCACGCATGACCTCATCATTCACCAGGCAGACGGCAGACGCCTCGTCGCTAGGAGAGGCAATGGAGAAAAAACACGTGGGACAATCATTAACCGCGGGCATTAATGCATAAGATGTCAACCTACTAGATATCCCGAGCGGCAGAGGGCGAAAAGACAGACGATGTGACGTACCTGGCCCTTGGCGCGCCAGGCTTGCTTCAACAGACGATGGTCCAGTCAGTCGGACTTAGCGCCTCCTTCGACTAGACTCGAGGGGGATGCTTATGATCCCGGTCGGGCCTACGAGTAAGCCGACCCGCTCAGCCAGCCAGCCTGGCGATACAGAGGTCCAGCAGATGGATCATCAAAAACATCGCCTGGGGGTCCTCGAGCCCGGAAGCCCCCCAGGGCACCATTCAGCCAGCAACGAGCAGGATTGGTCGGGCCGACCCCTAGCCTCTCCTAGGTCCGGTCACCTCAACCCGTTTCCAGACCTAGACCTAGCTCGTGCACCCCAGTCGGACGTGTGGCTGCCCACGCTCCCGTCGCATCACATGAATTAGACACACAACTGAGTCAGTCAGGCATATCTCGGTAAACCCCCGACTCAAGGAGTATTCTGCGTCCCAACACTCCCAGTCGGACGCGTGACTGCCCACGCTCCCTGGCCATTACCCGACTCGGTCCTCGACACCCGGACCCACCAGTCGACGCTCAGGGTACGGACTGTCTCGTCCCTAGGCCCCCTCTATCATCATATCCAAGGTATGACCTTGAGGTCGGGGTACTGTACGCCTTACTTGTCTCTGACACATCTCGCGGCCAGGACCGCCAATCCAGTACTATCGTACTGCTGGAGCACCCCGTGCCCTGCCGCGCCGCTCCCTAGTACTCTCATACGGGCTGACAGGTACCGCACCCTTGTCTTGTCAATCACGGACAAGGATTGTCAGTCCCCCCGACTATATAAACCCTTCACTCTACCTCCCGCAGGTATGCGCGCGCGAGCTCTCTCATCTATTACCGCATTTCAATTCAGCTCCCCTATATTTCTTGCGGATACTGATTTGACCGTCGGAGTACCTGACTGGGGAAACTTCCCGGCGGGTTTGCTAACGGTTGTCATTTTGCAGGCGAGAACCTACTTGGAGTCAGGGCAACGCCGCCTCGGCCGCTCATGCCATGGGAGGAACCACGCTGGCCCTTGGGATCGTCACCTCACTTCGCAACAGGATCAGAGACAATATGTAATACAAATACTCGATCAGATTTAATTGTCACAGAGATAAACTTAATGTTTGTAAAGAAAAATAAAACTGAGTGATGGACTTTTGGTAAGTCGTCTGTTTCATTCAGTTTCTAGATTAATATCTTGAAAATAAAGAGCATGTGATATGTCAAAATTTGAGAGTCACATCAAAGAGTTGATTAAACATGCCGAACTCATGGGTTGACGTCAAAAAAAACTTTATTATTTAAAAAAGAAAAATATATTTAAAAGTGATTAATCAATGAAATTTAATAGCGAGTTTATGGATTGAATTTAGGCAATCAATTGGATGGAGAAAATGGACAATTAAAAAAAAAATTAACGAGATTTTTTTAATTTCGGACGATCGATTTGGCTTTACAGAAATTTTTTACTGGCCGTCAGGGTAAATCGGGAAGCGCTCGTAGTAGGCGGTCTAAAAGTCTAGCGTCTCAGGGTTCGCGCCCCATTTGAAGGAAAAATTTCTACATTACAGGAATTTTTGCAAGAAAAATTCCTGCAAAAATTCCTACAAATACGCAAATATGCCCAACGTCTCAGGGTTCACGTCTCATTTAGAAAAAATGGACAATTAAGATACTCGATCAGATTTAATTAAGTCGCAGAGATGAACTTAATGTTTATAAAGAAAAATAAAACTAAGGAGCGATAGAATTTGATAAGCCATCTGCTTCATTTCAGTTTCTAGATTAATATTTTGAAAATAAAGAACATATTATATGCCAAAAAATTTTACAATCAACAGGGTTGATTAAACATACCAAGCCTATGGGCCGATGCTGAAAAGGACTTTAGTTTTTAAAAAAGAAAAGTATATTTAAAAGCGATTAATCAATGAAATTTAATAGCGAATTTATGGATTGAATCTAAACAACCAATTGGATGGAGAAAATGTGCAATATAGATACTCGATCAGATTTAATTAAGTCCATAGATGAACTAATATGGACTTTCAGCTTCATTTCAGTTTCTAGATTATATCTTAAAAATAAAAAACATGTTATATGTCAAAATTTGGCAATCACAAAGGGTTGATTAAACCTATGCAAATCCTCTGATCCGCACTTTTACGAACCAGGAAATCGACCACTCGCGATTGCGGTCGGATCACGATCACGATGGTAAATTATTGCGATTTCTAGTTATCGTACCTCAATTATAGTTGGTCGGTGGGGGGCCAGGGGCCTATCCTAAATAGATTTAATTTATTTAAGTTAAGATATTTAGACCCCACCCCCACCCCCCGAACCAAACTATAACGGTAGTGACTTGAAGGATGCATAATTCGAGATCATAATCACGATCGATGAATCGTGATGTCGATTTAGTCTGTAAAATGCGAAGGATCTGCTGATTAAACATGTCGGGCCCATGGGGCCGATGCCGAAAGGATTTTATTTTCTAAAAAAAATATATTTAAAAGTGATTAATCAATGAAATTTAATAGCGAGTTTATGGATTGAACCTTGGCAACCAATTGGATGAAGACAATGTGTAATACAGATACTCGATCAGATTTAATTAAGTCGCAAAGATGAACTTAATATTTATAAAGAAAAATAAAACTAAGGAGCTGGACTTTTAGTAAATCGTCTGCTTCATTTCAGTTTCTAGATTAATATCTTGAAAAAAAGAACATGTGATATGCTAAAATTTGACGGTCACAAAGAGTGATTAAACGTGTCGTGTCACGCCCTGAAAGATGCTTACCCAATACATGAATGGCATCTCCTCCTTATGACAATACAAGAAACTTAACTACATGATCACATGACTATACAAGCATAAATATAAACACAACTTCTACGGCTGGAATAAAATACAACCATACAGATAATAATACATAAATCACACGGTTGGATCAACCATAACCATATAATTAATAAATTACAGCCCACACTGACTGATACAAACATAATAACGAAAAATACAAAACAATATAAAACTTAAACGGCTGCGTGTCGGCACAGCTTAAACAATATATAACTACCACAAACAAGATTAGAAATACCCAACAAGGGCCAAAAACCACATATAAATTAAATACCATACAATCCAAGTTTGGAAAACCCAAATGCTAGCATAAACAAAATAAAGACAACATGGAAAGCTCTCGACAAGATGCGGGACTGACGGACAGGACCTCCAAACAGGTCCAAGTATCACCTATCTGCTATCTAGGGAAAAAAAATAGTGTGATAGATGATGAGTCCAAAAGACTCTGCAAATAATAGTTATGACTTATCTAGTATAAGGAGATTCAAATGATATAATCTCACAGGTAGAAAATATATACACAACCATAATAATATACATATTAGAATCGGTCTAACACATAAGATATAATTATCAATAATCACTAGAGATCTGCAACAAATATGCTCGTGCTACATGAGCAACATATGATGGCATAAACATGTATAATGATGTTAGGCATAGGCAACAATCATATCTCAACATATGCAACATATCACTACAACATAAGTAACCTACTCAATTGTAAATAATACCATGAGTAGTGTCAGGATGATCAACAAGAATAATGCATAGCCTAAGCATGTGTCAGTATCAATAACAACAATATATCTATATATGTGACAGCAACACTCCATCACAAGAAATACAAATGATTAAGACACCTAGCTATCTAGCTATGGACTGCGAGAGATTACTCTACCATAGATACCTGTGGACAGTCCGAAATGTCAAGGTCCCTATCTGCGAGAGATCACTCTATGGCAAATACCTATGGGCAGACAAAAAGTAGCTATCCAGCTACTAGCTGTGGGAGATCATTATACCATACACTTATGGGCAGTCCGGGGTATAACAATAATATATCAATATATGTGAGAGCAACACTCCATCACAAAAAATACAAATGACTAAGATATCTAGCTATCTAGTTACGGACTGTGAGAGATCACTCTACCATAGATACCTATGGGCAGTCCAAAATGTCAGGATCCCTGTCTACGAGAGATCACTCTACCACAAATACCTGTGAGCAAATAGAATAGAAAATAGATATCTAGCTACAGGTTGCGGGAGATCACTCTACCACAGATACCTGTGGACAAGCCAAGGTATAACAACCCATAGTAACAATGCAACAAGCATATCACAATCACTGACAACTAACTTAACCACTAGTAGGAGACATGGTTGACAAGGTCACTATCAACTCTCTCAAAATCATAGTAGAGATATGGTCGTCCAAAGATACTGTCATTCACTAATGACCAACTCAAACATCAATAAGAGACATGGTTGACAGGAGGTACCGATCGCTATCAACTCTCTCAACATCATAGTGGAGACATGGTCATCAAAGATACTAGCAATCACTATTAACTATCTCAACCACCAGTATGAGACATGGTTGACAAGAGGTACCGATCGCTGTCAACTCTTTCAACATCATAATAGAAGCATAGTCGATAGGATGCATTATATCACCAAGAATATAAATGACCAAGACATTTAGCTATCTAGTTATGAATTGCGGGAGATCACTCTACCACGAATAACCTCATGAGCAGTTCAAAATGTCAAGAGCGTTGTCTGCGGGAGGACACTCTACCATGCATACTTATGGGCAGACAAGATATAGACAATGCAATATTACTCTAATAGTATCAAACCATAAGATCAGGAGTATATGAACTCAATGCAACATTACCTAATCACATCTAGCATGATAGACCATCAACAGCACACACCACACATATGTGTACGACTAGCCGAATATGCATAACTATAAGATAAGCATCCTGTTGTACATGCCACATACGAGTGTACACTACATGATATATATCGCATAACATAAACACATACGAGTGGACACTACACAATAAGCATCCTGTCATATATGTCACGCACATGTCATGCACATGTGTATACTATATGATATGCTTTACATAACATAAGATCTTTCTATTGTATACACCACACATATATGTACACTACATGATATGCATCACATAACATAAGATCTTCCTATTGTACACACCACACACGTGTATACACTATAAGATATGAATAATAAAACAAGACTATATAGATATAATCTGATCATCTCAAAGATCAAGTAAGTATCACACTTATGAAATCAAGTGAACAGAGTCAAGGCAAATATAGCTACTAATCAGAATAGTAGCTCATGCAATGAAGTCCAAGTACTATAGGAGACAAGGTAAGAAGAATCCGCCTTTAATGTAGATCCTGCTAAATGTCCTCAAGTCCAAGAGTCTATCTCAAAACAGAATCAAGACCCTGCAACATAGTATAAGAATTATAGTCAATTCTACCATAAATCGAAATCACTAAACCAAATCCTAAACCGATTAAGAAAACACCAATTAATTCCACCTAATCATTCAACCGTCTTTCATTGTGATAGGGATGAACATCCCGAGGTGGACACGTGGTACGGGGAAGCTACATGGCAAGGCCTGTCAGACCTGAGCCCCGAGGTCAGACCGACAATCGGGCTCCCGGGACTACCTCGGGAGAATGGAAGAAAGCCCCTGAGGTCAGACCGAGAATCGAGCTCCCGAGACTATCTCGGGAAAATAGATGAAGGCCCTAAGGTCAGCTCGTGAGATGAGACTCCGAGAGTGACTCGGGAGAGTGGAGCCCAAAGATCAACATAAGAGTCAAAAATCCCGACTTCAAGTAGTCGTTCCTCCTTCCATAACAGGAAAGTCATCGAATAATTATTGTCCACAATGCACGGTAATTAAGGTCTTAATGATTGCAGCGGTCCTTACCAAAAGATAGAATATCTATCAAGTAACCGATGATTAAGGAACGTGGAGGAGAACGTGGGGACACGTGTGATAAAGACCTCAGATATATAAGATGTTTCGGCATCCAGGTAAAGGGTAAGCTTTCCGAACTAATAGAAACATTGATTCGTCGTTGTCCTCTGAAAAGAGATAAGATTCCTGAGTTGAGCATCGGAGATGGCTCCACTGGAAAATCTACCGGTGCGTTTCCTTTAACACTCGTGTTAATCTTGCAGGGCGTGGACATCCCCATCACCGTCGTCATGGGTTGCGCTTTGTGACTCGTCATCCCCGTCGTTCGCTGCCGGAACAAGTTTGGTGTCGTCTGTGGGAAACATCAAAGCACCAAAAGGAGCACCGTGATGGCAAAATCCAGAGGGACAACCCATCAGTCTGACGAGGAAGGAGTTGGATCACTTAGTCGCTAACGTTGTCAAAGGAGCGCTGGAGCAACATCAGATCGAGCAAGCCACCTCACGACAAGCGACTTCGGTGCAGGCCAAAATCCCAAGAATGTCGGCCTCGAATCACCGAAATCGAAGATTCGCCTCGCCACCAGGAAGACTGGCAATGACAGCTCCAGCGCCCCGGTGAGATTCCTTGGGAGACATGGAAAGGGCACATTCCGTAGCCTCCAGCGTTTTGCGGCAGGAGGAGGGACCGGGGTAGATCAAGGCCTCCAAAGTCCTCATGAAGTCTCCATCTACCCCTTTCTCTCCGGACATCATAGCGAATCCTATGCCCAAGTAATTTCGCGGTCCAGAAATTGTTGCCTACAATGGGAAGATGAATCCGGAGGACCACATCTACAAATTTGAGAACGCGGCTCTCTAACACCAATACACGGATGGTGTGAAGTGCCGGTGTTCTTGAACACCTTATTAGGGGTCGCCCAGAGATGGTGTCAGAGGCTGTCCCAAAATTCGATAAACTCTTTCCTGGAGTTTAGAATCGTCTTCTTACACCACTTCGCCAGCAGTCGGCGATACCAGAAGACGGTATTGAATCTGTTCTCCCTCAAGCAGAAGACCAAAGAACCACTGAAGGACTATATCCAGCGGTTCAATCGGGTGGCTCAAGACGTGCCAACCGTTACTTCGGAGATCCTCATCAGCGCCTTCACGCAAGGACTCTCTGAAGGTGATTTCCTTTGGTCGCTGGTGAAGAAACCATCAGCTAGCTTTGACGACTTATTAAGGCGGTCAGTCAAGCACGTCAATGTCGAAGAGGTGTAGCACGCCAGCCGCAAGATCCGGCGGGAGTCTCTATCCAGATCTCGGTACAATCCGAGAGGAGAGAACCACCTGCACCAGCTCGGGCAAAAGATCCTCGCTCCGGGAAGGATCACTGGGTCGGTAAGAAGAGGTTGGTGGAGACGGTCGACACCTCAGGATCCGAGCCACTGAATAAGTACTGCGACTTCCACAGCAGCACAACACACTCTACAGAGGAGTGTTATACCCTTAAAAAAAGAAGGTCTAAGAACGCGGACGCCAAGCCTTGCAAATGGTGGAACAAAGCGGGGTATCAACAACGATCCCCTCACCGAATCCCTTCCCCTCATCGACGACAATCAGGAGAGGACGGGTTCAGGCGTCGATCCCGGTCACGTTCGAGGAGAAGGAGTCGGGAGATAGCACCCCGTCAGTCTATCTCCCCTGAAAGGGATCCCAAGAAGGGCAAAGCTTCAGTGTGCGGACCTCCATCTGGCCATGTGGGAGTAATCTCAGGAGGGCCGACTAGAGGAGACTCTCATCGGGCAAGAAAGGCCCATACCCGCCGAATGGAGAACTACGCCATTGGGACGAGCAAGGACAAGCGCCAAGGCCCGGTTATTTCATTCGGCCCTGATGATCTAGAGGACGTGGAAGACCCTCATGAAGATGCACTAGTAATCCTGGCCAGAATAGCTAATTACGAGGTTAAACGTGTTATTGTAGATACAGGTAGCTCTGTCAACATCCTGTACAAGGCAGCTCTGTACCAAATACAGGTCAACAAGGACAAGTTGCATCCTGTCTCCACTTCGCTGTTTGGCTTCACTGGATATAGGGTACAGCCGATGGGGCAGATCTCCCTGTCTCTATCGTTGGGGGATGATACACTGCAGAGGATAAGGAGGACGTCCTTCATTATCGTGGATGCCCCATCGTCCTACAACACCATCCTAAAGCGACCAACGTTCAGCCTATTCCAGGCGGTGGTCTTAGTCTACCACCAGAAGATTAAGTTCCCGTGGGCGAGCAGGTGGCGGAAGTCAAAGGAGATCAATGGCTTCCCAGCGGTGCTATAGTGGGGAGGTCAGAATAGAAGCCCACAAGAACCCGAGGGTGTATGAAGCGTTGCAAATCGACCTGGCTAATCCTCGATAAGAAGAAGGGCCCAAAGAGGAACGCAAGGAGGTCGAAAGCGAAGAGGTCCAAATTCATCCTCAATATACTAGAGGAATCACTACAATTGCTGTCGATCTTACGCCTGATCAGCTGCTTGATGGACCATCGGGACGTGTTTGTGTGGGCTACTGAAGAGATCAAGGGAGTCCCCCTGCCTTGGCCACGCATCGGTTGCACATAACCCCGGGAGCCCAGCCGGTGAAAAAGAGGCGAAGACACTTTGCACCCAAAGAAGACAAGATAGTCAAGGAGGAGGTCACAAAGTTGTTGAAGGTTGGACATATAAGAGAAGTTCAATTCCTGACCTAGCTGGCGAATGTTGTACTAGTCTCTAAGCCCGGGAGTAAATGGCGGGTCTGTATTGATTTTTGTAATTTAAATAAAGTCTGCCCTAAAGACTGTTATCCCTTGTCTCGCATTGATCAGCTGGTAGATTTTACCTCTGGCTGTGATTTCATTTAAATGTTGGATGCATATCAGGGATATCACTAGGTTCCCTTTGCTCGGGAAGACCAAGAAAAGGTAATTTTGTGACGATAGATGGTACTTACTGCTACAATGTTATGTCGTTCGGGTTGCGCAATGCAAGGGCAACCTATCAACGAATGATGGATAAGGTCTTTCGCCATCAGATCAAGAGGAACATTGAAGTATATGTAGATGATATCCTGGTCAAGACAGAGAATGGGAAGGACATGATAGCCGACCTAGAGGAAACATTCGCCACCTTGAGGGTCAACAAGCTGAAACTAAACCCCGCTAAGTGTTTGTTTAGGGTGAAAAGTGGTCGGTTCCTTGGGTACATGGTGAGGGAAAGGGGAATTGAGGCTAATTCGGAGAAAGTGCAAGTCATTCTCAACATGTCATCCCCTCGCAATTTCAAAGACGTGCAGCGGCTGAATGGCAGAATTACAGCTCTATCCCAGTTCATCTCCAGATCTGCTGACAAAACTTTGCCATTTTTCAAAATTCTAAGGAAGGTTGTCAAGTTCGATTGGGATGACCAATGCGAAAAAGCTTTTACAGATTTGAAAGCATATCTCTTTGAACTCCACATCCTGTATAAGCCGCTGGAGGGAGAAACATTATTTGGCTACCTGTCCGCAGCTGAGCAAGCCGTAGGTTCTACGCTTATTAGAGAGGAGGGGACTACTTAGTACCTCCATTTACTTCTTCAGGCATCTCCTGAAGGACGCAGAAACTTGGTATACTACCCTGGAGAAGCTGGTCTATGCCTTGGTACTGATGGCCCGAACATTGAGATAGTATTTCTTGGCGCATCCCATTATGGTGCTCACCAATAGTCCACTCGGGCGCATCCTCACCAATCCAAAGGCTTCAGGACGGCTGATCAAGTGGACGGCAGAGTTAAGCTAGCATGGGATTAAGTTGACTTTATGCTTGAAGCAGTCCCAGGACCTGAAGTTGATGGAGTGTGGAAAATTTATGTTGATGGTTCCTCCAACAACAAGCACAACGGGGTCGGAGTTCTGATGATTTCCCCCAGAGGAGATGTACTTCAGCTATCTATACGACTCCACTTCCGAGCCACCAATAACGAAGACGAATATGAGGCGATCCTAGCGGGGCTCCAAGAGGCCAAGCAAGTGGGAGCTGCTCGGGTTATCTTACACTCAGACTCTCAGCTTGGGGCTCAGCAGATAAAAGGCGAATTCGAAATTAAGAATGAGCACTTGCAGAGGTATGTGTCTATATATGAGCAACTGAAGTCTTCCTTCACCAAGGTTGTTCTACAGAAGATATCCCGAGCTAATAATGTCAAGGCGGATGAGCTAGCCAAATTGGTCAGCTCCATTACATTATGAACGCTATAAGAGTCCAACGCTCCGGAAGGAACAGTGGCCCAGATCGGAGAAGAGGTCGCTGACACTGCATTACCCGACTAGAGAGAGCCCTATGTGGAGTTCTTACATAGTGGAGCTATGCCGACGGGTGATAAAGAAGTTCGGCTTTTCCGTCGCAGGGCTGTCAAGTTTACGCTGGTCGGGGAGCAGCCATATAAAAGAGCCTTTGCCCGACCTTTGCTCAAGTGTATTGGTCTAGGGGAAGTCGACTACATCAAGCGATAGATTCACGAAGGCATATGTGGAAGTCATATTGGGGAAAGATTCATGGCTAGGAAGATTATTCTGGCTAGATATTTTTGGCCCACGCTGCAAGCCGATGCTGTCAACTTTGTTGTCGGATGCGAAGCCTGTCAAAAGCATCAGCTTATCACTCATCGCCTGACTGAGCTACTCAGAGCCTCCACTATCTCATGCCCCTTCGACCAGTGGGGAATGGATATTGTAGGTCCCTTCCCAATCGGAACTCAGCAGAAGAAGTTCCTATTAGTGCTAGTCGACTACTTCTCTAAATGGGTTGAAATTGAACCTCTTGTGCACATCACGGAGCCACCTTGATGAAGATCCTGTAGAAGATATAGTCTGCAGGTATGACATTTCTTATAAATTGGTGTCGAAAAATGGCAGACAGTTTGCAGGGCGCAAACTCATAGAGTGGTGTGAGGGACTGGGTATTCATCAAGCCTTCACTTCAGTCGCATATCCCCAAGGCAATGGCTAAGCAAAAGTGGTCAACCGGGAGATTATTAGAGGGCTCAAGATAAACTGGACCACGTCAGAGGCAGCTGGGTCGAAGAACTCCTCCCGAGCATCCTATGGTCATACCACACCACTCCCAAAGAAGGAATGAGTCAGAGTCCTTTCAATCAGGTGTATGGAGTGGAAGCGGTGATTCCGGTGGAGATAGGCGATGAGTCCGTCCGGTGGCAACACTACAACAAGGAAGATAATGATCAAGAACGACTGATCGACCGAACCTGGTAACAGAAGTGCGAGACAAGGCAGCTACTCGACTAATTGCATATCGACAGCGTATGCAGCAAGTGTACAATCGCCGAGTGAGCACCTGAACTTTTTAAGTCGGGGATAAGGTCTAGAAAAGAATCAAGTTGGTCGGCGGCCTCGAAAAGCTCATGCCGCAATAGAGCAGACTTTACATCGTAGTCAAAAAGTTCACCGGAGGCGGCTATTATCTATAAGACGATGAAGGCAAAAGGTTGGAGAGACCATGGCATGCAAATCACCTCCAGTCGTATCATACTCGGTGAGTCATGTGGGCAATATATATGTATTTGTATGCATGTTTGTACTTCTTTATAGTTTCAGTAATGACAGAAAGAAACAAAATGTCTCATCAAAACCCGATGCAAAATCTTGAAGACCCTACCATCTCGTGGTGCCGAGGATGCCCGAGATGAGTAGACCTGGTCGTGGTGCCGAGTATGCCCGACCGGGAGCCGCTGAAGACTCTACCATCTTGTTCTGCCGAGGATGCCCGAGATGAGTAGACCTGGTCGCGGTGCTGAGGATACCCGACCAAGAGCAGCTGAAGACTCTACCGTCTCGTGGTACGAAGGATGCCTGAGATGAGTAGACCTAGCCGTGGTGCCGAAGATGTCTGGCCAGGAGCAGGTGAAGCCCCTACCATCTCATGGTGTCGAGGATGCCCGAGATGTGTAGACCTAGTCGTGGTGCCGAGGATGCCCGACCAGGAGTAGCATAAATATCTACCGTCTCATGGTGTCGAGGATGCCCGAGACGAGTAGACCTGGCCGTGGTGCCGAGAATGCCTGGCCAGGAGCAGGCGAAGATCTTACCATCTCGTGGTGCAGAGGATGCCCTAGATGTGTAGACCTGGTCGTGGTGCCAAGGATGCATGACCAGGACTAGCCTAAATCTCTACCGTCTCATAGTTCCGAGGATGCCCGAGATGAGTAGACCTGACCATGGTGCCAAGGATGCCCGACCAGGAACAGGCGAAGATCATACCATCTCATAGTGCCGAGGATACCTGAGATGTGTAGACCTGGTCGTGGTGCCAAGGATGTCCGACCAGGAGTAGCCTAAATCTCTACCGTCACGTGATGTCGAGGATGCCCGAGATAAGTAGACTTGGCCGTGGTGTCAAGGATGCCCGACCAGGAGCAGGTAAAGATCTTACCATCTCATGGTGCCGAGGATGCCCGAGATGTGTAGACCTGGTCGTGGTGCCGAGGATGCCCGATTAGGAGTAGCCTAAATCTCTACCGTCTCATGGTGCCGAGGATGCCCGAGACGAGTAGACCTGGTCGTGGTGCCAAGGATGCTCGTCCAGGAGCAGACGAAGATCTTACCATCTCATGGTGTCGAGGATACCCAAAATGTGTAGACCTGGTCGTGGTGCCGAGGATGCCCGACCAGGAGTAGCCTAAACTCCTACCATCCTGTGGTGCCGAGGATGCCCGACCAGGAGTAGCCTAAACTCCTATCGTCCCGTGGAGATGAGGATGCCTGAGACGAGTAGACCGCGCCACAATGCCGAGAATGCCCTGCCGGGAGTAGTCCGAGTCCCTACCATCTCCGGGCACTGAGGATGTCCGAGATGGGGAAGACCTGGGCATGGTACTGAGAAGGCATAGCCAGGAGCAACCCGGACCTATACCATATTGAGGTGGCCAAGGTTGTGAAGAGACTGAGTCCACCAAATCCTTGTTCCCTCAATGTTAGACCTCGCATGTGTATAAAGGGGTCTATACGAAAGGAGGGGCGAAGAGCGACACACAGCATATGGGCAATGCATGAGATAGAAGATAAATATACTTCAACAAGAATCGGGGATTATATTTGAAGTAACAAGATACAGAAAGCAAATATATTTCATTCAGAGTCGGAAATTACATTTGAAGTACATTCATTCAAGTCAGAGGCAAAAGACAAATACATTTCATTCAATTTGGAGTACATCCCACAAAGCACAAAAGATAAAAAGGAAGTGAGGCAGAAGACAAATATATGTGTATATTTTATTCAAAATGGGAGTACATTCATTCAAGAAAGGGGAGGAAGACAAATACAAGCTTGGAATACAAAAGAAAATGGTACAGAAGATAAATATATTTTATTTCAGAATCATAAATTACATGCGAGATGCATTCAAGAAGATACAGAAGGTAAAAAGAACGGTGACACAAAAGACAAAAAGGTTTCCTTCATAATTTGTGGTTACATTTGAAGTATATTCAAAGGCAAAAAATAAAAGGCAAAATAAAAAAGAAGAAAAAAAATGAGTCGGCTACAAATCCTTCTCCTCGGGCGGCATCTCCTCCCAAGCTTGACCGATGTTGAGAAAGTTGAGGTCGACGTCCAGCTTCAACACTTTCGCTCGCCGAAATTACTGGGCTGCCACGTTGAAGCCTTGCTTCAGCCGTCTCAGCACTTGGTCGGCCAGAAGGTCGCCAAATTCCTCAGACTAGAGGAACATTGCCTTGAACACCGCCTATTCCTCCGACTGTTGGGACTCTTCGTCAGCCTTATATGTCTTCAATGCTTCTGAGGTATGGTCCCAGGCAGTCTTCAGCTTGGCCGCCTCGGAGGATAGTTCCCGATGTCGGACACTGTGTAGGAAGGACTCGGAGGCCAACAGGGAGTCCAAATAATGCTCCACTTTAACGCGAAGACCCCTGCTAACCTCCACGCGCATCAGACCTTCCTCGCGAGCCCAGAAAACCTCCACCTCTAATTCAACTACTTGTTGGCGCAAGGCATCGACCTCCTGCTCGAAGGACAGGCGGCTACCCATGATAAGGCAGTCGGATGCATCCTGCCACAAATTGTTAGTGATATGAGAGAAGTGTCCTAAGGCAATCGCCTTATGATTATAATCATTTATTCTAATAAATGAATATTCACTATTTGAGTATACATGTTTGTGTATTTGATTGAGATCTTAAACTCATTTACTGAATGTCCGCAATACAATTCACAGCATGAGAGAATTTGTGATGAATTCACAACTAGTGATTATCGCTACCTGTGCAATTGTGAAGTATTGAAATTGTCCCTAGTCGATGAATTGATAAATACGGACACTATCAATTCTGTTGAGACTAGCATGGGTTATTCTCTAATCAGCTGATTCTCACTGGCTGATGACATTGAGATGTCTGGAGATAAACATGAATGCTAGTTAAGGGAACTAGTTCATTGGAGTGACTGGCTGTAAAACTTCATATGGTAATCTACATATAGATATGTCAGTGAAGTTCTTACTGCAGCTAAGTGCGATGTTCCTTTGACTTGCAGTGTTCAAGTCATCTTGGTCATGGAGACTTATACTTTGACATCTTAAGCAAACATCTCCAAGGAGGTGTGGACCCAGGATGATTGGGTATAAGCCGAAGTGCCCGAAGATGTTTGAACAGCCTACAAAGGATTCACCACTCCTTGCGAGGAGATGTATACCTGAGGCCTATCATCGGATTGTTACTCGAAGCCTCTGGCCAGAGCATGACATGTTTAGAGTATGAATCTCTTAAATACATGAGAGTAATTAGAATCCGTAGGACGAGAAAACGTTACTTGGGCTAGGTGTGACGTAGTCAGCTTAGTGGGGACTGACACACATAGACCATGTCCTGAACCAAGTGGGTATAAGATGGTGAAGGGAATGGGGCACGATTTATTATAGCTGCTGAAGGGTTTCAGAATTGTTTCTGAGGTCAACCGTTGATCTTTCGATTAATTGGGGATCATGATGTACTACTAGGTGCCACTCATGATCGTTCTATAATTAATTAATTAATTATAGACGGCCAACATAAATCAAAAGCCTATTTAGTCACACGCACTACGAGTAATCCGAGGGATTTAAAATGAGTTGAAAATTAGATTTTCCAATCAAGAGAGATTAAGTTTGGTTGAGCCAAACGATTAGTCAAAACTGAATTTATTTCAGACGCATCGGAAGCATAGAATGACTAAGTCTTTTAAAAACTTAATGGGTGAATTAAATAAGTTTAATTCATTAAGGGATTTGATCCAAGGTGGTATGTTTTATTATAAGCTTAAAATAATCCATGGGATTATTTTATCATGAATTAAAATAAACCAAAGAGTTGGTTTGTTTTATAAAAAATTTATAATAAATCAAAGATGACAAATTTTAATCTATTGGTGGGTTTTGAACCATGGACCTATGGTTTGGATGAAAACTTAGCCGACCACTTGAGTTGAATTCTCTTGTGTGTAAATTTTGGCCCGTAATTTATTTGAACCAAGATGGGCCGGCCAAGGAGAATATTCTCCTTGGTTTGGCCGGCCCTCTCTCTCCTTCTCTTTTGTTTTGTTTTAATCAATCATGGATTGATTGGAGATTTATTCCATAAGATGGAAGAGGCTTGATTGATTTTTATCATGAATTAAAATTTGATTTTAATCATGAGACAAAAATCAATTATGGTTTGATATAAAAATTATGCCAAAATTAAAAGGCTTGATTGTTTTTTTATCATGAATTAAAATTTGATTTTAATCATGAGACAAAAATCAATTATGGTTTGATATAAAAATTATGCCAAAATTGAGAGGCTTGATTGAGGAGGAGCTCCCTATATAAAGGACCCAAGCGGTGCCATGAAAGAGGATCCATCCAAGTATTCTTGCCTAGGCTCTCTCCCTCTCGGCCACAAGGTTCTTCTCCCTTCTTCTTGCTGTGAGCACAAGGAGAAGCACCGAGGTGACGAAGGTCTTCCGTTGGGACGATCTTCCTCTCCGGCCATCATCACCTTGGGATTGGGCGCAAGTCATCTTCCTCCTTCTCGCCGGAATTGTGATTCCGGCCAACCTTGGTAGTGAGTTTTACCGATGTGATTACTTCTTTCTTGGTTTTTCTTGTCGCGTTCTCGGAGAATCTAGTAGTTCTCGAGAACACGAAACTCGTGGCTTTGCGAAGTCATCCCGAAAATACTCGGTGTGGACGCGAATAGAGGCGGAGCTTTCGAGGGACGCTTACGGTTGGATCTCGTCCCTTCCTTCGAGTTACGCGAGGTAATAAGTAAATTAGTTTACGTTTCTGCAAAATTTTAAATATTTGATCATGTCTACACAAGATAAAATTGCATGCTTAGATGTGTGATAATCTGAGAAATTATTTATGTTAAATCTTCCGCTGCACGTAATTAATTTTAAAATTACGAACTCGCATCCATGTCAACATGCACCCGGACCCAACACAAATAACAAGAGTTAGAAAAGAAAATAGTGGTAATAAGGAAACACAAGATCTTTACCTTCAGGAGTGACTCGTGCAGACTGGCGAGTAACCCAGCTGAAGCGCCTGAGGTCCTCCGTCTTGTGGCTTCGTGGCTCCTCGGAGAAGACGTGTCTTCGGAGCGGCAGAGGGGTTAGACACTGGGTGATTTGAGGGGCACTTCGGAGGGGCCCGAGATATCCTCCTCCGTGTTGGATGCTCCCCCAGAAGTATGACTCTTGGCCGAGGCCTCCTTCAGCTCCACTGGCCAAGGGCCTAGAGAGGTCGCCTTCTCTACTGCCCGGACCTTCTGACGTAGATGCGCGCTCGTCAGCCGGGGCTTCGCTGATTCTACCCGCTTACATTTTGAGTCTTCACAAGGAGCGGCAGGGGTGGCAACGGCAGCGCGGGGCTCTGCAGCAGGAGAAGGCGCCCGTCGATGACGCTTCGAGGGGGATTGTGTCCTCCTCCTCGGTGATTGCGGGGGAAGCCGGAGGTGCACATGTTCTCCTCCTCTGAGGAGGCAGGGGGAACTAACCGCCTCTCCTTGACGTCTTCCCGGGGCAAGACGAGCCGCCTACGCCCCATCTTCCCAATCGGCTCTTCCTCCGACAGAAGAACCCGAGGTGCAGGTTCTTCATCGCCGCCTCCCATCCCAATGGGAGCGGGGAAAGGAATAGCTCCCTGAGCATCGGGCAGCTCCTGCGTCCACTCCAAGCCTTCAGCCTGGTCGACCACCGAGGCAGTGGGAGCTGGAGGAGGGGTGAGGGCTTATTCGTCGGTTAGCTCCCATTTAAGGAGCTTGCTCATCACCCGGGATAGCATAACGTTCTCTGCAATACATAAATAATAAAATATCAGTTAGAATTAACAAGTATTTAACAAAAGGTTGAACTTACTGAGGCTATGGCTAAGGCTGGTGGCTTTGGAGCTGAGCCCAGCCCGATACAGGAGTTCCTCACACTACAACTGGTTGGGGTCGTGGAACTTCATGCTGGTCAGGACGCTTCTAGCCCGCTGATACCCCGAGTCTTGTTGGAAGTCGTCTAGCTCCGGAAGAGGAGTTAGGTCTTCTCTCCAGCGAATTGGGCAAAAGGGGTGCTCGGGAAGTCTAATGAAGAAAAAACGCTCCTTCCATCCCTTGTGGGAGGAAGGGAGGCTTCCTATGAACTTATGGCTTGGGCAAGCAGTAAAACTGAATGCCCCTTTGGAGGTTAAGTTTGGGAGGAAGAAGAAATGAAAGAAGCGAGGGGTCAAAGGTATATTAAAGAGTTTGAAGAGGATAAATGCCCTGCCCATCTGAGCGAAGGCGTTGAGAGCCATCTGGTATAATGGCATATCAAAATAATCGGATATGGCCATGAAAAAAGGGGGAAGAGGAAAACGGAGGCCAAAGTCTACCTGCCCTAGGAAAAAGCTGAAAACCCCTAAGGGAGATTCTACTGGAGATTGTTCTATCCTAGGAACCTCGACCGCTAATTCCGCCGGAATGCCATTCGCTTCGCAGGCGGCTCTCAAGGTGGCGGACTTAAGCTTAGACGAAGTGACTTCGTACCACTCTGGACGGTAAACCCCTCCCTCTTCCGGTTTCTCCTTCCTACCTTGATCTTTGTTTCCCTTTCCTTCCTTGCCCATGGTAATGGAGAGGAGAAGAAGGTGGAGATGAATGAAACATACATGTAAAGAAGAAACCTTAGCATGATGGAGCTCGAGTAAGCAAAAAAGGGATGCACAAGCACTGTAAAAGGCGGTGCAAGAAGACGGAAGACTGCTTTCGTCTTCCCCTTTTATAGGAAGAAGTCGTTCTCGTGCAAGAATAGAGGCGCGACACGTGGACGGTGATAGCTGCAAATCTCGAGGTGTCACCAGGCATTATGGCCGCCGGTTGGTATAGCCCTACTAAGCATATCAGGGGGAGATCACGGAGAAAAGACTTTGCCACATGGCAGTACTCCATTTGCTAGAGCGCTTTTTCGCCATTAAGACGTCTCATGCGTTTTTAATGGGTGATGGACAACTATCATTACCGGGCCTCGAAACTCACAGGGACTTTTGGATTAATTCAAAGGACCGCCTCGGGCCAAAAGACGAATGTTTCGATTACACAAACCCAACAAGTCGCCAAGAGAGAAGGAATAGTAATATGGGCCCCGCAGATACTCAGCTTCCCCTCATTGTACCACCAGCCTAATCAGTCAGCCACATTTCCTTCGATTAGACTTGAAGGGGGGACTTGTGATAGGGATGAATATCTCGGGGTGGACACGTGGCACGGGGAAGCTACGTAGCAAAGCCCGTCGAACTAGAGTCCCGAGGTCAGACCGGCAATCGGGCTCCCGAGACTACCTCGGGAGAATGAAAGAAAGTCCTCGAGGTCACACCGAAAATTGGTCTCCCGAGACTATCTCGGGAAAATGGATGAAGACCTCGAGGCCAGCTCGGGAGATGAGACTCCGAGACTGACTCGGGAGAGTGGAGCCCAAAGATTAACATAAGAGTCAGAAAGTCCGACTTCGAGTAGTCGTTCCTCCTTCCATAATAAGAAAGTCATCAAATAATTATTGTCCGCAACGCACTGTAATTAAGGCCTTAATGATCGCATCGGTCGTTAGCAAAAGATAGAATATCTATCAAGTAACCCGATAATTAAGAAACGTGAAGGAGAACGTAAGGACACATGTGATAAAGACCTCAGGTATATAAGATGCATCGGCATCCAGGTAAAGGGTAAACTTTCCGAACTAATAGAAACTTTGATTCCTCGTTGTCCTCCCAAAAGAGATAAGATTCCTGACTTGAGCGTCGGAGAGAGCTCCACCGGAAAATCTCCCGGTATGACGCTCGTGTTAATCTCGCAGGGCGTGGACATCTTCTCTCGTCACCATTTTCGTGGGTTGCGCTTTGGTGACTCGTCATCCCTGTCGTTCGCTTTCAGAACACATAGCTAATCCTCTTATGAGTTATTCCAACTCAATTAACTAAATCCTCCTATTAACATGCTTCAATTTAATTTCCTTAACTCGTTAACCTAACAACAAGAATTAATCAACCTTAATCTATACTCAAATTCTAATAAATCTCAATACGCTAATCATGGATTTACTTTGTTATTTGAAGCTAACAGGATTTAATCATCTTCTAATTCAATCGAACCCAACAACATACAAATCGATTAATTATTGAAGCTATATGAAACAGTGATACCCTTTGCTTTTTCCTTCTTCTCGGTGGCACGGCAGTGGCCGGAGTAGAGAGGTGGCTGGTTCGGAGGTGGGAAATCAAAAGCAGCAAAAACTAACTGAACTCGTCACAACGGAAAGGGCGACGACTGGGATCCATCCGAAGAGAGGGCGACGGCTGTTGATCGAGTTCCGGCGGTGAAGAGGGAGTTGGGCAAGTCGGGAGGTGGCCGGCAGCACACGGACGGCGACGCTGGCGATGATGCGACGACCGGGAGCAAAATTAGAGATGGCGACGATGGCCAGCTGGCTCTCACCACGGCCGGCGGCGATGAATGCTCGCGGGGAGAAAGGGTGGTGGTGGCTCTCATCACGATCAACGGCAACCACGGCGTCGCCGGAGGGCATCGCACGAAGGGGGTATCGGCTACGGGTGCATCGACTGAGGGGAAGAAGAGAGGTGGCGGATCGGCGTTAGTGGGATGGGGAAGAAGAGACGAGCGAATGGAGAATGGGAGGGGTTGTCGGCGAAAATGGAGCGAAGTTTTAGGTTAGCAAAATTAATTAAAATGAATTTTCATAATTAAATATTTTCTTAATTAATTATAATAACCTAATAGGCTGTTCACTATCTAATTTATCCTCGTAGACTTTAAAAAGGTTTCAAAAATTTTTTAAAAAAAATCTAAAAATTCTCATAAAATTATGTAAGGTTATTTCCTAATTAACCTTCATTTTTATATAGTTGTTGTATCTCACCTGTCTATGGGTTGACTCACCTAACTCACAATTTACTTTTTGGTTTAAGATTTTATAGTCCACTGAGATGGTGGGTGCCCTACCCAACAAAATGTTGGGATTTTGGTGGGCCGGCCCACACTGAACAACTCTAGTCAGAAGTTGTATCATCAACAAATTCAAAAGATTCTTCGAGAACATAGGCTATCTTCTCAATCTTCAAAATAGTTCTTTGATTTCAAAATCAGTCCAATAGGTTCGGCCCAATGAATTTATTCATGTCAAAAATGGAATGCAAATTAATAGAAGATATGTTTATTTTATTAATCTAGTAATACAAAATTGAGCATATAAGAGAGTTGAAATTAAATATGTAATCTAAATAATTTACATACATAAAGAGAATTTTCATTTGCTTATCAGATTCAAAAGCTCTTACTTTTAATTCCGAAGATAGTAAATTTTCTCCAAGTGGGAAGATACCCATTATAGATAAAAATAACCTTAGAGTAAGTCCAACAAGTCATTCTTAATTCTAATGATAGATAATCACATATACCAATTGTATATCTTATATATACAACTATCACATTATGTTATCAACCATTCATATTTGCATAAAAGACAGGTTGTTATAATTCATTAACATATATACATCATATGTATATCACCCATCTTCATCCTTTTCTACATTAATCTTGGAATGACTTCAAGAAATTAATAATTCAAGTTAAAGTCAACCCATTAATCATATGATAATATCTTAATGGTATGAACATGTCTTATTTCAAGTTTAAGCTTAAAGTGAGTCCAACAACCCAAATATAAAATTAAACTCTAGTGATGGGGGCTAAACACCCTGTGGCTAATACGCGGATTGAAGAAGCTATGTGGTAAGATATAGCGAGTCTGAATGACTCTCTTTCCGAAACTCCCGAGACCCTCTCGGGAAGGGGATCCACCTAGACCCCCCCCCCCCCCCCCCCCCGGCGCGGGTAGACACGCTGCGGAGATTGAATCAGAGGATGCACCCCGTGGGATCCCGCGAGCCCGCGAAATCACCTCGGGAAGTCAGGTCCCCGAGACCACCTCGGGAAGGCAAAATGCCCGAGACCCCCGAGCTAGAAGACCCGAGATCACATCGGGGAAGCGGAGCCCAAGAAGCATTCGACCTCAAGGAACGGTCCCCCTTTCTTCGGATCTACGGATAACCATCACCCATTATCGCGAAGTCATCATGACCCATAATTATTGCAACGGGCCAAATTTAATGACGGCATGGATCCTGTAACCGATAATTGGGAGGAAGTGACAATGATCGTGGTGACTCGTGAGACAGCCGTCATAGGTATAAAAGGTATTTCAACCCCTCCGGTAATGAGGTTACGATCTCTCTGCTTCACACATACCCTTTTTGCCTTCTTTTCATCTCCTGGATTAAGGCACTGACTTGAGCGTCAGAGTGGGCTCTGCCGGACAACTTCTGGCGTGTTCCCCTAATACTCGTGTTAATCTCGCAGGGTGTGAACTCTCCCTCTAGCATCAGCGTCCGCGTGATTGAACCCTAATGACTGGCCGTCGACATCGATTCCTTCCCGAACATCTTATTTTTAATATATTTATGGAAGGTATAAGCTTTAAAATTTGAATAAGGGTTTTGCTTAAACTAGGTCTTATCAATCACGTGCAAAGAAGGTATTAAAAAACTTGTAAACTACTTACATGGAATAACATGGCATGAATCATGGCATATCTCATAACATAAATCATAGCATCTAACATGGTATAAATCATGACATCAATCGTAGCATAGATTATGACATAAGTCGTAACATAGTCATCATACATTAATTTAACAAATAAATATGATAGAAAATTTGGTGTTCATACACCATGATCTCTTAATTAGATTAAGAAATAATTTTCAAATCTAATTTCATAACTTATAAGGAAATAATTTTCAAATAAAGAAATTCCTAATCAAATTAGGAAAAAATTTTCAAAATTAAATTTCCCAACAAATTAGGACATAAATTCTAAAATTAAAAAATTTACATTGGATTAGAAAAAAATTTCCATATCCGAAATTTGCTTAATTTCCAAATATAATATTTATGACAGCCTATAACACACTAAACAAAGATCCACGATCTATGTCGAAAAATAAGATGAATTTGATACCGTTGTTGGTCGTTGGGTGTTTCTATGCGCTTTTAAAATTTTATTTTCATAAAATATGCAACAAAAATATAATATTTTTCTAAATTATTACAATACGCATTACACACATCCCAAGAACAAACTTGGGTAGACATAATCTTAAAATAAAAGGTTTGTTTAGAGATTATATTTGACGAATGGCGTTCAATAGAAACGGAATTAACTAGCAATCTCGACAAGGATTGTCTCTATTCATATCCATGTCGAGATACCTTCAAGAAGCCTACACAAAGCCACAAGCTTCGTCTTCATTTTGGTACTAAGTAAAGGAGGATGATTATACAATCCGAGAGAGAACCCTAGATCGATTTGGTGCCCGACGGCACCAATACGAGGGAGGTAGCAATCCTTTGCTATTGTTTGGCAGCACAAAAGTGACCAGAGGCCAAGGGAGGTCAACGACGCCAATAGGGGGTGTTGGTGCTGCTCTCCGGCGGCTAGTGATCCTGTCGCGAAGTGAGTCAGATGCACCTACAGCTGGACGAGTTTCCGAGAAGAGCGAGGTCGCTGAAGTGGCGCGACGAGCTGGACCGCTCCCAACCTGCAAGACAGGGACCGTTAGAACCCGCCGGGAAAAGTCCCCGGCCAGGCACTCCGACGGTCAAGTCAGTACACGACGGTGGAGATGGAAAATAATAGAACAGTATGAGAATTGCACTATCCCGCGTACCTGGGAAATGCGGAGTGAGAGGCATAAGTAGTCGGGGAAGCTGACAGGTTCTGCCCCATCTGCCACCTACTGCCGCGTAGCGAGGCCAAGGCAGGGCATGTCTGTTGGAGCAATCGGCCCTAAGATGGTCCGGAGTGACCATAGCTTTTGATGATTGGGCAAAGGGTTTAAGTTAGGTTTACCCTTGTGTTCTTATATGTGTATGTTGAGTGTGCAGGTTGTACAGGTTACACATATGGACTTGACTGGACGGCCTCAGTGTTAGTGATATGAGAGAAGTGTCCTAAGGCAATCGCCTTATGATGTAAACATTTATATTAATAAATGATAATTCACTATTTGAGTATACATGTTTTGTGTATTTGATTGGGATCTTAAACTCATCTACTGAATGTCCGCAATACAACTCACAGCATAAGAGAATTTGTGATGGGATCACAACTAGTGATTATCTCTAATGTGCAATTGTGAAGTATTGAAATTATCCCTAGTCGATGAATTGATAAAAACGGACACTATCAATTCTGTTGAGACTAGCATGGGTTATTCTCTAATCAGCTGATTCTCACTGGCTGGTGACATTGGGATGTCCGGAGATAGACATGGATGCTAGTTAAGGGAACTAGTTCATTGGAGTGACTAGCTGTAAGACTTCATATGGAATCTATCTATAGAAATGTCAATGAAGTTCTTACTGCGGCTTAAGTGCGATGTTCCTTTGACTTGCGGTATTCAAGTCATCTTGGTCATGGAGACTTATACTTTAACAACTTAAGCAAGCATCTCCAAGGAGGTGTGGACCCAGGATGATTGGGTATAAGCCGAAGTGCTCGAAGATGTTTGAACAGCCTACAAAGGATTCACCACTCCTTGCGAGGAGATGTATACTCAGGCCTATCGTCGGATTGTTACTCAAAACCTCTGGCCAGAGTATATCATGTTTAGAGTAAGAGTCTCTAAAATACATGCGAGTAATTAGAAATCCAAAGGACGAGAAAGACACTACTTGGGCTAGGTGTGACGTAGTCAGCCTAGTGGGGACTGACACCATAGACCGCGTCCTGAACCAAGTGGGTATAAGGTGGTGAAGGGAATGAGGCACGATTCATTAGAGCTGCTGATGGGTTTCAGAATAATTTCTTCTGAGGTCAAACCGTTGATCTTTCGATTAATTGGGGATCATGATGTACTACTAGGTGCCACTCATGATCGTTCTATAATTAATGGGTTAATTATAGACGGCCAACATAAATCGAAAGCCTATTTAGTCACACGCACTACGAGTAATCCGAGGGATTTAAAACGAGTTGAAAATTGGATTTTTCGATCAAGAGAAATAAGTCGAATCTGAGTTAGTCAGAGGCGCAATGGAAGCTAAAAATGGCTAAGTCTTTTGAAGGCTTTTTGGGCGAATTGAATGAGTTTAATTCGCGTTGGTTCGGGTTGGTTTGGCCGGCCAAAGAGGGTGCCAAACCCCCCTTTGGTGGCCGGCCAATAAAGAGGAGAAAACCAATTTATTTTGGTTTAATTAATAAAATAAATCTAGCGCGATTTATTTTATAAATTATGGATAAATAAATTTGTAAAAAGAAATTTATATAAATAAATTTGTAGAAATTTATTCTTTTTATGGAAGTTAAAATAATCCATGAATTGGTTTATTTTAATTTTATAAAATCAATTATGAATTGATTTTTCCATAATAAGAAAGTTTATAAATTTCTTATAAAATTTATTCCATAATTTAAAGAGAAGAAGAATTAGTTTTATTATAAATTAGTTATAATAAGACTCGGCTTAAACGGAATAATTAATAAGAAAATTTATAAGATAAATTTCTTATAACTAATTCCGTTAAATCCGTTAATTCTGTTTAGAGGGAGACTTAGCAAAGGAGTTGCTACTATATAAAGGAACCAAAGGCTAGCCCTTATTCCACATCAACTAATCATAGAGCTCTCCCTCTCTCTCTTAATCTCTTCTCCTCTCCCTCTCCCTCTCTTGCCTAGGGCCGGCGCCCACCCTAGAGGATTAGGGCCGGCGCACAAAGGACTTCTTGGAGGAGGCCGTGAGCTTCAAGAAGAAGAAGGAGAACCCGAACACGAAGAAGAAGAAGCGGATAGCGACTCCTCTCTTCTCGGAATTCGATTCCGTTTTCTTCTTGGTTAGTTTCCTATCTTTCCTCTCTTGATCTTTCAAGTTGTGCCTATAGAGAATCTAGTAGTTCTCGTCGGCACAAAACTCGTGACTTTGCGAAGTCATCCCGAAGAGAACTCGGCGTGGACGCGAATAGAGGCGGAGCTTCCAAGGGACGCTACGGTTGGATCTCGTCCCTTCCTTCGAGATACGCGAGGTATAAAAGTAAATTAGTTTACTTTTCCGCAAAGTTTTATTTTATGATTATGTCAACACACTATAAGGTTGCATGCTAGATACGAAGTTAAAATAATTTTGAAAATTATTTTATGCAAATTCTTCCGCTGCACGTAAAAATTTAGAATGTTACGAACTCGTATCCTTGTCGACATGCACCCGGTCCCAACAGTGGTATCAGAGCCGGTTAGTGTTCGACTTAATCATATAATTGTTTTGTGGAAAACTTTTTCATGCTCTCAATTTCGGAAAAATTTTCAATTATGGAAACTTTCCAATTATAATAAATTTTAGATTTAGGAATTTCTAAGTTTGGAAATCCTCATGAAATTTTCGCAAACTTTTGAAATATCTAGTTTTCTAAATTTTATAATAATTGTGAAAACTTCCCATCTTTGGAAACTTTCCAATTTTGGAAATTTTTCTATTTTA